>JAPMOQ010019658.1:1523371-1603218 GCA_026543055.1 Argiope trifasciata | reverse complement strand
GAGATAGTAACAAACTTCGCACACGAAAATCTTATTAAATTTTGAACTAAATCTGGTAAAAGATTGATTGTGCATCAATATGCACTTGCGCATGCATGTATGCGCAATAACTCATGAATTCAATCGTTGAAATTCAATATTTTATTCAATTATTTTCCTGTGTCTTCAATTGTAGTTCTGTGTCAAATGTTGGTTTCAATCGAGCTTGTAAAAGACATCTAAAATACATAATCATATTCAGTAATCATGCTATATTGGATGTATATTTCGTAACTATTATTCCCAATACCGAGCAAGGCATTATGACCTTAATCAAAGGCCACTTTTTACGGAAAGAGAAAATAGATAGGACCTTTTTAATATGTAAGAAAGTTTTGGGGAGATCTCTTCTGCTTTCTTTCGTTGTAAGAGAAATGCTATTTTTGTTCAGTATAATGTTACATTTAATATTTGATAGTTTGAATTAAAAGTACCTGATTATTCTATATCTATAGTTATAATAAAGCTCAATGTGTGTGTGTGTGTTGGCGCTCTACAGGCCAGACCGTTGGACCTACAGCTACCAAATTTGGTACATGTATACCTTGGAGGTCGGGAATGAGCACCTCGGAGCTTTTTTAAAATTTTTTATTAGGATTTGAATTAATTAAAAATTAAGCGAAATTTCAATGCTTTTCTGCTATAACATTCTATTTTTAATAAATTAAAAAATATTGTAACTGTATTTTTTAACAATTAATTTCTCACAAAATGAAAATAGAATTTAGCCTGCAAGAGCACGTTAAGAGTACCAGTGCTATGCAATTACTTTGACAAAACTCAAATGGAATGATTAAATTAAGTCTTATTGCAAATTTTCCCGAGGAAAGTGTGATGTTCAGCACGTGTTGAAATCGTTGCGTAATATTATGGGATAAGTATTTGATGCGATATTTTCCATAACAGCTATTTGCAATTCAGAGTTGATCAAATCAAATCAAATCAAGCAATTCAGAGAAATATATGGTACAATGAACAAATAATCGTAAGGCTTCTATAATAATACGAGTTTCTGGCCATCGGAGTTTGAAGTTTAAATATATTTGGCTGATAACTTATAAACAGAGCAAGGAACGTAAGTATTTAATTGAAAGTTTTAGAATTCTTTACTCGAGGCGAGCCAGCTGGTAGCCAAAGGCAGCTAGTAAACAATAAGGGAATTTTTATAAATATAATTATAATAATTGTTATTGAAACGTTTTATTCATTTTCTATTCAATTATAAATAAGTAGTTCAATTTAGAATAAAGATTTTTAATAAGCAAACAGCATTCAACAGTTGTACTATGGAACTTTTAGACAAACAATTAATTTCAGATCTAATGAATTCTAAGTTTAATTTTTTTAAAGAGGCAGAACTTCTTTATCTCTCACTCTCTCTTGTTGATTACAAAGTGAAGTAATGAAATTTATGCATGAAGTGAAAAGTTAAAAAAATTATGTTGTAATAACCGACGACACAAAAAATAGATACATTAAATTATACAAGGTAATTTAGAAATTAGACCAAATTTATTTCGAAGTAGCCAAAATGAAACGAATGACATAAGCAAATTTGATTGAAATGTGACATTTTAAATTAAAATCAATAATGTATTCAAGTGATCAGTGAAAATTTAGGATTTCCGATACTACACTTTCGATCAGAGCCTAAGAGGCCGAGAAGCGATAAATATACAGTGAACTGATTTAATTCAAATGACATTAAAACTCACATAACAAATTGTGCAAGATGTAGCTGTGCAGTAATATTTTGTGCTTTAACATTTTGTGCGTTACATTATATTTTTATGTAATTGTGCAGCTCATTCCCCCGCCACCTTTTTTGTGATATGAGCAGTCAAATCAATAATCAAAGTATAGGTACAAGATCCAAGGATTTTAAATGAGAATAATTCGATTCATTTATATAAAAACGGAATCGATTAAATTGTTAATGAAACTAATAAGTTGTATAGTGCTAATTTGTTTAATATAATCGAGCTAGTTAATGAACGCAATTTTTTACTGTTGAAATTAAATGCGCATATTTATAAGGGTTGAAATTGTATTATTCACTTATGAAAACACTGCAGAAATAAGAGCAGTTTTTACTTTAGGCTCTAAATCAATCAAAATAGTAAAATGTAAACAATAGATTATGTTTATAGGAAATTAAAAAAATAGATTGCAGGTAGCCAAGATTCCGAATTAAAACCGTTTGAATTAATTGAGTTCTGTTGTACACTGAAATTTATTTGAAAAAGTATTTTTATTTTAGCTCATAATTCATAAAAACAATTTTAAGATATCATATAATTATCATATCTTATATAATAATAATAATAGACTAATTAATTCGAAACCTCAAATACAGTGTAGAATAATTTTTCATTTTGATTATAAGCGACTGTAAGTCATTAAAAGCCATATATTTTTAAGGATCATTGTTTCACTTTTTTTTATGAAACGGGAATAACTTATTATAGTTTAAGGACAGAAATAAGCTAGCATATTTAATCCTTTTTTAAACAATGTATTAAATTTATTCAGTACTGAAGTACTTGATTTATATCTGTATTCATGTTAGTACTTGTTTTCTCAAAGTACCTGTATACGTTTTTAAAAACTTTTTACTAAAGATAAAATTTTTCATCTGTCTTGACTCCGAAATTACTATTTTCATTCCAAATTAATAAATTAACATTTTAAAATTAAAAATCTTATTAATTACAGGCCTTGATTTTTTTATTTTATTCTTGTAAAAGAACAAAACTTTCTTTTCATTATTTCAATTAAAATTTAAAATTTTAGAAAAAAAAGTAATAATTATAACAATGGAACTTTTTCTTTTTCATTAATAACATTTATAATAACAGTTTGTAAAATTCAGAATTGAAAACGGGAAGAAAGAATAATATGCATTTGGTTAAACATTTAAATGCTCTAAAAATGAGGAATAATTATAGCTTGATTTTGGAATACAAACTCAATTCTTTATGAGTTATTCTGATTTGGATTAATTTTCATTTATTTTAAAAACCTACTAAGTGAAATTTTATAAGAATCTGATTCTCCTGACATCTAATTATGAAGTTATTTATTGTTTGTTTCATATTTATATAAAAGGGGTTTTGTGGTCAGATTGGAAAATTTTTTGTGTAGTTGCGTGTTTCTGATGAGAATATAGTATTTAGTCAAGTAATTGCGTTTTAATTAAATTTTTATTCTATTAAAACGCTATTTGATTAGCAAATTTAAGAAAATTTTTACGATTCTGATAAATTGTGCTTGTAATAATGAATTATGAAAATTATCAAAGAATAAAATACAAAAAATTGTAAAAATGTTTTTTTAAAACGCAAAATTTTATTAATGTACCAAAATGAAAAAAAATCAATGTTTTAATTAAAAATATGGAGGAGCATTTTGTTAAAGTAATTAAAATGACCGAGTTATGAAGTTTCGAATTTCATCACTTTTTATCAACCAAAGACTATCTCGATTTCCCTGATTGGATTCTCTAATTTGAAGCACTCTTTGAAAGGGTTTAAAATTGTTCTAAAATAGAAATTTTAAAGTTCCAGAAGCTAGTTATGAAAAGTTTAGAAAAAAAAATTCAAATGGTAGTGTATGAAGGATATTTTCCAATAGCTGGGAACTATATAAAAATTTAGATTAATAATTTATATTATAGGAAAAAAGCTCAACTAGATGAGTAGATCCTTTAATAGAGTATTCCTATCAGCATATTATGCATCCATATTTAAATTTCTCTATTTTTGATATTTTTTTGTAATATTTTTTATTTCTGTTTATGAAACATGTAATTCAAACATTTCTTTTAATCAATGAGTTTTATTGAAAAATTAAAAGCAACAACTGATGAAAAGATTTCTTGCTCCCATTCCACGTTTTAATGGTTTAATATTTCAGAGACACCATATTTTTTTTGTTTAATAACAAGAAAATGTAGAATTTATAAAAATATACTGCAGCGGCCACCGTTTCAAATGCCTCTTATTTCAGTCATTCATGCGAATATGTGCGCCGTCTTTTGCAGCATTTCAAATATTCCAGGCAGTTTCATATTCTACAACATGGCTTTCTGTTACCCTCTTTTGTGTTTTCCGGATGTCACTCACAATTCGTGTTTATCCGGATTTATATTTCGTAGGCTGCTTTTTTCCCTCTTGTTGTATTGACGTCGGAAATAGCTATTTCGATGACATCCAATACAATTCAAACCGAGCAGGGAAACTTGGGGAGGTATTTCCTTTACTTCTAAATATCCGTATTCTTTCTGCCTATGCTTATGAAATGCAATGGAAAAAATATAGTAGCACGTATATTAAAAACAAAAAAGGGTTTCAAATAAAAGGACTGGCATTTTATATTGCTTGTTGACTAGTATTGCTAGAATATTGTATTGCCGCATCCAAAATATCGTGAGAAACTTGCTATGTTGATGAAAATATTTATGAATGTAAAACGCATATTGTAAGATGCTGAATTGCTTTTGGCTCAAACTCAAAAACACTATTAAAAAATGATGACTTTTGAATATTTCTGTTTGAATCATTAGTAAATGCAAGGCGTAGTGGGCATTGTAATCACGGACTATAAATTGAAAAAACTTACCAATGAACATATACATAAAATTCCTAAAGCTAAAATTTTATTTATGAATATAAATATTTCTGTTGAATCATTAGTAAAATTAGCATCATGGTGTGATGGATATTTTAATCTTGGAGTTTGAACTGAAATATCTACCAATGAACATACGCTTAAAAATCCTAAAACTAAAAATTTTATTAATAAAGGATTAGTAATCTAAATGGTTAGTGTTTTAGTTCTATATGATTGCCTACTCTTAATGTAAAAATATTAAGTTACCTAGTTGTTATATAATAAGTATTATTGCCTTTTCAGAACAAATGTTATACATTCAATGCATGATATTTGTAATTATTTGCACAAAAGCTATGAGAACGCATATTATCCATACATGTTTTCTGTAATATGCGGTATAGATACTGCTTGCCTTTATCGTTTTCTTTTATTATTCTATTTTTAGACTTATCACATCAGTACATTTTTTTAAGTATTTTAGAGAAAAAAAATCCTTTAAATTCTAGATTTGTACAGTCCATAGTTAAAGGAATTTATTTCCGTGTAACGTCATTATTGGCACGCAACATATAATCAATAAAATAAATACTATTTATACTTGCTTTCAAAAAATATATAAATATTTTTCAATTTTTTAAAAGTAGTGCCGAAAATTAATTGTGAAGCAGCATTGGTATTGAATCATTTTGTAGGTTAATAGAGTAATATTATTAGCATGATGTATTACTGAATACAAACTGTCGCTAAAAACCGATAAATTATGTGACGGTTATCATCGAAATATTTATTAAATAATTATCTAAATATAAACTGCTGAATTAAGGAAGGTAACAAACAATAATTTATAAATAATATTTGTGAAGCACCATTAATAAGAGAAGTGAATTCAAACAGAAATTCTTAATAATGAGTATGAATACAAAATCCTAAGACTAAATTTTTGTTAATTAGTAAATTATATTTTAAAATTTTATATCTTTTGTGTTATGTGATTATTTAATGTTTCTAGAAAAGTATTTTTAAATAGCTTTTTGATTGATGTTGCTTTTTTAGAACAAATGTGTGTTTTCTTATGTATTCGACTTACAGCACTTGTAATTATTAGTAAAAAGCAACGGAAAAAGTTAATATCTATAATTGTTTTCAGAATAATAAGTATTTCTCACAAATTTTAAATAATGTTGAATATAGATTAAATAAGGGCAAATGGTTATTGAAAAGAATGTACTCATCTCAATCTCTAATGCTTCTACAGTTGCTTCCGAAATGTAGAATCTTTCCCGCATTGTGGTTTTCTACTCTTGGTTTTCCAACTACCCATCCAGAAATATTTCTCAAATGTGAGGCAAATATGCATTCATAACGCCATTATTTAAGTTTGAAGGTGATTCGTTTTATTTCACATTATGCTCTACTACTCAAACATAGAAATGACATCATTCTTTTGTTGCATGTATGTTATTTACAGTTTTCGCGGAATTCGTCTTTGGCGAAGTTTCAGTTGGTAAAGATAGCAGGTATATTTTTTATTTCTTTTGTTGGACTTTTCTGAAGATGAGTTTTTCCTATTACAGCTAAGGTCACGTATTATTAAATTGATATTAAAAAGAGCAACTTCAATTTTTTTTCTTTCACATGAAAATATTTGTAAAATTCTTATAGAATTTTTTTATTTTTTCATTCTTTGCTAATTTATTTTATTTTTGTTGTAATTAGTAGCAAAAAAGGCAGCGTTTTTGAATTTTTATCTTTTTTTTGCTATTTTTCATAAGAAATAAACTAGTTGAGATACTTTATTTGTAGATGATAAATAATTATAGATCACTCTACAACTTTTAGAAGCCTCTAAACATAATTTTTCTATTGTACCGATACTGCAAATGCTATTCTAAGTGAAATTTAAATTAAAAATAAAAATACATAAAACTTTGTATGTCCAAAAATCATCTAATCTTTGCATTAGATTACTCCATTTCTTTTTTGTGGTAAATTATAAAAAAGATTACAAAATTTCTATTCTGTGTTAATGAATACATATGCAGATATAAATACAAAGCATAAAGATTTAGGGAAAATACTGTTTGAAACAGATACGCTTTAAATTCTATATATGCATCATATCAAATTGATGCATATGAAAATCTATATACTTCTTAAATTTAGGTCACATAATCAACGAACTTCACATTCTTAAAAATTATATATTAAACTAAAATATATCCGCTCTCCTCTCGTTGTTGCTGACCAAATATCATGAAGTTTGGTACACAATAATTCCTTTTACTCCTTACAGAGAGCATATAGTGAGCTTTAGCATAAATATTCTTAAAAGGAAGAGTGACCCGTAGCGCAGTTATTGTAAAAAAGAAAAGTGAGCCCTAGCCCATTTATTGTAAAAAAATGAAAAGAAAGAGGAACGCCCATCCTACTTAGTTATGCTTGCTAGTTTATTTCTGATGTACTAAACTAATTTATTGACCTAGAGAAAAAGGTTTTTGCTTCATTTCATAAATCTTTAAAGGAAACAAATTCAACAATCAAATAAATCTAACAAAGAAAATTAAGAAAGAGTAAAAAAAAAGTATCCATTAATTTTAAAGCAATAATGTCGAATTCCAGTTGAAATACTTTTTTACTTTCGCTGACACGGATGATAATAGAGTTTTCTACGACTATAGAACCGATAGTTAAGGAATTCAGATGAATCGAAGCATAAGAGCTCCTTAATCAATTCCAGATAACTCAATAACCCCTGCAAAGGTGCTTTGACATCGTAGCAGGATTTTGGATACTTGTTTGGAGTGTTATTCCAATTAAGTACTTCCTATTTTTGGAAGTACAATTAGTTCTTGTATTTCCAAAAATAGGCTTCACAAAATTCGCAATCTTCTGTCATTCATTTTAGGCAGTTCTCTTAAACATAAAACTTCTATATGAATACAAGAAAGAGTGTTATGCTTCTTGATACAAATTATTTCTGTTTCCACTTGATCAACTTTCAAAAGTTTCTACAATGTATTATTTATTCACATGATTCATTTTCCATTATTAATATATAATATTTAGAAACACGATTGAGATTTAAACCCTTTATTAATGATTAATCCATTTAATAAAGTGCTCGAGCCAGATTTTACTCCTTTCTTGACACATGTTCTGCCAATTCGTCGGTTGCTGAAATTATTACGCAATCGTATAGCTTATTGGGGATATTTTCGAAACATGACAACTTTAATCTTACAAAGCATAGTTCAGATAAATAACTTCCAACAAATCAGGGCTTCCTAAAATGCAGCATATGAGAAAATGTGGAGCTAAAAATCTTGCTTGGTTCACATAACTTTCCATACGCATATGCATCTCTCTCAAACTTCCGACAACCAGGACTTCCCAAAATATAGCAAATGATCCAGTATGATGCTCAAAATTATACTTGGATCATATAATTTTCCATTCACGAATCGCTTTCACTGTTCTACATTTGTATGCAGAAACAGGAGTAGCTTTCGAAAACTTTCTGGCGTAATCTATACTTATAATAAAGCTCAATGTGTGTGTGTGTGTGCGTGTGTGTGTGTGTGTGTTGGCGCTCTACAGGCCAGACCGTTGGACCTACAGCTACCAAATTTGGTACATGTATACCTTGGAGGTCCGGAATGTGCACCTCGGAGCCCTTTTTTCGAATTTTTAATTAGAATTTGAATTAATTAAAATTTAAGCGAAATTTCGACGTTTTTCCGCTATAACTTCCGAAAATATTATTGCACAAACATGATATTTATATCAATTTAAAGATTAAAAAATTAGCTTTCTAATGGTATCAGTTTTTTTAATTTATAATGTAAACTTCTATTTTTAATGAATTTTTAAAGAAATATTTTAACCATGTTTTTATCACGTGACTGGATAAAATAAAAGAATGCCGGAAGTTCAAATAAAAAAAATATCATCGCAAAATAAATCTACAGAAATGCAACTTTCAGCACGTGACTGGATAAAATAAAAGAAATATAAAATGTGATATTTTCTTTGAAAAATAAATGCAAAGCAAAGGTTTCTACAATCGTTTGCAATATCTATATCATTAACTCAATAAATCTTCTTTATTTACGGTAAACCTGATTGAATTTTGGAAGGATATGCATTGAAATCCCGACTTAATGGCATATTTATGTAATCGTTTGCAATATCTGTATCATTAATTTAATACTTTTTTTCCCTTTCTCGCTTTCTTTAAAAAAACGTATTTAATATTTTGGCAACATCATCGAAATTTTTTTTAATATTTTGGAAGCATAACCGATGGTTGAAACTGACTTTTTTATAAAATTAAAGAATATTACTAGGAAAAGGTGTACTTTTAGAACTTTCCGTCCATCATCTTACAGAAAATACTAATTTCAGGTCAATCAATGCCCGGAATTACTTCAAAGCTGATGAATATGTGATTTAATTGAAAATTTTAGAACGCTTTACTCATGGCGAACCAGCTGGTCGCCAAAGGCGGCTAGTCTTTAATAAAGATGCTACCCTTTCCCCTTTCTGCCCATACGCATAAAAGTGTGCACCTTGGTTTAGGCCGTAAAGGACTTGGATAACAAAATCAAGATTATTACGAAATTTTGGCGTGAATCTTTTTGAATTTGTTGGATTTATAATGTGTGGTCGTTGGCGAGTTTTTTTCGGATACTTTTTATTCAATCGACTGAATCAAAATTTGATGTAAAACTAAAATGTAGTTCCAAGATTACATACATAATATCATTTATTTAAATCATTGCCTTTATTGCGTTTACGAGTAAGTGAAAGAGAAAATAGACATTCATTCTTTTGACAGATTGGGCTCAAAATTTAATAATATATTATATAAATGTAATGCATTATATTTCTGAATTATTGCATTTACATACATGCAAAAATGATGATCTGACTGGTAGTCAACACTTGGATTTAAAAAAAAACTGACATTAATGTAAATTTTTGACTAAACCTTAGGCTAAATTTTATCGCTGTAGCTTGTTACGTTTTGTAGTATCAAATTCATTTGCACTCAAATAATCGGTCAGACGGACAGAGAATAAAATTAATTCCTAAAGTCTGTTTCTCGAACTCAAGAATGTCTGAAAAATGAAGTGTCGTAAAAATCTCGAGATCGGATTTTTTGACGATTATGATGTTTTCTTTCTGTTAATCATAAACATGAAAGTTAAACAGTTCTGTTCATTAAATTATTCCTGAATTATCTAAAATCATTAATAATTCAAATTGAATTCTAATTCATTCTTCTTTATTAATTGATGCAATGTCTTGTTATGTATAAAGTTGGAGCCGCAGCAAAATATTCACATAAAGTGTAATTTTGGGGTATCGTTATGCTCGCTGAAAACTGTTTTAATTTAAAAAATGATTGTGATTAATAAATGTTCTAATAAATAATGCCTGTAAGTTTAAGCATGAATTATCGACAAAAATTGAGCATCTCAGCATATGATCATTGAGCATATGATAAAGATGAATGCTTAGTGAAATCCGATTTCGCTAAAGATACCCCATGTATGTAGGGTTCACGCACCTTGAATCCGACTTAGTTAATTATTTTTTATACCGCTGCTACGATACAGATATTTGAAAAGGAGAAGGACAATTTAAATATCAATTTCGTAATATCTCTTTTAATTCTTACGGTTTAAAATTGCGAGTCGCTTCAAATATTTCTAAACAGAACGATAGTATAAATAAATCAAACTAAAATTATTCTATCTCATGTAATTTAAAATGAATTTAAGTATTTGTACCATTGGCATACGTTTCCGTGTTTTCCCCTTCTAAAACTCTCATATCTATGTAAAATTATTAAATTTTTCTTTTCAAATGCTTGCGAAAATTGTAGAGTGATAACCTTTTTTCATCTGACTTTAATCTTTGTAAACATGACTGACAGTGCATAAAATCACTGGGGAAAGTGATCAGAAGCTTATTTGTTATCGCAGGGAATAACATTTGTCTTAAGCTAATACTTATGCGAAACTGACAGCATTTTTCTCTGGGAATTTTCACGCATCCGTATCTTTGTGAAATTAAAAATTGCCATTTTAAATTAGATTATATCAAAAAGTAAATACCTGTTTTTGTTTATGCCGATTTTTAATTCAATTGGTTGCCTTCTCTTAGTTTTATATTTCCTTTATTACATTTAAAGCACTAATCAACTCCATTAATCGAGCTAAAAGGTTGGAAACTAATGAGAGAGAATGCTATTCTCATTTATCATAATACTAATGATAATATTATTAGTGACATATTTTTTCTAGAAGATCCATTTTATTTAATTTTAATGAAATCTCTTATGCATAACTAATATTCACGATTCCTTGAACTAAGTAATACAACATTTCGGACTGTGATAAAATGTTACCCTGATTTTTTTAGCAGCCTTGCACATATTCTATTCATCGACTGCATGAAAATTCTTAAAAATGAGTCTAAAGTTTAAACGGAGGGACACATTTTGCCGCCAGCAGCCTGCTAGTTGAATTAAAACACACCGTAAAAGAGAACAAAAAGTTAACATTTTTAAGAATTTTCATGCAGTCGATGAATAGAATATGTGCAATGCTGCTAAAAAAATCAGGGTAAAATTTTATCACAGTCCGAAATGTTGCATTACTTAGTTCAAGGAATCGGGAATATTAGTTATGCATAAGAGATTTCATTAAAATTAAATAAAATGGATCTTCTAGAAAAAACATGTCACTAATAATAGTCTTAGTGCGTTATAAATATTTCATAATTCATGTACCTGTTTAAAAAGTATATAAAATAAAGATAAATAAAGAAGAGAGTGATCTTAATTGTCACTGGTATACGACGAACATACCATTTATACAAACAATGTGCAATTGTCTACACACATTTGTTTAAATGTTATATAAAAATATTTGTATAAACAGTGAAAAAAGTTTCAGAGGCAATTTTGGTTGATTTCAATTAATTTTGATTCCGAAAATGTCCATTCCTTTTCTCCCTTTGGCACAGGATAAGTCAGTAGTGTGTTTTTGTCAAATTTAGTTATTCTGAGTAAATAATAATGCATATTATATTATATTATATTATTGTAATATATAATGTATTATATTATTATTTCACTTACTTTTCCTCCCTTTGGCCAATATGTATTGATGCCATATTTGATAGTTCTAGGTAAATAATAATTATATGAATAATATGTAGTATGAAATTTCTTTTTGCATATATATGTAAGCCAGTATGTGTTTATGTCAAATTTGGTAACTCTGAATAAATAATATTAATATATAAAAATGTATATATAAATAAAAGAATAGGACAAGAAATTTTGCTTTATTTTAATTCATTTAAATTGCTTATTTATGTTTGAAAAAAAAATCGCTCCAAATTGCACATTTCCTCCCTCCTTTTGTCATAGATATAAGCCAGTTTGTGTGTATGCTAAATTTGGCAGCCCTGGTTTTAACTATCTATTCTATGGAGTGCCAGTGTTCGAAAATATATGAACTTTGATATGAAAACATTTGTTTTTTTTTTATTCCCGAGACCAGATTGTAGTTTAAAATCAGCTTAATATATGAAATTTTATTTTTAAATCCTTACCGAATAGATACTACTTTTTAACGTTTTTTATTTAATTACCTTCATAACCCAATTATCTTATTGATATATTTGTTGTATATATATATATATATTACATGAAAAGTGATTGATAAATATACAATTATTTATTTATGCTATTCAAGAATTCCACCTTCTCCCATTCATTGCAAATAATAGAAATGAAATTTATTGCCCTGTGGTGCAGGTTAACAGTTGTAGCTTTCTATCAATCTATTACCTCCCTTTTATTCCCCTCTAATACCTGTTTGTATAATAAGTTGGATCACTAAATAATAAATGTCTTGATGTCATAAATGCCACAAAATAAAATAAATGGTAAATGCCACAAAATAAGTCTCGAGAACAAAAAACTTATTTCTAATAATTCAATTTTTTGTGTAGAATGACAGTTCAACAGTTCTAATGATAAAGGTTATGTAATCTCAATTAAAAAATGTATTTTGCATGGAGTAATTTTGTTAGGATTTTGAATAAGAATATAAAAAAAAATGTATATTTTCATTCAGGAGAGATTTTGTTTATCTGACCAATTACGTTTATTGAATTATTATATTAATTATGCAAATAAATATTTATTTAAAATAAATAAAAAGCTTGTTTTTAAATATATGTATTGCAAATATGAAAAAATAAATCCAAACATATAAATCTATCAACATTTTCTTTTGTTTTATGTTACTTATTCATTCATTTCTAGCAATAATTTTTACATGAACAGAAATATTCAATCTGCCTTCATTTAATAATTTATTCCATATTTATTTTTTAAAATAATGTTGAGGATGTAGATATGAAAGAATCTTGAAATTTAAAAAAAAATCTTTTCTGTAATTTTTGCATTTTGACAGCAACGTAATATTGCATTGTTAATTGAAATATGGTATGAAAGTTTCACTTTATCGCTGTTAACTTATACAGTACGCATTTGTTTTAAAATTCTCTTTGTAATTTATAAAATAATAATGTTAAAACAGAAATATAAAAAGCGGTTGACTTTAAAAAAATGTTTTTTACAACATTAGTATTTTGAAAACATTACTAGTATTGTTAAATGTAATGTTGTATGAAAGTTTCATGTTTATTGCTGTACAGTGCGCTGTAACTTATACAGTACGCATGAAAATGATACTAGTTCATTTGATTTGCTTTTAATTTTTTATTATATTGGGAAAAATAATTTGGCTTAAAACAAAACTCTGAGCGTAATTCTAGTAGGTAACATTTTACTTAAGAAAAAAAAATTCTGCATGATACGCTTAAATTCTTTATTTTTTGAAGTAACATTCATAAATTCTTTCTGTGGATTTTTTTATTTGTGCAGAAAATAAAAATAAATTCAGTTGGAACCTCACTCTTCCTTCTTTCTGTAATAGAAACCAGAAAGGAAATCTTATATTCTATCTGGGACTGGATAAACAGAGGAATTTAGTTGAAAAATGAATACATTTAATTCGCATCTCCCGGACACTACTGTGGCTGTTTGTTTTAGTTGTGACATATGAATTTTGAATTCGCAATTATTAGGGAAATTATCTATCTATGTGTTTCCATTAGATAATGAAAGCCGTTAATGTGCTTATTACCTTGTTAATCTTCAGATTAATTTATTTGCACTTTTCAGAATCAAAAGTGTTTCGCATTTTAACTAGATAATGATGCGCACATTAGCGGTTTCCATATCGTTAAATTTCAAAACAGAGGATAGGTCTTATAAATTTGGTACAAAAAGGGATTTTATAAAACCTTTGTGTTGCGAGATCTGAATTCAGAGTTTGCAACGAGAAATTTTTAGAGAAAGAAGATGACCCAATTGTAAAAATATTTTTGGGCCAACAGCAATAAAACAATCCCTTGGTACAAGGCAGGGTTTTAAAAAAATGAGTTTGCCATTCTAAATGTACAATAAATATATGTGTTTTTCGCAAAAACTAATTTTTATACAATTCAAATTGTCTCCTATCTTCAGATTGCGCAAATAAACATGCATAATTTGATCTGTGTTTCCCAAATTCATTTCCTTAGTTGTAATGTTCAACTATTTGAATTCGTATCACAATTTTTCTATCAACTAATCTATCAACTAATTTGTTGTTTGCTTGATTGTATTAAAGTTATTCTTGAAATATCGAAAAATAAATGAATAACTTTATGTGATTTTCCTTGATGGCAATAATATTTTAAACCGTTTGATTTGTTGTATTATAATTGTTCAATTGATTCTATAAACTAATGGGCCGATTGTTCTTATTGTAGATTAATTTAAGCCTACCGAAACGTTGCTGTTGTTCTAGCATATTTTCACTTTTACAAGTGCTTAGTTGGTAATGTGCAGATTATCAATTTAATTTGAGAAATGAAGTAATTTTACGAATTTTAAGGATTATCCAAGTTAAAGTGTAGAATAGTTAGCTAATATGCAAATTAACTGATTTTTGTACTTTAGAGGTAACAGGCATATAAAAATAGAACAAATATAAATGAGACTTTTTTAAAAAGATAATTAATGAAATTATACAAGTTATTTTTCCCTCAGTTCGTTTTCTCACGCCTTAGGAGTTCTTTTTCCTCTTTATATAATAAAAAAAAAAATTAAATTTATGATTTGAAGTTCTTTTATTTCTTCATCCTTTTAATTCTTTTTGACCGGTCGAAACAAGATCTTAAGGACACAACAAAAAGGATATTCGAGTGCGTGCCGTTCAAATTTTTTAAAAAATTTCTTTTGCGAATTTGGCATTTTTCTTGAACATTATGTATGGGAATAGAATAATTTTCAAACAATATTCTGATTTCACATTCACCAAATATTCTCTGCACTATAGTGAATTAAAAAAAAAAAAAACAAATTCTGCATAAACGAAACCCTGTGAATCTCAGACGTAAAAAGCAAAAAAATTAGAACTTTTCTTGAAAAGAAATGAATTCTTTTCCTTTTGTATCGGAAGTAAAAGAAATTCAAGTGGAAACCCTTTTTTCCTTCCGAGTTAAGTGGGAAACATCTTCAGAATTTTAGTCATTTTATATTGGATGCTTTGACTCATATTATGAACTTTCAGCACCGTTAAAATTCATTTCAAAATGACAAATCTTTCAGTTTCATAACGATTAAAATGTCTGTGACATATCTCTGTTCTTGAAAATTTTTGATTTGCATACATAATTAGAGGTATTCCAACCTGCTGAGCTTTTTCGAAATTGAAAATTACTTCCAATTATGAATTGCGAAATATAGGATTTCTTGAACTCTTAGTCATCGGTCATTAAGAATAAGGTCACGAATTAATCGAATTTTCTATCAAGGTACGTTGTTCCTGCTTTCATGAGTCAAATTTTCAACTTCTTCATGGTCATTTTTAAACACTTTGTGCCATTTATTTTCTTGAAACCTTTACTTCAATAACAAATTTAACAATCAGGGGGAGTTAAATATGAACAGGTTTAGCATTTTCTTTCTTTAAAAAAATAATTTCGAATTAATATAGAATTTTTTTAAAAAAATATTTCCACATGCTGCTTACTTTGTGTTCAGTCTTCGTAGTAGGGATTAATTAATTGAACATGATGAATAAAACGGTTTAAGTTCCAAAAAGCATACCATGATTACTATAATAATATGCGTTAGGGTGCCGCTATTGAGAAAAGCCTTATTTAAAATTGATTTATACTTGTACGTAGAATTATCTCTCTACTTCTAATGAAAACGGCTACCTTTTTATATTGATACTCTGCATAGAGATTAAGCCGTTTGATCTAGAGCTACCGAACACACATATATACTTTGGAAAGTAGAATGATTGATAAAAAAATTATCAAAAAAATAAAAGATTGTTCAAAAATTTATTAGCAAAAAATAATTTGAATCTAGCAGTTTGTCTACGATAGTTTCTGACAATATTGACAGCAGGAAAAGGATTTTTACACCATATTAAAATTCAATAAAGTAACCTTTTAATGATACCAATTTAACAACTTAGTAAAAAAAATGTCTTGCATTTTGGCATTTAAACATTTTTTTTTGTCAATTTTTTAAGAATAAATTATATTGTTGTACTGAAATTTAAACTTTTTATTTATTTATTCATCAAGTATTTTATTTATTGTTGAAAGCTGGAAAAAAAGGATTCCATGTAATACCTAAATAGTTTGCATGCAGATTCAGCTTGCGAAGTTACACAGCCGGAAAATTTGGAAGAAGTTCGACGAACTGTTCAATTACGAATATAAGCGTATTAATATCACTAGACTGAACTCTTAATATGGTGGGAGTTCAGTTCAGTTATATTAACGTCCAGTTTTAAAGCAACAGTAGGACTATTTCTGGACGATATGCTTAATTTTGAGACCCGGTTATCTGACGGCATCTCCTTTCCAAATTTCCGCACTGCACCATCGGGAGGATGTTTGACCTCGACGGATTTAACATGCATCAGATTCGTTTACGTAAGGGTTTTTTGGTGGAATCGAGTCTCGAAAATGGAACCCTCTGGTTCAGTAAGACGGGAGAGTATAGCACTGCATCACAGGACCACTTCTCCATGCATCACCATGTCTATGGGTTTGGTGCAAGCAAAAGCCGAAGAGGGTTAATCACCATTTTGATGCGGCGGTAAAAATTAAGAGGTTGGTCCCATAGAGGGTCAGTTTAAAAATCAGACATTGATATATTTCTAAACTCCTGTCGAAACCCATTTGTCGAACTCAACATTCTCGTGCATCATATCTTAATAATTGTTTTTCTAAAATGGAAAATTTAATTCCTAAGCTTTTGATATAGTACTTTAGTAAACAAGATCTGTTGCGGTAATAAATTTGTTATAACTGTTCCAAACTTATTCTGTTGAAAGTGACATATTTAAAGCGACGGAAATATGTGCCCAGGCATCAGAAAGAAATTTTATAAATAAATGTAACTTCTTACCATAATTTCTCATGTTTCTTATGAGAGAATGAATAAAAATTCAAAGATATTTTCATTTTATTAGTTTTATATACTGAGTTAATACGGGAGCTAGCATGTTTCTTTTCTTTTTTGTTTTTATCTTTAAATGTTAGCTGTTATTAAAAGATGCCATTTAAATGTAGTTGACAGTATATTGCAAATTATTTTTATAATTGATCCTCGTGATAAGTGACTATGTAAGACTATACTGTTGTTCTAAATAAATTATTTCGAAAGTTGTAACATTTAAAATATATATTTTATTTTATAAATTATATTCACCGTTTGGTTTGATATGTAATACAAATGTTACATTTATTATATAAACTTTTTGCCATGCCAAAATAAGAAATAGTGAAATAGTGCATGACGATTATCTGCATTTGGCAACCAAGAAAAATGAAACATTGTTTTATTATTTTCAGTTTTTACTTCCTTTCTTTAGTTTCATTTTTTAATGCTTTATTATATTGTTCATTTAATAAGTGAAGGAAAAAAGAAGGGAAATGCTTTTTTTTAAATTTCGAATATGCATTAAACTGTGTAGTAGTTTCCCATTAAAAAAATTAATCGCATTTAATCTGGGCTTTTAATACTCAAAGGTTATTTTTGTTGTCCGTTGATAAATTGTAAATGGTGATGACTTTTTTCTGCCATTTATTAGATTCTTTTAATTTCGTCATCACTGCTGTTATTTAATAAAATCATTTGATCTTAAATAAGCTCAGAGCGATTTTAAGTAAGCTAAAAAAAGAAGAGCAAATTATAAAAAGGAAAATTATTTTTAAGAATGTATTTTTTGAAATATCATTTATGGAACTACTTTTGGAATGCTCAAACTAATTGTTCCAGATAATTTTTTTTTTTGTAAATATTCTAACAGCGCTTTATAGTCTTTTTTTAAAGAAATAATTTATGATTATTCAGTATAAATAATAGCGATGAATTTGTTTGTTTTGTGTTAGCGCTCTACTTGACAAACAGTTTGGTTTATAGCTACCAAATTTCGCACATATATGTCTTGAAGGGTGGATAGTCAATCCCGATTTGTTTTAGCTGGATTTTTTTTTCTTCCTCGATAGCATTTGGATATATTATAGCACAAAAATGAAGTTTGCAATGTTTTAGAATATTAAAAAATATGGCCTTTGTAGTAATATCAATTTAATAGCAACGCAAAACTTTCTTTAAATTCGTTTTTAAAAAAATGTTTTTAATTCTAATTTGTTAAAATACATTACACTGTTGGCCAAATCTTCAATTTTCAATGTTTTGTCAAATATTTAATCGCTTGATTTTTTTTTTTTCGTCTTTGGAAGTTTTGAAAGAGAAGGACTTTTTTTAATATACCTAGTTTAAATGATGACTAAGAAAAAAGAAATTACAGTACCTCGAAAATTCGAAATCGGGTGAACCGGCTACTTAAGCTAACATAACTTTTATGTCTGACGGATTGATGGCATCATAACATTATATCTAAACGATTTGATTCTAGTGAAATGTAACTAATATCCCCTGTAAACTAGTTGGTCACTAAAGGGTGCTTGTCATTTATAAATATGATGGAATATAATTCTTAAAACTATTATAATTCAATCATTGTTTTTCTTTGCGAGATAACTATTAAAATGTTTGTAATATTCAAAACTTAAAACAATTATTTAAAATTTTTTCACTAGCTTTATTGCCTAATTTCTTGAATATTCATATCAAACTTATTTCAAATAATGCATTATTGGCAATGACCGTTAAAAAATCACTTAGCATATTTGTTTCCCTGTTAGCTCACAAACGTGCAATGTCTTTGAATCTTTAAAGTAGAGCAATACTTTTTATATTTTACTTTTCTATTTGTATATTCCCTGTAACTTTCATACTAACATGTTTGTTTATTGCAAAGCTGAAATATTAAATGTGCGCCACGTTATAGAAAGCTAGAAAGTGGCAAGTTTGCCAAGAAAATTTGATCTGCTGTATCTGGCTGCGATTCAAAATCGCTTTCAAGGCTTTAAAAAGAACTTTGATGAATTAAATCAAACACTCAAAGGAAATAAAATATCAGGATCATAAAATAAAATTTAATAAAAAAGCAATGAATAGGAAGATTTACTTAATATTTTTGTTGCATTTATCAAATATGTCCGTATTATTATTTTTTTACTGCTTTTGTACCTGTTAATATTTTTGAGGAAATTATTTGTTGAAAAAAATTAAATTACTTGGGTTTAATATCGTTTGATTACTGTTGTAAGACATTTGCTAAATCCTCTTTCAAATGTAGAAATAGCCATTAAAATATTTCTCAGAATTTTAGTTCACCTTATTATTTTAATTGCGTAGATAGTTAATAAGCCATTACCTTTTGGTGATGTTCCCCTTAAGATGGAAATTCAGGAAAGGAGTGATCATATTTAAAAGTTACTACTGGTAAATCTGACTTTTAATAAGCCGTAGTCGTCAGAATTGCTAAAGTAGGAAACGTAATATTAATATCTGCGAATAAGCGGTATCGCGTATTTTAAGCACTTCAAACTTCTGTTGCATGAAAAAATAAAAGTGAACGTAGGCCGTAATGTTATTTTTAGGCTCAGTTTAAGACCACAAGATTGAAAATACGATATAGTTTTATCTATTATATATAGTATATTTCTAATTATTATGTATAGCATATTTCTACTTATTCTGTACGGCAGGGCTGGCCAAGACGTCGACCGCTAAGATATTTTAGGTAGTCCGCGCGACCATCCCGATAATGACCTCGGATATTAGCAATTTAATTTATGATTTATGACATAGAATTAATGAATGAAATTTCAACTAAACGAAGTGAATAGGATAGTCAATTTTTTATATATGAATACTTTGATTATTTTCGTCAGTAAATTTTTATTTTGTAAATAATAAATTTTTTTAGAAAAATTAGATAATTTACCATTTTCTCTTGTTACCGAAAATAAATATATAAACATGTATGTTACTTTAATTTAGCTCTGCCATTGGTAGACCGCCTTCGATTTTTTAAATGTCTAATAGACCACGGATCCCAAAAGTTTGGCCACCCCTGCTGTACGGTATATTTCCAATTATTCCGTGTGGTATATTTCTAATTATTCATTATGATATATTTCTAGTTAATGCTAATGTTTATTACGCTAGTATGTTAGGTAATATTAGTATAAGTTTGAATTTAATAAATTTACAAAATTTCCTTCTTTAGAGTATTTTCATTTGAAAAAAAAAGTAAGATATCATAGCTTGTAACGACTAAAGATAATTTTGTATTATAAATGTCGGGAACTATTTGATACAAAATAGGATGGGAATAGTGCTAACTGGAGAAAAACGAACTATTTTTGGCTCAGATGATTAAAGTTATCTTAATAAATGTTACATTTAGAAGTATTACATTTGTTGGTCAGAGAATAATGTGTATTTCCTGTTATGGCTTCTTATAATAACGTCATCGTCATCAACGACAACAAAAATATCTATTTCTCCTCACACAGAGCATTTGAAATTTATTTTCATAAAAAAATTTTCCCCTGCAATTGAAAAGTGGGTTCATAGTTTAAGGAGAATAAATGATAATGTACAGTTGAAAAATAGAAATCCTCCCAATCGGCCCCCACTCACTTTATATCTCATATTATACTAAGGCTTTATGTGAATTTCTTTTGTCATGAATTTGTTACGCGTTGCTGCAAATAAATATCAAATTCTTATGAGATTTCTAAAATAAGCGGTTTTGCAGTTCCATCTTAGACAATCGAACTACAGTGATGTTGAGGGGGTCGAGTTGCATCCATTCCAATAACAGCATGTAAACGTACACGTAGCGTACTCATTGCTGGTATTGATTCTTGACTGGCGTTGAACCTTAAAATTCCAAATTTAGTTAAACGCTTTTTTTTTAGACAACGCTTATTCAAACTAATTATTATTTTGTCATTAAATAACTGGATACTTTAAACACCAGGCCAAGGATGCTTTGTGATAAAGGTGTGGCTATGCTACCAGAGGGCTCCAATTTTGAAATTTAATTCTCTAACTGAGTCATCATGTTTAGTATATGTTCAGCCCATTGGACCAAATGTCGAACTAAAATTTGAAGAGGGCGGCATTTTCGTCTACTAACTGCAGTTTAAAATTACGATACCTTTCTCAGTATGCACTTAATGTTACTATAAAAATGGAATATTAATCTAACTAAATAATCTTGATGTTTTCTTCTTCTTCTTTGAATGAGACCTCAAAATGTCATAAATTCAAATTCATTTTTGATTAATTCAAACTCAAAATTAAAATTGAAAAAAAAAAAGTTTTTATTTTCAGTTGTGTTTGTTATTTAAATATTCCTTTTCTTCTGTTCCTTGAGATTGAGAGTGAATAATTTTTAAGTTCCTTAAACTGCTGGTGGACTGGTCTCCTGTGTAACAAATTAAAAAAAAGATTAAAATAAGATTTATTTTTATTTTGGAAAATTTGAGCATTTCAGTATATGAATTAAATTATATATTTTTAAATTTGACCGCATATTCATATATTTAGCTATTATTATTTGTATTTTTAAAATTATTTACTTATTTATTAAAATTATAGCTTTTTAAATTATTAAAAATTGATTAATAATTATTATAATTTGTATTTCATGACTTTATTTACCAGCTATTTATTAAACATATATTAATTTTTTAAGCGTTTGAATGTTAAAAAAGTCTGTACTGTTAATTAAAAATAGCAGAATTGCAATTTTTAATTTTAGAATATTCTTCTATTCTTTCTATATACATCGTCTTTACTGATTTAGCTCGTCTTTTTTAGATAAATCGAATTTCTTCTACGAATCTGACAGTTTTATGTCAGCGACTTTCCACTGTCTTTATCTTTCTCACAACTACTCTTCCTTTTACCATGAAAAATAATTTTATAACCGATATTGTAAAAATAAAAAGTAACGTTTTTTCATACAATGACATTTAGTTTTTCTCCTTGACAAAAATTATTTTTTATATGTCTATTTTTCCTTCAAGAAATTCGTTATATGATAACATTTCTTACACTTGATTTTTCCCTGAAGCATTTCTATCATACTATTTTATTCTTCAAACACAAAAAAAGATTAACATTTTTAATTTGAAAAAGAGCGATCTGTTTATGACAGAATGCTCTGGTATTTCTCTTTGAAGAGTAGACAGCTCTCCACTTTTATGACAGCGATGCACGTATAGACTTAGGAGGAATGATGATGTCGTGTTACCTTGGCAACAATCTCCAACAGCAAAATTGCATTTATTTATTATTTTCGTTGATATATTTTTTCTCCTCCTCCTCTGAAAAGGAGAACGTCGAAATTACGATCATTTTTTATCATCAAGAATGGAACTTAGGTAGGAGATTTACTGTGTATCTCTTGTGTTATCCTATTTTTATGATTCAATGAAAAATTTTCTTTTCATATAGTTAGGACGGATGGCTGGAGAATGGGAAGAGATAGCGATAAAAAGAAAGGAAATTCTCCTTCCTTTCTTTAACTTTTTTTCTTTCTCTTAACTTTAGTATAGTTTGTAGTAGGAAATGCTTTGCAAAACCCTTCTCTTATAGATGTCGTGTATTTGATGACGGCTTCAGTAAAGATGTCTTTAGAATGTTCAGTGCGTGATTGGAATGATGTTTTTTGTTGTTGAGGCTGGTTTTATTTACGGTTTGGGCCGTCACTGGTGAAAAAAAATATGAGAGTTATAAGCCCAGAATATTTAAAAAGGAGAATAAATGTATATTTTTCATAACTTTTAGTTTTCATCTTATTATTTTTTTTTTCAGAAACATAAGAACAAATTGCTTTACGTGACTAAAATACCTATTAAAAACAATGTAAAGCTATTAAATTCACTTTCCGTCTAAGCAAGTATTTAGCATTCTTTGAGATATTTGGCTTGAAATCGGACTGAATTGCATTATTTTTGTTTGTGTTTCATAAGTCATGTTGATTTAAAATGCACATTACTTTTGCTGTCAACTTTTTTTGCGCAGTATGCCTTGCATGATTAGTTTCTATCTGTATATGTGGTGCGTGATTTATTTGTTCATGTTTACTGTGTGATATGATGTTAAAAAGCAACTATACAGAAAATCTATGTTTTATACAGTTTTGACATTAATAAGCCGGTTCATTCTATTCATACTCAGCAGCTAGTTCCTAAATCACTAGAGGTCGTGGTGACCTGGTGGAAACCCTTGGCTTCGGAAGCAGAGTGTTTTAGGTTCGAGACCCGATATCACCGAAGAACCGTTGGGCCTGCGGGTCTGTTGCATGTTAAACATTCGGACCAAACGTCCTCCCACTGTTTTGTTGTGGATCGGAGAAGGGAGTGACAGCTCAGGTGTTGTCCTCGTCATCTGACCGCGATTGAAAATCACGAGGTCCGTCCCAAATAATTAACAGTGTTGCTTTAAAATGGGACGTTAATATAACTAAACTGTATTAGAGAGATGATTTTATTTTGAATATTAAAAAATACTATTAATGAAGGAAGGATTTATATTGTTACGTATTTGTAATATATCTCCTTTACGCATTAAGGAAGAAAGTTTTACATGTAAAGTTATGGGATTCAAGTCGAGTCAGTGATCCATGATTTTAGCAATTAAACTTAGTTTACATATAGCAGTCTGGCCACAAAAATGAAGGATCTCAAATATTTGAGAATATAGAAGGTATTAGCATTGAGTTTCAAAGTTTATTCTAGATCATTCGATCCTTCTAAAAAGGAAGGTGCACAAGGAGCGACTGTCACCTTTTATTACTTTCACCAATGAGTTCTCTATGGCCTCTATGTAGACTTTTATTGTTGTTTAAGTGCGATTTACTGTTTGTGTGCTGCTGTTTACTTTAAGTGATGTTATTTTGTATGTTTTCACTGCATTTTGCTTTTATGCATCCGTGTAGAATAAACTTTGTTGTTTGTTATTGAACTCTTACTCTTTAACGAATGTTTACAGGATTTGACTTTTTCCACAACAATATTTTGTGTTGCTTCAGTCAATAAATGCACTGTTTAAACAAACAAACAAATAAAAAATCCGCCTTTCTGTTTCTCAAAACGGAGGCAAATACTAAACTTTGAATTTTATAATTTTAAACTATTTCAAAATGTGTTTAAAAAAGAATAATTGATTTTTGTTTCACCGAAGCTGTTGATGATTTGCATAAATTACTGAAATTCGGAACTTTAGAAACTCATCCGATTTTGATAGAAAAAAAAAATTATTATTCTTTTTTTTATAATTCCAGTCTGTCAAGGATTTGTAAACCTTTACATCATTAAAAGGACCGGCTAATTGCTTAAAAATCTTGATTTTATAATTTCTTCGCTGATACATGTTTTGAAATATAAAATATTGGAAATTTAAACAACAAAACATATAATTCATTGCGTCATTTCAGGTATTTTGATAACTAGAATTATATGCCTAATTGTTTCAATAGTAATATGGACGTCCTGTATTTTGCTTGAGATTAATCGAGTGTTATAAAATAGTTTTCTGCTGAATTTTGCGCTTGAAATCATACATTGATTGGAAAGGCATAATTTATTTTGTTCTTAAAATCTTTCTGTGTAAACAAGTCTGCGTGATCATTTTTTATTCGTTCGTATCCTGTTTACATATGTAGGATTTGCAGTGGAATTTTTATGTAGCAGATAATCGACATTTTATTTTTAATTCGTCGTCAGTGAGATTCTTTATTTCATGGTGGACTTTTGTGTGTGTTTATTTTACTTTTGGGTCAAAGTTATTTTTGTAATGTAATGGGAGTTCTGAAATCTTCCAGAGCATGAAATTTAGAAATCTTCATGATTCTTTCATCAAACTTTTTTTCTCTGCTGACATAATAGCCTCAACTTATTGGTTTATATCCTTTTCTTTTAATCTCTGAAGTAAATATTTTGAAATTTCAATTTTCCAGTAACATTTTATTTTATTAAAAATGTGATTTGTTATCCATTTTTCAAACACTTTTTTCTCTTTCTTTTAACGTTTATTATCAGATCATAGTGATTGGTCGGTAGAATTTATAATGACTCCTCTATTGTCTTAGTACAGTTTCTTTAGCTTAGTTTTTCACAATTTTTCTGTAATTATTTTATTGTAATTATGAAAATAGCTTATTCGTTTCATACATTTTAACATAACGAATAATTTCATTTTTTATATAAGAAGAGGATCTCACGGTAGGGTCCTCGTAATTGTGGATGAGAAGGCTACGGCATGGTGTTGGTTCTTGCTACCCTGGTGTCCTCGTATCGATGACGGATTATACTTCCTCAGGGAAGGGTTGTATCGTGGTCGGTGATAGCCCTTAGAACTCAACCATAGTTCCCACCAGTGTTGCTGTCGCTCCGGTTCGGATAATCAGATTTTTCCATGTGCCTTCCTTGTTCCGGTTGGTTGGAATTTCCAGTTTGTAGTTTGTGGTTTATATAAGACGAGGTGGGCAAAAACTTAAGATCTTTATAAAAGACGTGGTTGTATTCATATGAGGTGGTAGTATTTATAAAAAGGCGCAGTTTACAAAAATATAGACATATAATGAATATTAAAGGACGAGAACATTTCTAATGAGATAGCGAAACTAACAACAACAAACTGCTGTTGCCACACAATATCTATAAATACAGAAAATATTACATTAAACATAAATGTGAACCTTACATTTAAAAGGGAAATAATAATTAAGTTGACTTAAAATAAATAGATAATTAAAACATGATAATATTATATGACTTTCGATAGCTAATTTGTTTCATTAAATTTGTTAATTTATTTTTAAAATATTAAGAATTAAATATTTATTTTTCATTTGTATTTTGATTTAGACTATACATGTACTTTTTAATCAATATCAAGTAACTCCAGTTTTATGTACTACTTCTACATTCTTTGTTGATTGCTTTCAAAATAACAGATTAACTAAAACTGTATTTTTATTCCTATTATTAAGGTGAAACGAATTACTAGGTAGGCTAATGAAAAGTTGTGTCTCTGAAGCAGTACTTAGCATCCCTTTTTTTTTTTTAACTAGCGTTCCTAATTTTTCACGTATTTGAACTGATTTGTATAATTGAATTAATTTTACAGATATAACTGATTATTCTAACCTCGTACTAACTAGTTTACCAGAATATTCATTACGGAATAATTGATTCATTAAATAGAAATTAGATTGCTTCTTCTTTCTGGATGTATGACGGCTCTTTTTTCCCCCGGAAATTAATTGATTAATTGAACAGTGTATTATGCGAGAAAATATTTTTGAAATTGCTTCTTAAATCTGAATGCTGGTAAATAAAATTAATGAAAATGATTAAACGTATTCATTTCACGAGTATAGTTTAAGTATTTTCACTGTATTAATTACAATATATGCTAATGTTTTATTAATAATACTATTAGCAAATTCAGTTTTTCTTTTAAAAATAAACATTAATTAATAGAATATTCAACTTAATATAAATACTTGTTCCTAAAGTTTTAAATAATTTTAATAAATAATTATAATAACTTAAATAATAATTTACTCGATTATATTTCCATAAGACAGCGTGAAACAGAAGTCCCATATTAATGAATTTTCCCAATTGTACATTTATATTAGGGGATTATTTTTGAAAGCGATTATACTCTGTGGTAATTCTATCTGCTACATAGAGATTAATGTAATATAAATTTAAATACATTTTTCTATTTATATCGGACATAAATGAAAGTCTTTCCAATTAACTTATGAGAACTTTAATACATCAAGCGAATTATATAAATGTTAATACATATATGAGAATTATATAAATATTAATTCATTATTTATATTAAATTATTTTGTAAAGAACTAACATTTGACTCAATAGTTGTTAAGCTTATTAACAAGGATTGTGAAACAGAAAATTATTTTGTTTAGTACAAGTAATTGTGAAAAAATAAATTTAAAAACAATAATCTTGTGTATGATACTATTCTTATTATATTGTAATAGTAATAAAGGGAGCTAAAATAAAATATAATTTTCTGGAATGATTTTTTAAAATAAAATAAGAATATTTTATGTTGATTTTATTTCATTTTTTATAATATAATATGATAAATTCAATTATTATTCATGACTGCTGTTAAATAATAATAATTAAACGAATTTTAGGCGCACCTTCTTCTATAAAAATATATGAACAGATTAAGCTCAGTTTCAGATTTAGCATAAGCTACAGGACTCCCACTTTCTTGCTACTCCCCCCACTAACCATTTTTTTTCGTATGATCAGGTATTTTACGCGCGCGCGCACACACACACACACAAATAAATGTAAGAATTGATTTAAACAACCTTTATTTACACTGCTCATCACTTCAGTTCACTAAATAAGGAAGGAAAAGTTTATAAGCCTCTGTTGTCCTTTTAATCAAAATATTATTGATGCGCTGTAATTGGTGTAAGCTTGAACATTGGAAGTTTACTCATTGCGAAACACAGCTGCTGGCCAGTTCATTTGATAATCCTTCAGGAAGACCATTTACCCCTAAGTTAGATTGTTATCTGAGTGCTTTGGGTCGCCGTGATAAATAAAATATGTCTTTATCGTGAACTTTTGGCACATGAATTTGGTTGGATGTGCTAAAACTAAATTAGGCTAGTACCATTTAGATGCTGCTTGTATTCTGTATTCTCTAATTATGTAATGGCAGCGGCGTTTGAGGATAAGTAGTGCCAAGGGCTCAATGTGAATTTTCCCCTCCCTAATCAATGGTTTTTCAAGTTCAAATGACATTCGATACTTGTTGTTAAGACTTCTCTTTTATAAAGTATGAAGAAAAATCTTAACAATAAGCTATTATAACAATAAACTATTTGAAACGTTTTGCCTCTTTGTATGTAAAGTTTTGTACCCTTAAAACTGGTGCTAAAAAGGTTGGATTATACTTCCTCATCGGCCATTATATGGCCGAATGAAGATAAGAATAGTGTAATTTCGTATTCTCAGGTATTTTAGTAATTTAAACCAAAATATTTTTCTGTTTCTTCGAGGTGGGCGGGGAAGGAGCCGCTTTTCTCGTTTTGAAAGCTTAATTTGGTTTTTCATATTTCTGCTCCCTTAATGTTTGTTTTTTCTCTTTGAAATCATAATTTTCATTTCTTCTTTTTTTACGTCTTTGGTTTAAAAACTCTTTTTATATTTTTGCTTACCTGGAAAGAAATATTTTATACTTAATAAATAAAAGTCTGTTAAACTCTCACATATAATACGCGATCGAAAGCTTAACTTTTTTTGCAATCATCACCCATGAAAATTAGCGAGATTTCAATTTGTATCGGCCGAAGCCCAAAACTTTCGAATTCCTTCCTCCCTTGAAGAATCGACATTCCAGTCACGTTTACATACAAGCATAATAAAGTAAGTATCGCTTTTCTCCGAGTTGTTTCCGAGCAAGGAATTTCGAGACTTTCAGGTTGAAGACATTGGCATTATTATGAGTAGCGTTCAATATTAACCGCCGCCAACGGGATGGAAAACGAGTTGAAGTGGAGGGGGGGGGGGCGGAAGGAAGGCGAAGAAACGGAACAAAAAATAAAAATAAAGGAGAAGTAGAAGCTAAGAAAAAGTGATAGGTGGTGCCGGGGTGAACCAAACTCATCGATTTTTGCCATCGCTCGGCAATGTTGGATGGGGTGGGGACGTCGTTGGGTTGGGTCCTTTTGAGGGAAACAATTACCTTTCACGCGATGCCCTGGCTCTTAATAACATTAGTTTGGCACCTTTTTACACTGGAGGCTATGGCATTAAATCGTTGTTTTTGAATTGGGATCTGCATTGGTATGCATTGTTTGGCTTCGGCAGGATGAAATGGAATGGTATTTGTGGGCAATCTTTTATAGAATGCCTTACTAATGAAAAGTATCTGAGTTGATATTTAGAATGAAATCGAATCTTTCTAGCTGTTCTTTTTATTTCCAAATCTTTCTTTTGACCAAATTAGTGATTGAGATATTTTTATGAATAAGCGAAATTGTGTATTGTATGTTGGTAATCATCGTATGACCTTTTCCTAATTGGAATATATTAAATTTGAAAATAGATGGGAACAAATAAAAAAAAGTGTACTATTCCCAAGTTTTATTTTTGGGTAAAATCATTTAACTTAGAAAATTGGTTAAAAATATTATATTATTCTTATCGTTTAGAAATCGTAAAACTTTGTTGGAAATCTCTCACCCCTCCCACACACAATCGATGTGTTATTTGTTAGACATCTTTTAATTTACAAATGAAACGCGCCGAAATTGGTATTTATATTGGATTAAATTTTTTGAAATTGGATTTTAGGCGGAATATAATGCGCCGAAACTAATTGGAGCATAGTAATAAACCTAATATTGTAAGCTTTATTCTTATTTTTCCTTTTGACTAAAATACTGATAGAAATACATATGCGACTATGTGAAGCAAAATGATTATGTAAGTAATCTTCACTGAACTTTTTATTAATGAAAGTAGACTAAATGCATATTTTGAAACTTAATAATCTATATTAAGTTCTAGGTTTTGTTTTGATTTAATCTTGTTAGAAACCACTACACAAATAAATGATTAATATGGTATATGTTGACGATCTTTTTATAAAATATCTGCAAATGATTACATGATTATATCGTTATGTAGATTGGATTGGATTTTCTGATAAAGGATCTTAGAATACTTTGGCATAGAATACTTTATGCCAAAAATGAGAATAAAATTGTTTTTCAGGAAGAAACTAAATAATTATATGTCATAAATATATACAGTGTGCATCAAGTAGCAGTCAACCACAACTAATACTGCCGATAATGCTATGTTCAGTGGTGGCGGGCTGGTCTGCTGTATGCAAGAAGAAGAGTATGCATCAAGTTTTATTTTCTTAGAAGTTTTGAAGAAACCCATATGTTTAATATAATTTCCTCAGTCTAGATAATAATTAAAGTAACTAATGTATATTCAAGAACAGGGAAAAATATTACCTTATTCTTTTTCTTTTAACGATATGACTTATTATTATTTGGAATGCGTTTATTTGATAGATAAGTGAGGCTCAGTCGAAAGCTAACTCAAAAGATTCTAAAACCTTTTGGTCGTATAAATTATTAACTTTTGCAAGTTTGACACGCAATGATGATTTTAACGAGAGAGTATATCGATCATTCCACTATATAGATAATCGTTATTTATATATATTTATTGTTTATCAGTTAATTGCATATTCGGTTCTCATTGAGATTTTCAGAAATTAACGTAGTAGTAGGATTGAATCTCCTTTAAAGGATTAGATAATGTAAAGAAAAGCAAAATAGCAATACGAATAGTAAGTTATTAGAATGGTGACAGTAATTATGACGGTGAATTTCATGTGATTACTTGAAGAGACAATTTTGTTGATTATATTTTTCTTTTAGTTATATCAAATTGAAATAGTATTTTTTTTTAGGTTCTAAACATGCTTTATTTTTGTCAGAATATATTCTGTCAAAGAAAGCTCGTTTATGTCTAAGAAAGCTCGTTATCACGACTGCAAATTTTAAACCTTCAATATTCTTCAATGAAAAATTCTTCAATATTCTTCGTTATATTACATTTTTAATAATTAAATATTTTTAAAAAGAGAACATTCATAGTAATCGTTGACCGATAGTAAATTCTTTAACCATTAAAATTGCTTTGATTGATTAAAAAAGTTATATTCTAAGATGTTTGAGTTGATGAGTATATTGTTGGAAACGAAGCAGTCTAAATAAAAGGCCAGACTCTTATATATCCAGATATTTAATAAAATGGTCTTGATACTCTTGGGAAAAAATTAAACCCGCTCTTCAGTAACGAGAACTGAACAAATTATGAAGCTTTAAATTTTTTCAGTGTGGGCCAATCATTGTTTACTCCGAATAACTGTGCATGGCCTGGTCGATCTCCCTCGAACCTACCATTGAAATAAATTAAAGCTATCAAAAATAATTATATGAATAAGAAAATTTGTTAGAAGTTGTATCGTATTACAAAAGTGACCTTCCCCCAAACATGATAAGAATTTTTTTTTCTCAATCATCATCCCAACCATCATCATGGTTAATGGCACATGGAGCATAGTGTTTTCGCACCCTCATCCCCTTTTGTCTGTAAAAATTGACAGTAACTTTCTAATATTTTGTGTAAATTAAGCTTCTGAAAGCTGATGGTGGGGTAATTTGTAGTCCTCCTTTGCTCCCCCATTGTTAAAACACAGATTTTCTTTTTCGATAATTCCGAGATAAAAATGTTCATATTTCAAATGTTCATGTTTGGCTCTCATTTTATGACATGGCATTTGAAAAGAAGAAATGATTTCATTTCTGCCTCAATATTTAGCCATTATTCATGGCAATTTTGAAAGGGAAAAAAATCATCAAACAAATAACAATTTCAAATCGTAATACTGTTAATTCATCGAAAACTGTGATAAATGCATTATAATTGTCAATAACTTTCGATATAATGAAGATTAATTGCAACATTACTTTAAAATTACAAAATGGCACATGAATGAACTTAACTAAACCGTCATATCATCGAACAATGCTTTTTATGAAAGAAAAAAGAAAGAAAGAAAAAGAATGCCCAGAATGCAGCTCATAAAATTCTTCCACCACGAAACCTCCGCTCCTCTTAATGTATTCTTTTTCCATCTTCCGATGAATAATGCAAAATGTACTAGAGTGAGAATAAGAGAGAGCAAATGCTGGCATTAAAAGTACATTGGCTTTCAGCACGCATCTCTAACCTTGAAATAAGTACTCATAAAATGCTGAATGTATATTTTTTATTAGGGACGTGAACGAAAAGAAAACGCTTATTGGAAATAGCGATAGAGAATGTATATAATGTTTCCAATGGAAGTATATTTTGTTATGCAGTTTAATTGTTCAGTGGAGTGATGTGAGGTCATATGCAGAACTAAGCATTAAAGAAAGCTAATGAAATTTAATTTTCTTGTTTATGATTTACGAGAAAATTCACTTTATTAATTTATCTTTTCATTTTATCGGGCCATATTTTAAAACGTTTTAAATTCCTTAATGTGTTAAGAAGGAAATGAGGATTAAGATGACGATGGGCTCCAGGAATATATTAAATATCTAAAAGCAAACTAATTAGATTGACAGTTCCCATCCAACCGTCATTTAATTAATCGAGCTGCTGCGAACCTTAGCTCTTTGCCTTGAAAACAGAACTATTATATGGTTATAGTTCTAGTTAAATATAATAATATATAACAACACTAATGAAATGGGACAATAGCATATTATTTGATGTTAAACAATTTTATCGATATTCAGTTATGTCTAACGACGTTGTGAATATTGTCCAATATTACTTTATATTGCGAAACATCTAAATGATGTTCGCCTGTTCCTAGCTTTAAATAGTTGATTCTGGTTGTTCATATTTTTATCAAATGAATACTTTACAAACAGTGGTGTCGGCGTCCTCGCCTAGGGGTAGCACGGTTTTCCTGTGATCTGGGCGTCCCGGGTTCGAGTCCTGGTGCGGGCGTGGCTATTCTTCCCGCTGCAAACTATATGTGAGATGTGTAAAAGAGCCTCTGTAAAAAGGAATTCCTCAAGCGTGGGTGTAAGCGTCATCTTCATTCAGGGTCAGAATTTTACACTCGGCTGTTCAGGAGTCCTTATATTCAGAAGTTACTACCTCCCATTTCATGGTAATGCGGACACACGACACCATAAGCGCAAATATTATTATATTTCAGTATTTGATGAAACAGTGATAAGGATTTGAAATTTAGGGCCTTATCATCGGAAATTTGGAAAAAAAAATACACCAAGATAAATTGCACGATTATTATATTAGCATCCTTATAAAAATAGTTCAGTTAAGTTTTCAAACTGTTTTAGATTTATTATTATAATATTTTTAGATGTTATTTCAAAGAAAATGCTAAAATTCAGCTCTAATTTTGAATTAAATAAAATTCCAATTAAAATTTAAAGAAAAATTACACCCAATTGAACAAATATTAGTAAATACTAGTAAATATTTCCTAGGTGATAGTTAGTCTAGCTTGTAGAGTGCAACACACACATATACCATAAAAAAACATAGACACTCACGCATATTCGTTTTCAGAGATAAGCCTCCTTTTATTAGTTTAGCAAGAATTTTATATTCGTTTGAGTCCTATTAAATATTAATCAACATCCATTATTTGAGCAATTTATCGAATATGATAGAATATGCAGTTAGTATTTATTGGCTCAACAGCCAAATCGGACTATGATGCGACAAATATAAGGTTGGTTAAGCATTTCTACGGCAAAGTATTTTCGAACTTCAGAATGTGACAGACATTTAGATAGCGTTATTTTAATTGCCTTACAGCTGTGCTGTTTTCTGTGTGCGTGTAAAAATTTCTTAATAGAGTTAAGTCACATGACATTAGGGTCCATTAAAAACTTAAGTGCCTGGTTAATCTATTTCAATTGCTTGTTGTCTTTTGCGGTTATGCAATTTCACTTTCTGATTCATGTAAACTGCGCAGATGATAAACAGAGTCTTTCTTCCTCAGCTTTCAACAATGGAAGAAAATCAAAGCTATAAAATGATGAATTATGAATAATGAAAATAATTAAATGTTAATAAATGAATGAAATGTTGAATAATGAAAATGCTTTGAATTTAATTCATCTAAGAAATCTATTGTTGGAAATTATATTAAAAACATTTTTAAAGAATTGCCAAAATTTGTTGAAAATTTGCCTGACAAATAAATGAATATCATTGAAAATACAACTTTAAATATTTTAAACTGAGGTAGATATTTAACTTTAACACATTTGCCAAATCATATTTCCAGCGTATAAAATCAGCTTTGTAAAATTAAAGTTTTAAAAGATATAACAGAAAAACATCAAAATCTCTCTTCATCTTTAATTTAAATTCTAGCTGAAATTTCAGAAACAATTCGCTCCAAAATGTGTCCATACTTATGCCAAAATTTATAATTTTCGTTTAAATATTCTGCCTTATTTAAGGAAACACGTATGCATACAGACGGATGGACGATAAAAAACTCATAAAAAGTTTTTTTTAATAATGCAACATTAAGTAATTAATAAAATACCTCTGAACTGATTTGATTTGAACACTTTACTTTATATTCTTAAAATGATATTTTTAAGATAATTAATTTTTTTACTTAATGAATATATGAAATATCGTTGAGACATTTTATGAAGAATTTTTTTAATTCTTGATTTTAGTGAGTTTTAGAAATTAAGGTTTCTAAAACAATTTTCGTATATATATACAAATTCTGTGTTCAAAAGTGCTGCCTTGTAAACTATATTTAATATTTCTCATTTGGTGCCGCAAATGTATGAGAAATTTCTCACACGCTTAATTTAATAGCAAATATATAAATATTAATAACTAAAAAACTTCAATATTTTTTAAGTGCTACGTAATTTCAATGCCAAAGTTGCGGGAGTTGTTTTGAGAGCGTCTAGGCTCAGTGGCCTTTTATCGCCTGTTGCTTGTAGCTGGAAGGATGGATGAGTGACAGAGTTAATTTTTAAGATGAATGTTTTGGTTCTCACTAACGTGTAGCAGTCTTTAGTTTGAATTAGCATTTAATAACTAGAAGTACAAATAATTAATTAATAATAAATAAAAAAAGAAACAATGGACTTCCTTGCGTGTTGGATTTTATTTTAATAAGTACATTGGCAATTAGCACTGTCAAGGTGAGGGGAGTTACGGACTAGTCTAATTAAGTCTGTCTTCTGTTTTTGTTACTTTTGGGGTCATACGCTGGTATGTGTTTTAATGCGATGTTATTTACATTATGAAGTTTATCATAATACTTTATTTTAATCTTTTGAAAGTATTTGTCAATAGTGGGTAGCTTTAAGTCTTTTAGAATATTTTGATTTCTAACGAAACAAGGCATATTTGATGTTTGTCTCCCTGTTATAATTTCTTCTGCAGCTTTCCATTCATTTCATTTGAAAGAAAATGTAAAATCCGTGGTTGAAATTTTGAAAGATCCATCATTACAGAATGTTTGATATTTAAATCTGAATTATCGTAGTAGTTGATTTAGAAGGCAATAATCACTTGGACACTCTTTAGTATCTTAGATGACATTTACTTTTGTTGTATATTGAAATAACAATACATGCCAAAAATAAAATGTAGCATTTTATTAGGATCTTCAATGATTCTGTAGAAGAATCATACTTTGAAACGAAACATTTAATTTCAGCATGTTCAACTTTTCCTGCATATAAACCCATGCATTTCGATAAAAGAAACAGATTTCAAAGTATTTTTTTGACTTATTCTTGGAACAAAACCGGTGAGTTACTTTTCTCAGAATGTAGTCATTTGGGTCATACATCACCGACATAAAATTTCTATCCTCTAAAATTTCGTTCTGTCCTTTGCTCTAAGTAACTGCTGTCTACTTTTGAAAAAGCAAAAATCTCACATTTTCTTTTTCTTGCCAGCTTTCAAAAGCAAAGCTGGTTTAAGAATTCCCTAGGAACTCTGAGGGAAGTACAAAAATAGTGTCGCATCCTTTTCTTGCCCCCTCCCGCCCCATGTTACTTCTACTTTTACAAAGGGATGCTAAGGGTTCCTCCTTAGCACTCGTGTTTCTAAATAGTCGCATTTCTAATAAATCTAAAGCTTCTGCTTTAAGTGTCCCTGCTGAACTAAGTACTTAAGGTAGAAAGGATATTTAGAAACACCCCTCCTTGATGTTATCAAGAAATGGTTCGTTAAATACTGATTTGATTTAGCAATTATTTTGCTGATTAAGCCAGTAATTTTTTTTCTAAAAGAATGAAATTAGAAGGACTTTTACAAACATTTATCAATGTTACCTGATTTTGATTGAAAATTTTCGAATATCCATAGTTAATCGGACAGGACATTGCAGCAAGATAATGTATTTGTTTTATTCGTCGGTGAAGTCTTAACTTGATCCAATTGCATGAGTGATTTAATTTTTTGTGTAAAATTTTTTTTTAAAAAAAAGGACTGTTTATAGGTAAAGTCTGAGCCCTAAAACATTATCATTTTAAGATGTGTGTGAGTCAAAAAGTTAGTTGCATTAATTCAAAAAGTGGGTTCAAAAGTTTTTCTGCAACTTTATTTGTATCTTAAATAGATTTCGACATAATTACCACCAATTCAAAGCATTTGATTATAGAATTTGTGAGTTGTTTACCGAAGTAAGATATATACCAGAAAAAATATTGGATGACATACAGATGATAGGCAATGCTACCTACTATTTTGACATAATAATTCTTAAAAAAATTTAAAATTTAAATACCAACAAATAAGCTGCCTTTTTTTCGTTTAAATTCTGATTCCATTTATTCTTAAAAATAACTCTCATTGCTTACCGTTCACTAAGAGTTACTGTCAAATGATCAGAACTCAGAATGGGATATTCGATTTCGAAATTCAATATTCAAAAAAAAAAAAAAAAAAAAAAGAACAAATAAATAAACAGCGAAGAAACATATAAATACAAAAGTAAAGTGTTTAAATATTAGATTTTAATCACAGAGCTTGTCAGTGGTGTAGCAAGGATAATCAGATTCAAGCACTCCCAGCCATCGCAAAGATACCAAGAAAAAATTAAAATCAAAACTACACTTTAGCATAAATTAGGAACGTAAAATGTTCCTCATGACAATGTAATCTACACATCCATTTCATTGCTTTGGTATAGAGGCAGCTCAGTTTTTCAAAATTATTAAATCTCCTTAAGAAAGAGAACCTCTATAGGAGACTTGTCGTCAATCTGTTTGATGTACCCCGCAATGGGATGTGTAGGGAGGGTATTGTGTAATTTATTTTACCTTCCTGTATTCACGATTTGTTTAGAAAGTGTTAATGTCACCCCGCCCATAGCAGTATTTCTTATTTTGAGTTAGATATCCCATTTTAAAAAGGCATGTATATGCATTATGTCAATTAGTAGTAATCATTCTGTAAGAATATTTCATAGAAAATGCCAAATTAATCCGGGAAGGTCTCAGAACATTTCCCAGTTATTATCATAATTCGTGAATGCTGGGTTTGGTGAAAGAAAATTGTTATCAAACTGTTTTGACATTGTACTTGTAAACAAAGTAATTTGTATTAATTTTCTGTAATTAAAACTGACATTTTTCATTAGTTTTTATGTATTATTTATCTATATTGTTTACTTTTATACATATAAAATTCTGAAATTTAAATATTCATTCTGAATGATTATGTATCATATGATTCAAATGTGATATAATATATTAAAATAGTTTATCCTGGCTGCTGACAAGTCAATAGTTTTCGTTTTTTGTTGGATTCGCTTTCTGAGAATTTTTAAAGAAAATTTAACGCCAATTTTTAACAATATAAAATTGTTTTTTTGAAAAAAAATGTTAAATGTCAATGTGCAACATTTATTTGGTTTAATGCTGAAGGATATCTGATTTCTTAATGCCATGCTGTATTGGGTCATCCTGTAACAAAAGTCATTAATTTTTGCATTAAATTAAATTGATTTTTTTCTGTTCATTCCTAATGCCATTAAGCAGAGATATAAATTTGATACGTTTGATACATTTTCACGTTGTTTGATTGCAAATGTTTGCATGCAACATTTATTTGATATTATGCTGTAATGTATCTGATCTAACTTTATAATGCAATGATGTACTGACTCATCTTGTAATAAAAGCCGTATATTCTTGTACTAAATGAAATTGATTTTTTTCTATTCATTCTGAATGCCATTATGCAGTAGAACCTAACACTTTCTATTTGAAAGATGCATAAAGTTGAATTTCGTTAGCCAAAATCCTTCAAAACCCTTTCTGTTTCTATTTCCATTTATTTTCTGAAGAAGTTACTCCAGAACAAAAGCTCCACGCTTATCCCCCCTGTCTCACCAGACAAGATGGTACGAAAAAACATTGATCCTTGTTTCTCCTGACGCATAATACAAAGCACATGGATATTCTAAAAATAAAAGAGTTGTGCAGGACTCCAGATCCGAGAAGTGTCATTTTCTGATGTTCAAATATCTCTATTTTTTTGGCGTCCCCGTTTGCTTTAGACCCTTCGAACCGATAACGAGTTTTCGTGTTCTATCTTGTCTGGGAGAGTATCTTTGTCCCGTGACTTCCACAGGAGCGTCATCATCCGTCCTTGCAGCTGTCAAACACCTTATCTGAAGGAAGTTGTTAAATGTGGATGGGGACGAATCTCAGGAGAAAAAGAGAATGTTTAGAGGTTGTGTAATTTGGGGTCAAGGAAACATATATTTGATTCTATTGAGGACAACTGAGTTCGTGTGATGTACTTTCAGGGTTTATGGTTTCTGAGTTTTGTTCTTTAAGAAAAGCATGCTTAGTAAACTGTAGAAACTATAAATGATTTTTGCTACGAAAAATATGTAATGAAGTAATTTTAAAAATATATTTATAACACATTGTTTTTCGTATCTTAGAAAATATTTAAATTACTTTTGTATTCAAAATCGAAAGAGATTGCAAATTAGTGGCTATCAAGATTTATAATTATATTTCAAGCTATTTTGAACTAGTTTTCTTACACATGTATTATTGAAAGGTAAATTTGACAATATGTTTTTTGTAATATTTTCTCCTTTATACGTTTAAGTCATTAGTGAACAGTTAAGACTGATCTAAAGCATTAACTACAGTAAATTTCATTTCAATTATAACGAAAATATCTAAATTAAGATAACTGTACTGTAAAATTAAATTACAATTTTTTTTTTCAAGCCATCATACATAAAAAAATTATAATAAAAATTGTTTGGAAATAATCTAAAAAAACTGTTCATAAATATTTAAAAAAAAAGTAAAATATTGAAGTTATCAAGAAATAAATATTATTTTCTGATTTCTTGCTTTACTCTGAAAATAAATCATAGCAAAATAAAATAAAATAATACTTTAAAAAAACGGAGAAGAAAGAAAGACACTTTAACTTTAAAATCGGCCTAATTGGAGATTTATTCTTGCTGAAAATCTTAAGGAATTTTTTGGATAAAATTTTTTTTCCTTGTCAAAACATAAGGAAACAATAAATTCAGCTTATTTTAGCCACAAAATAAATTGTGTATGTCCTATAAATAAATTGCTGGACATTAACATAATATGTTAATGCCCTGTTATTAAGTTTTGAAGAAGGAAGTTTTATTTCTCTGTTTTTTTTTTTTTTTTTAAAAAGACATTGAGAAGCGGGAGTATTATTTTCATTTGATTGTTTTATAGTAAAATCGCATTTAACCATCGATCATTTCTTTTGATGTAACGGTTGATTCTTTAAAAATGATTTTAATAATGGCAACACTAGAAGGAAACGTTATTAGGAACACGATATTTTCTTGTTTATTTGTAACTATTTTGAAATTAGCATTAACATTTTATGTAGGATTGAGTCATGAATTATGATTTTTTAAAAAAAAAATCAACTTATATAAGGGGATAAACGACAATGCGGTACAATATAATTGTTTTATTTAAAAATTATCATCACTGATTAATCCAGTGTAGATGTTGCTGAAGGTATAATATTAATATGAACTTGTAGTATTATTTTACTACAATACTTATACCAATACTATAAAAGAGTTTTACCGATATTCTTAATGTGTATTGAATGGGGGCTAGATTAACGTCCCCGATGTTGGCCGAAAAATTGAAATTTCTAGAAGGCTCAAGAATTATGGCGATATAAATATTAAGATTCGTCATCTTGATTCTGTTCAAGAAAATTCCGTATCCAATTGGAAAAATATAAAATGCGAAGTGCTAGCACAAGATATTGATTTTGTCATGATAAGCGATATGTAGAACGCTACTGTGTTGTTATTTGCACGTGTGTTTTGATGATTTTTATGACTTTGTGTTTAATCGACTGCATTTGCTACTTGTGTTTTATGCTTCATTGTTGAATAAAGCGTCGCTTTCTGCTATTAAGCATGTTGGACTTCTTGCCATAGATACCTTTCGAACAAAATTTTGCAACAGCAGTTTTTTCTCTGCAGCTTTATCATACTTATTTGACATATACATACTAAGGTTTTGTTCCCATGTTCTCACTAAAATTTCGGCGTGGAGCATCTCTATTTTTCTCCATGTCACTATTAAGTTTCGTGAAGACAAAGCTTAGCTCTTAATTTAATGCTAAACATTAAATTTAGAATGCATTAGAAGAAAGAATAAATATTTGCAGAAAGTTCGATTTCTGATTGTTGGCCAGTCTTCAAATTTTAGAATATATATACAAATCTGGAATCGATACAAAAGGATGTAAACTTTGAAACATAATTTTCCTTTACAAGTGGGTTTTCTTTTATATATGAAATATGAAATCATATTAAATATTTTGAATTTGTCTCAAATTCATATAAAATATATAATACTCTTTTCACTTTATCTGATTCATATACCCGAGGATAAGCGAAGCTTAATGCAAACTTACTTTGCTAACCTTGAAAGATTTTTTTTTCCCAAAATGCATAATTTACTACATTTTCCTATCTATTACATTGCGCAAATTAATGTAATAAGAGCTTAAGGAAATTATGAAAATGGTGAATAATTAAATTATTATGATAACATTTCAACCACAAAAATAATTGTTAATAAATTAAATTCGAAAATTATTGAATCATGAACTTATAAAATACGAATTGGTATGTGCATTACAAGAACATTTTATATCTAATTCGTTAGTATAATGACAATTTAGAGTTGCCGTTTTGTTTATTTAATTTATTTCTGATAGATAAAATGTCTAAGAACATAAACATTTATAGTTCATACAGTTGCATACAATGTTAGAACTGATTTTACTTTGTTTTTAAATTAATCTCAGCCGTCTCTTTTTTCAATAAACATTTCGTATCTTATAATCTTAAATCCTCGCACCCGAGTTGCTCTTTTAAGAAACAAGAAGGATTACACTCCCCCACAAATAATCGACTTAAAAAGTAAATGAGCCGATTGTTACCTGGCCTCCCGTTCAAGAAAATTACTTCGGCTTGTCCCCCACCCCCAGCACCATGACTTAATGGAAGGAAATAATGCCTTTAAAGAAGCTCCATTAGACCCCACCTCCACTCATTGCCCACCCCCGACGGCCTCGCATCCCTGGTTCTTGGCAGACATTTGATATTGATTGTTTTCTTGCCACAAAACGGGGTCTCTTGTTGAAGGGCGTTGTCTTTGGGGGACGACGAAATTGCGTGATTTATGGCGAAAGATAATTTCTCAGTCGCAGTTAACGTTAATTTTATAGAGTAGAGTTTATATCAGGAGAATTACTCCTCCCGACGCTTTCAGAGAGTGATGCGTTAATTATTCTGTTCAGAAAGCCAAAACGGCCGGGAGGACCGCTCTCGTGGATTTGGACGGTCTCGGGGAATGATGGACTGCTTTGAGATAATTTTGAAATCGTACCTGGCGTCCTGAAGTTAGTGGAATTCGAGAAGATTCTGAAAGAGAAAAGCAGTGGAGTTAGTGGGGGGAGCAAGGAAAACAATTGCTCCCTGTCAGCAACCACTTGCCCCTCTCATTCCCCCTAACGATGATCTGCGAAAAAATGAGAATTTTGTTTGCAAAAGCTTTAGCCGCTTCGAAACGGTTGTGAAAAACTGTGTATTTACGAATATGATAATTTAAAAGCCATTTTAAAGTTAAAATTTTAATAACATTCGTAATATACGAGAAACGGTTTAAGTCAACAGAACGACTGCTTTTGACAAAATAATTTTTTTTAATTACAATTTATCAAACCCTTGCTACAGAACTAATCAGGCATTATTGTGACTGGCTGTTATATACATCAACTATCCAACTTTTACGTAAGATAATAACTGCTAACACGAGTTCAAAGTATCTTTAAACTGTTGATAAAATAGCTAACGGGGTTACAAGTCAATAGGAAGTCGCATTTTGTAGATTTTCTTTGGCCGATCGTTTAAGAGATCAAGGTGACGGATGCCAATAATATTATATCCCCAAAGTTTTTAAACATCCTATACTAATGGCATTTACCTGGCTTATAATTTGCTTTAGTTGTGGCAGAATAACCATAAAGCTAGCAAAATGAATAAGATGTCGCATTTTGCTGATTGTCTTTGGTCGATTTTTTATGAAATCAGTATGACGGATATCGGCGACATAATTTCCGTCGATTTTCAAATATATGATTTAAATGGTTTTGACCTATAATTTGCATTACTTTTTGCAGAACAACCGAAAAGATATGTGAATAAGATATCACATTTTTGCCGAATGTTTCTCCGCGTCACCTGATCGCTATTCAAAATTTCGATGCCGATCCCAAAATAGCCTTAATGCTGCTTCAAAACGGCATTTTAACTAAACTAAATGTATGAAATGTTATGAGTGTTTTTAATATTTGTATAAATGTTTTAAAACTAAATGTTAATAAATGAAAAGTATCTGCCAAGTCATCCGAATGCAGCTAAATATAATGATTTCAAAATGTAATATACGTTAAATATAACGTTATGGTTTTATTATTAAAATTAAAGATTCGTTCAAAATTTTTTACAACATATTTGGCCCTTTTAACAATGTCGGTTTGCTTACTTTTGTAAATATGAAAGCGATAATTCTGAAGAGCAGCAAAATAAATAAAAACAAAATTAGATGTGTGAATTGGAAACCAATATTGTATTTTTTCCCGATCTGGAATCCAGTCTGTCAAATAAGAAATGATAAATTATATGTTTCTATTATTTGTAATAACACGGTATTTAATTTAAAAGCCACGCTTCTTTTCACGTGAATATACGAGAAATGGATGATAGAACATAACTGCTGAGTTTCAACGAATAAATGCTTTTATAGTGATTATTTAGTGTTTATGGATGATTTATCAATATCTTCTATAATTATAATAAAGCTCAATGTGTGTGTGCGTGTGTGTGTGTGCTGGTGCTCTGCAGGCCAGACCGTTGGACCTACAACTACCAAATTTGGTACATGTATACCTTGGAGGTTGGGAATGTGCACCTCGGAGCCCTTTTTTCGAATTTTTAATTAGAATTTGAATTAATTAAAATTTAAGCGAAATTTCGACGTTTTTCCGCTATAACTTCCGAAAATATTAATGCACAAACATGATTTTTACATCAATTTAAAGATTAAAAAATTAGCTTTCTAATGGTATCAGTTTTTAAAATTTATAACGTAAACTTCTATTTTTAACGAATTTTTAAAGAAATATTTTAACCATGTTTTTAGCACGTGACTGGATAAAATAAAAGAATGCCGGAAGTTCTAATAAAAAAACTATCATCGCAAAATAAATCTAAAGAAATGAAACTTTTAGCACGTGACTGGATAAAATAAAAGAAATATAAAATGTGATATTTTCTAAAAAAATAAATGCAAAGAAACGGATTCTATGATCGTTTGCAATATTTAACTCATCAATTGAATAAATTATCTTTATTCATACAGGATTGAATTCATACAGGATATGCATTCAAATTCCTTTCCAATGGCCAATTTGTAAAATATTATTAATAGGCATATATATTGTTTAATATTATTAATTTGATCTAAATGAAGTAAATAATTACATTTTATGTAGTTTGAGTAAAACAATGCATTTATGAATAATGAGTTTTAGATTTCTTCATACTTTGCTCTGTGAGCCATATTTTACAAAATATTTTTAATAATATTTTAAATAAAAGTTGCTACATCAATCAGTCTTCTAAATCAATCATTAAAACTGACTGATTTATAAAATTAAAGAACATTATTAGGAAAACGCTTTCTTTTAGAACTTTCAGTCCATCATCTTAAAGAAAATATTAATTTCAGGCCAATCAATGCCCGGAGTTACTTCAAGGCTAATGAATATGTGATTTAATTGAAAATTTTAGAACCCATTACTCATGGCGAACCAGCTGGTCGCCAAAGGCGGCTAATTTACAATAATTTTAGATGGCTTAGTATGTCATTGAATGTAATGTGTCACATTTCTGTTGTTGGATTTTACTTTTTTAACACCATGTAGTTATTTTCTGGATAATAAATTCTTTTTGATGTAACTGATCTATAAATTTTAAATAAAAATTAAATAACATATATATGAGAAAATATATTCTTACTAAATTAATATTAGAATCATTGGGAAAGTGAGATTAGATTTGAAATAAAGAAATTAGCCCCCAAAAATAGTTTATAGTGAGTTAAATATTTTTACTCCAGGAGTATCTATCCCTTAAATCCAAATATGAATATATAAAAAGAATAACACATAGAAAATGCGGAAGAATATTGTAAAATCACTTTTTATATATATAGACTATAGAACATATTCTCCACTAATAACAAATATTTGAAATTCCAGTTTTTAGAAATTTATTTTTGAATATATTTGCCATATTTTGGTTTGTGAGGATAAAGGGGTACGAAAATTTTGTCTCCAGCCTTTACTATTTTGCTCTAGTTCAAGATCAAAATGTTTTAGGGAGTCTTTGTAAGAGCGCAAGAACTTTTATCCTTTTCACAGGGCTAAAAATACATTCCCTTTTAGCTTAGCTATGCAGATCGTAACGGTGGTTTCGAATTTTCTACAAGCCTATCTTCTGTAGGAATTACACCTTGCTGTATGATGCTTTTCTTAAGTATTGGGAAGAAAAAAACCCCTGAAATACTTAAATCTGCAATTCGCATATTCTCAAAAATCTTGAAATATTATAAAAGGCTCTGTATTTCATTTATTGCTGTATTGTCACTGTTAGTTTTTAAATTTAAAAAAAAACTATATTCCTGTTATAATAAATGAATTATATGTAATGGTCTGTAATAATAAATATATTTCTGTAATAAACTATGTATAAAACTATATTTCTATAATAAAATCTGTCAAGTCTTTATGAGAATATATATCTATATCTCGTATGAATCTATTTTTTTTTTTCAAACTCCTACAATATCTGTAGAGTAAATATGTTTCCCAAATAAAATATAGCTTCATATTATTTAATTGCTACAAATGTTTCTGCGGCTTTTGATCAAAGTGAACATTTGCGACATTGAAGAGAATTCTCTAAAAATTCTGGGGGAAAAAAATACTAAAACACTTAAAATTTTCATCCGTATAGTTAAAAATAAAAACTCTTTATATTTTAAGGGAAATACTTTAATTGACTTTGAAATTATTTGATAGCCCTATTATATGTTTTTATTTTTTAAAATCACATTTCAGCATTATTATGGAGAATTATGATTTAGAGACACGATTTCACTGAAGCTCTGTATAAAAATGTGATACATACCAAAATTTTCGGCGCCAAACTTACTCAGTCTCATATAAGTGTAAATAATTATTAGGTGCCCGAAATCATTCTCGTCACCTGGCTACAGATCAAAATTTTGAGATTTATGCAAAATTTTGTTGTCATGTAATAGGAAATTTCAACTTTAAGATTGATGAGCACGGAATTACGGAGTTTCAAAAAAATGATAGAGGAATAGTGAAATCAAGCATTTTGTAGCCCTTTACACTGCATATTATGAGAATTTTTTTTAACATAATTGATTAATTTAGATTCCTTTTCTATTCATTTTTAATAAATCAATGATTTTATCTTAGATATATTAAAAATCTTCAGAAAATTTTGTTAATTACCTTTTTTTATTTCTATTATATTATTATTGTTTATTTATTGTAAATATTATGGAAAAAGATGATATTATAGAAGGTGTGAACATAATAATTGGTTAATAACTTACTTATTTCTAACTAAAAACAATTAATTATTTGAGAAATAATAAATTCTAATCATATATAATACAATATAATTAGTTTTGTGATAATATCTGAATAAGACGGTAACAGCCATTAAATATCGGTGATCACTTTTGGTTAGAGGATCTGTTACGCGGCTGCAAATCGTAAGGTTGCGAGTTCGATCCTTGGTGGAATTTTATCTCCATATTGGTGCGACACCATATACAGCCCGCCACAGTGGTGACCTCTGACAATGAACACGTTCTTCGCTCGCCATGACACTTGGCGCTACCGAAACACTCTCTTCGCCGGCGTTGCCGCTTGGTACTATAAAATCGTTCATCTCTCCGAGACTCACTGGTAGGGGAGTATTGTGGTAATAAGCCGAATTTACCCCATATAATATAATATATTGTCTTAATAAGCCGGTAACAGCCACTAAACATCAGTGATTGCTTTTGTATAGGGGATATGTTAAACGGCTGCAAATCGCGAGTTCGATCCTTGGCGGAATTCTATCTCCATATTGGCGCGACACCACAATACAACCCGACACAGTTAAATGTATTCCTCACTAAATGTTTTCTCTTCCTAAAATTATTATTAAATGAATTAAATACTTTTAATTTACTTAATTATGATTTTAGGCATTTTTTCATTTGGTAAATAGGCTGATAGCATTTTTATAATCAATAGATCGTTTCCTTACCCCTCTGCTCAGAGATTCCAGGCATCTGAATTTCAAATCTACTACCCTAGAGAAATCCCTACTTCTTTTTGAGGGATTGCTCGAATCGGATTGAAACTAATTCGACTCTGCCTACAAAAGTTCCTACATTAAGTCTAGAAAAGAAACGAAAATTGAAAAGTGTAGTCTACTTTTATTATTTAAAATAAAATAATAAAACTACTATTTTTATTTTAAATAATATTATTTAAAATAAAGGTAGACTACACATTTTCAATAATTAAATGACTAAAAAATGTTAGTTTGATTAAAATTTTAATTAAAGGTTTAGTTTTAATTAAGTTAAATGTGTGCTCTTCTTTTAAAACAAAATTACTTCATTTTAAATTTATTAACTTTTTATTTTATTCTATCTCTTAGTTTTTACTTATTCCAGTTGTGTTATTTCCCTATGTTTTTTTTTTCTTTTTATAATTTTGAATTTTTCTAGAAGCACATTTCGAAAAGCTACGCACATACGCAACAACAACAAAAGTGAATCACATTAATTAATTATCTTTACGCTACGGCGCTTGCTGTTTTTGCCTTTGCCCTTCAAAATAGGTATTCAGTTCAAACCCACTACATAATTAAGCCATGAGTTTTAATTCTTTCCATCTCTAAGATGTAGTGGTGATATTTGGATTGTTGCCAGGCGTACATACGGCAGTTTTTCATTTACTGCAGAACTGGACTAAGCGATGTGATGGGTGGTTATCTGCACAATAATTTTAAAATGAGATGAGTAATGGACACTGACTTGAAAATGCCGCTCTGGATTCTGAATGGAGGAAAATATATGTTTAGGATACACATATTGTCCTGACCACTGACAGTAATGAAAAACATATTACTTTAATTGCGTAATTTATCTGCAACTGCTACACATACTATATATTTTTTGTTAGAGTTTCATAATTCATTTTAGTGTGTTCAAATATCAGATGTGCGTTTGAAGCTTTTTTATTAATTGTATTTCATATCAGTTGTGTTTAAAATGTAATTCTTTTTTCGTAATTGGAATCCTCTGATGAATCATTTTGCTTATCGCATGAATTTAGCTTAACTTCATCGTTCAGAATTTTGATTGGGCTTCATAAAATATAATTTCATGAAAAATTCTTATTTTTTAAGTATGTATTTATTATGTTTATAAAATAATTTCTACAGAGATTGTTATATTGCACTTCGTCCAGTTTTTCTCCTTAATTTGGAAGCATTTTGAATCATTGAAATATTTGTTGTATATTTATAGAAATTTTGTAAATTTGCTAATATTTTTATCGTTTATAGCGTATACAAAACTTCTTCCTGTATGAAAACACTGAAGAAGAAAATTAATTGATTTACTCTATCTTGCGTACAAAGTGTAGTCTGTGAAAGTACAATTATCGTTAAAATAATCATGTTATTTTATTAGATATTAGAATTAATTTCTATATTTTAGGTTTTTCCGAGTCCGAAATATCTATTCTTGAAATCTTCATGCAATTTATTCTTTTATTTTTAATTACAATATTAAAAATATATTCAATGTGTAGTATGATATTCTGTTTATCGATTTAATTGAATAGTGCTTTGCCTCCTCCTCACAAGAAACTCCAACGGAAATATGTTTTCAATAAAAAGAAAATCAAAATATTTACATCTATCTTTTAAATGAATGTAAAATCTTTTAAATCAAAGTAATCCAAAATGCTTGGATTTGGTAAAATTCAAGAACACGTTAAAGATTTTTCGCCGACCTTTACCTAATCGCATCAACAACACATGAAAGCTCGCCAAATATCAATAAAAGAACCACAATGAGTTACACCATAATTTCATGTATTTTTACCATATATTTATCATATATTTTTAAAGGCACTTTATTTGAAAAATTACGTTTGGTAAATTGTGCTATATTCTTTAGTTTAGCCATTAATACTTATGCTTATCTACCTCAAACTTGTTTATTTACTGGTATCCTGATAGGATCTCGATACCGATCTCAATATTGACGCATACACAGACACATAAAAAACTGAAATTCCGTGACTATCATGGGTATCTAAGCACGCCACTTTGACAAATAAAAAAAAACAATTCCTAAGCGGAAAAAAGGTCATGCACTTAATAACTTTTTCAATATACACCAAGAAACAAGATGACGAAGAGGCGTGGTCAAAAGGATCTACTGCAAAAGAAGTTTCAACTCCCCGATTTTTTTAAAAAGAAAGAATGAAAGTCGTTATTCACTAACAATATTGCCTGAATACACATGAGTAAGCTTAAGAAAGGGAAATCAACGCGGGGCTCAGAGAAGCATGCCTAACACCCTGGCATTGTTCCAAAAGTGCCGAGAGTTCACGCCTCTGTAAATTTCCCATTGCTTGGAATTTCCTTTTTAATTCTTTTTCGACCACCCCCTGACCCGGCGCCCCCCAATGCTCTTTGTTTTTCTCATTTAAAGAATATCGTTCAAACTTCCCCGTCCTTTTATATTCCCAATTCTTTATATATTTTTTTCTCCTTCTGTCGTCGTCTTAGAATTCCAATTTTATAGAGCTGAATTTCCGGGATTTTTTCGGGAGGAATTGCTCGTGGCTCTCTCACTTTGTGTCTTTTTCTAGGAAAGAATGGTAATCTAACTCAATAGTAACGAACATTTTTATTAGAATTTGCCTTTCTCTCTGCGGAGTATCTACCAATAGCAGTGGTTCCCAGATGCAGATGAATTCCTCCTCTTTCTTCAAGTACTTACTTCAGATTAAAGATGTTTCCTTTTTTTTCCCCTTGAAGTTTTAACGAGATTAAATTGTGAAATTGGTTTCCATTATTTTTTTTATTTGAAACATTTTTACATTTGTAACTAGTTTATTCCTTATCCATTGCTTAGCAGAATATTTTATTTAATTAATGGTGTACAATATTTTTTTGACATCATGCAAATTATATTTATGTACATATTCGATTTTTGTCAAGGAGTGAAATTATTAATGTAAGAAAGTTTTTTTTCTTTTTCTTTTTCAAAATTAAAATTAGACTTTTCAGAATCATTATATTTAAATTTTCATAAAAGGTTAAATGCAAATACATCTTTTCCCATTTCATTCCCATTTCAACGTATAAACAACACTCAATAAGGTTTTCTTAATTAAAAAAATTATTTGGATAAAAATTATTAACTATGTAAGATTTTTTTTTCAGTAATCCATAATACTATAAAAACTATTTATGTAATCAATGAAATTTTCGAAACTAAATTTTAAAAAATGAAATCTACAATCGCAAATTTCAAATTATCATGTGGGCATATTATTTTCAAGTCATTATTTATCTTAATAAATTTAAGTCATTAATCAGTTTGAACCGATTTGAAATAATCTCAATACGCATTCTCGATATTTAGAAAAAAGATGGATTTACCCCCCACCCATCTCAAAATCGATCGAGTAACGGGTACATGGTGGATATTCGCGGCAAGTTATAACTTTAGTTCCCGATGAATCGTCAAATATTACAACACTTTGCATAATTTTCTAATACTCTTGAAAGCGAAAAATTTATATCGCAAAACTGATAAATCACAACTTTATTGCCTACACATTTTTAGACTTCGAAAACCTCAAACCAAAACAACGTCATGTCTTCACATGATAATAATAATTAAAAAAAAATTATGGCCAAAATGTATCCATCCTTACATTTTCTTTCCAAAAATCCATTTTCCATTAAAATTTTTATCAGAAAGTAGTGAAATCTCCCACCACCACCACAAATGTACAAAATTCCTTTTTTTTTTTTCATTTCCACTCTGAACAAAATTTATTCACTGTTAATATTTTAATTAAATTGAATTTTTCTTCATATAAATTCTTGCAACATTTATTGGAAAAAACAGCTTTTGCTTTATAAGATATTTGTGGAATAAATGATATATGTCATGATTATTTCTGATATGTTCTAGTTTTATGAACGTTAATCCTTTTTATTTCGATATCTATCTCGTTGTATAATTATATACCCATCTTGTAAGGAAAGAAACTGTAAAAGAGAAGAAGAAACAAAGAAAGAAAATAGCTTTCGGAATTTCATTTTATTTGACAGCTTGAAGAAATTGCAGCTATTGAAAAGCAGAAATGTTTTATTTAAAATTTTCATATATATTATCGTTTGTGAATTATAATGATTTAAAAAATTTCAAATGATATTTGAAATAGATGAAACCATTGAAATTAGTTAAAATGCAGCATACTATGTTGTCTGCTATAACGAAGAAGCACCCAATAGTAGAATAAGACCATGATAAACGTGCTCAGTGGTATTAAACATTCGCTACCCTCAGTTTGGTTACTTCCAATTTTGTTTGAACTTTAAATACATAAAGATTCACTAGACCGTAGGTTAAAATAGAAGATCTTTATGTTTGGAAATGAAGTCGAAAAGAATTCATTTTATTAGATGCGAATAAATAAAATGCCTCACATATGTATGCAAATATAAGATTATCAGTCAAAAAGTTAGTTGCAGTCCTTAGTAAAAATTTTAGATGGGAAGCTATTTTGATGAAACTTCTGGCAACACTTATCTCTGTCTTTTTCGCGGCAATTTTACTTCGATAATCATTCGCGAACATGACGAAGTAGCTACAAGTAACATCCAAATTGAAACGCTTGAAGTAATTTGTTTTTACTTTAAGCGTTTACATAAACGACATAGAAAATTATCGGCAATTCCAGGAAGTGTATGGTGAAAATGCGTTGACACGCCAAGCTATCACGATGTGGTGTAAAATGTTAGCGAATAGATGCACAATTATTGATAATGATGAGCGTGAAAGGAAACCATTAACCGCGACGAATTCTAAGATCTCTAATTGCGTGAATGCTGTGACAAGGAATTTTTAATTGAAGATATTGATAAAACTTATGCCAAAAACTTAAATAAAGAATGTAACTACATAGAAAAATAACATAAAATATTAGGACATAAATAAAGTTTTTGTAGAAGTTCCATCCTATTTAGTTTTTTAAACACTTCAACTATTTTTCGACCGATTCTCGTTATGATGTTTTAAATTTTCACATCTTGTTTATTATAAGTTTGAATACAGAATTAGAATCAACTTGTTGAATATGCAGCATACATTTTATTAAACTATTTTTTATAGTATTATCACGAAAATGTAAAGAATTCCTCTGTTAATTTAAACAAAGAATTAGATTCATCAGAGGTAAGCAACTCACAATAGAACGAGGCTAGGAACTTACTCATCGCTGATAGGGCTGGATTTATATATATATATAATGTTCAAGAACAATCTATAATAAAGATATAAAACCCTCCAGATCTTAGACAAATAACAGGTAACATTTTAAATAATATAATCCCAGACTTAGAATATAACATTGTGACACTGATTTGAACCCTGAATCTACCAATGAAAAATGAGATACTCTTCAGATTCAGCCACGGCGGTTGTTGGTTGTTCTGATTTGTACATCAGAACAACCATGTGTACAAATCAGAACAACCAATGTGTTTCCGTTTTTGAATAAAATTACGAAAATGATCCTTCACATTCTAACTTCTACGTCGCACTACAGAGAGGATATTAACTATTACAATGCATTAACTATTCAAGGGGATTCTTGTTAAAATTGGATATCAACTTTGTGATCCGATGCAATCGAAACTATTGTTTTGCCATTACGATTAGTTAATTAAATGGAGAATAACAATTTGATTGTCTGATGAATCTGAATCTTAATTGTGATAATAAATTTTTTAATAACTTATAACACACTATGCATCGAACAGAAAGTGTATAAAATACCTGACAGAGATATAATATAGTTTAATTTTTTTTCTTATTACATTGATCACTTTTTATTTTGGAAACGGAAATATATATAAAAAAATCCTTCAGATACTAAAATATTTTAATCTAAACGTTGATTCCTTTCATTTCGTAAGCGGAAATGAAAAAAAAATTATCTTGATAATAATCTTTACTATTTCTCGAAACAGATAAAGTATGTAAGTTATGCATCTAAGATATATGGATTGGATGGATGAAATTTATTGATCATTTATTCATTAAGTAATAATTTGTTCAGTATCAAAAAAGAGCTATCCATATGACACATAGTAGTCTTGTTTTTCTGGACAATCTTAACGGGAACGTTTACTTAATCGGAACAAGAATTCAGAAACTATGTAGTAATAAAGAAAGGACTAATTTCTAGCTTATCTCCAGGAAAGTATTGCAGTATTTATAATATATTAATTTATTACACAAGTTGTTGGGAAATAAGCATCGGAATTTTGAGGGATATAACATATCTCCCTCTAATATTTTCAGATGGCATGTTGCTTAACGAAAAAAAAGGAATGTATCCAAATTAGAGAGTGACGACATATGTATTTAGAAGCTCCTGTAAAAATATTAGTGGGATTTAGAAGGTGCATGATTTTATTCTACGTAGGCGGTTCAGCCGTTTCCTTTTTTTCATATTCAACATCAAAACAGATAATTTTTATTTATTTATATATTTCCATAAAGTCTTTACAGCTTTTACGAGCTACGGCTTTACTATTAATATAACTTCTTCAATTTTGACTCTTTTTTTTTCTGTGGAGATTTTGTGTTTTAGTGCTGAATTGAAACGGTCATTTAGTTATTAGCACTGGCGAATTTACCAATAGACAGTTGTCAAGATTCGCTGGGCAGCCAGGGTCACCCGCTCCGTGGTACCGAAAAAAGAACCTTATAAATATTGCAAATTTTATGAATTATGATGTAGTAAAATAATATTAGCAGTTTCTCAAATATGAAAAATTGGTTAGGTTCCTGTCTTTTTGATAACATTTATTGATTTATTAACTTTTATAAACAGTTTCCATTACAGTAATATTGTGTATGAATTTGAATGTTTCACATTCATGAATAATAATACTTAAATAAATAAAAGTGCTTGACTTCTCTTTGGTTACTTAAATTAACAAATAATTATTAATTTGAAATCAAATTGTGAGAGATTGAATCAATTAAAAATCTGTAGAAATGTGAAAGTAAATGAATCAGTTTAAGAGATCATTGCATAGAGCCGCACCTTGTCCAATCTACCACTAGTCGTCAGTTATGTTTGGTTGTTATTCTTGTTAATTTGAAATATTTTTTAGTTATAATTTGTATTTATGATGATTTTCGCTCGAATTTTTAAAAATTTATTTTATTTTTGTTCTATCTATCGACTTATGCGCACCCGCCCGCCCGCCAGCACACACACACACGCACACACGCACACACACACACTGATTGAACATGAATCAAAAATTTCGATTGTGAGAAAGAAGGTACCTTTTGTCGTTCAAAGTGACTCGGAAGGCCTTAGGTAGACACTTATTAAGTCTAATATATGTATGTATGATGATGGCTTGAGTATTTCTAGGGAAAACTGGTCCGATTTTGCATTTCACTTGGAGAATACTTTCCTACAGTCGGTTAGTTGGCGTGAGCAGTTTAATATGGAAATATTTTCTAAAAGTGTTTTCTTGCATTATGTGGCATTTTTTTTATTATATCCCAGAGTAATAGATCTCATAACATTTTCCTCCATTTCTGAAATATAAAACCTTTTAGATTATAGATGTACTGATTATTTGTTAAATTCATTTACTTTGCGATATTGCAAGAGCATCTGGTATTACAACAACCATTATTGTAAACAAATGTTCAACTTTCTGTCTACTATATCGAAATCTATTCTTAAAAGCCAGTGATCGTTCCCACTCATCTTTAATATCCAGAATCGGAGAGATTGATAACCCATTGACTGCAGTTTTATAGATAGATGAAGTAGTTATTATCAGTGTTATCAGTGACAGGAAACTCTGCTTCATGCTTGGCGCTCACCGATTCGACGGAGATTTAATTCAACATTCATCTCCAGATATTTGATCGTAATTAAACTATTCAAATAGCCATGCTGCGGTCAACATGATCCAGATTCTATGACCGGCAGTCAATTTCGCTCGAGATATTCGCTTGGGGTGATTATTTTGGTGGAATCTATCGAGTGCTTGGAGAGTCACTGCTGTTGATATTATTGCGAATCGCAACTTGAACTCAGATTCTCCCAACCAATTCATCTTTGCTATCGATATTGCATATCCGATCGTCTTCTTTTTCCTGCGTTTTTGGGGGCATGGTGATTGCTCATAAATGGAAATTATTAAATATCCATTCATCCTATTTAATTTTCAATCTGCATTTGTAATCAGTGCTTGGAAATAAGCAGAATTTTGCTTGTTGTTGTATTAAGCATTTAATTAACAGGGCGATCCGAATAATAGTGAGATCTGTTGTAAAGTTGATTGAAAAGGCTTTAAAACTAATTTCGCAAAATAAAATATTACTTTTTTTATTTTACTGTCCATTACAATGCACGCATTGATGTAGCAAGCACACAAAAATACAAAAAAAAAATATATCGAACACTTTTTATAAAATTATTTTCAGTTTTACAATGATTTCGAGTCATTTATCATCATCAAAAGAAATATGAATAATTTTGATATATCAAGAATTAAAAAAGAAATACTAATACTTTCGATTTGGTGTTGAATTATATATATATACAATCATAAAATTATTAAAACAATCAAAACCCATTTCCTGGTCAACAAAAATTAAAACGAAAGCAACTAGGTCGAAATCGAAATTAAAACTCAATTCGGAATTACACTCTAAAAGTTCACAAAATGAAAGGTAAATGAAATAGAACCAATTAATGAAACAAATCCAAATTACTATACTTAATAGAATTATGTAAACGAAACAGAAACGGCACTAACCACGGAAACGAAACCAAAACCGGAATCGAAACTAAAAATCATTACTGATTCAAACAAGTTTAAGAATTAAAAAGTTTTTGTTTTTAAATCAATCATTGTATTTGGTGAGCGCAAATGCAGCTACAACTAAAATACAAATGAATCTAAATTAATTAACAAAATAAACTAAGCAAAAAGGAACACAACCGAATCAAAATTATAACCAATAGAAAAAGAATCTGGCCTGAAAACTTTGTCAAGGACCACTTTCAAGTTTCACAAAAGTATTGACACCTCGAGGTGTTAATACTTTTGACTATTGTCCACCGATGCCTCACAGAAAAAATCCCTTATTTTGAATCCTTGCTTGAAAGTGGCCCTTGACAAAGTTTTCAGGCCGGATTCTTTTTCTATTGGTTATAGTTTTGATTCGGTTCTGTTCCTTTTTGCTTAGCTCATTTTGTTAATTAATATATATATATATATTGGGTCGTTCGGAAAGTCATTTCGTATTTTTGTGTCAAAATGAAAAGAAATTTTCGTTTAATGAATAAATTATTTATTAAATTATAAAATTGCCATTCTGGTCTAATACCTTTTGCCATTCTGGTCTAATACCTTTTGGTAGTAACATGATTACACGCTCATAAAAGTTTTAGTCTTTGCTGTAAAAAAAAACTGATCGAGGTGGTTTTTGGCCTCCTCATTTGAAGGAAAAATTTTGCAAATCAGTTCTGGTACTGATGTACTGTTAACACATCTTCTCCACACATATTGGCTAATTTAATTCTGGCTTGAACAGCATTTTTACCTTTTATAGCAAAAAAGAAAAAAATGACGAAAATGCTGTTTATTGCTCTCCATGTTTAAAAGGGCACCATCCAAAATCTACTGCGAAGAATCAGCTGCACTTTTTCACACTCAAGCCTTGCTATATCAGCTCTTAAAACATAAAATGATTTTGCGGTTTAAGTATGAAATTGGGTGCGAAAAATGCAATTAAATCCTTTGTCAGGAAAAAACGAAATTACTTTCCGAACAACCTAATATATATGTTTCCGATTATGTCCAGAAATAATATACTGATACTTCCAATTAGATATAGGTGCAAGTGCAATGAAGATCTTGTTTTAAAATTGAAATGCATGTATGTTGGGGTATTTTCTTTTAAAAATTCGTTTTGCAAAACCAGGCAATAGCGAGAGGTTTTGTAGGCTTGTGTAATTCTTCGTCTCTTCGAGCTTGATTTTGCTAGAAAATTCAACGTTATTTAAATTAAAATAGAACCACTTTGCTTTCTATTATATTATTTTATTTTAAAACTTTAACGTTTTATAATCTATCTAAATAATATTCTCAATCTCAGCAGGCACATTTTTATATATCCATTTATAAACGCAAAAGACAGCTTTTGTATATAGATTATACATTGACAATACAAGTGATTTTTGTGTATATGTTGGTATGATGTTCCACAAAACAAACTTTTGAGTCTTTTTAAATTATAATTAATTAATCATTTAATTAATATTTTGTTTTTTGGGGGGGGATTGAATAACTAAAAATTTTGTAATCTAAAAATATTCTCATGCCATTTTAAGATTTAAATATTATTCTTTTAATCATGACGTTTAAATTGATGTCGCGGCTTCTCATTAATTTAAACAATTAAAAACTACTTACAACATTTATCTACATTTATTTTATGAAAGAAAATATTTAGGATAGTAGATACCCAGAATTTGGTTAAACTTGCTCTTTTGCTTTTATTCGTTCTAACTAATAAATATTACAGTTCTGATTTCAAAATGGAGCGATTTAAAATTTTTATTTTAATATTTCATCTCGTCGATTCTTTGATTTCTTTTGCTAAAATAAATAAAACAAGGAATATCCTTGATTTAGAAATTTAATAAGGGAAACTTTTAAAAGTTTCCAAATAGAATTCTTAAGTCGGCAACGAGATGGAACTGAAAGACCGAAAAAGAAATTTTGAATTCGAGAAAACGAGAATTTATGATGAAATACATATAAATATATATAATAGAAGAAATTTTAATATATTTATTCCAAACCCTTTCTTACTTAGCAAAAATATTGATCTTTCTTCCCGAAAAATTCTCGTTTATTCCATATGCATTAGAAAAGTTTGAGTTCATATCTTCTGGACGAGCTGTATTGACTCTATCTGGTTTGACTGGCTATATATATAGATCTCTTCAGAAACTTCTGCAGCTGATTGATCTCTGCGTCTGTTTTGGTAAATATTTTCCGTGAGCCAACGTTCAGAAATGTTGGCGAAGAAGTTCTTCGTTCTCTGTTAAGATGGATATAAGAACTTTAGATATTTATTTATAATAATAATAAGGCTTGTTTCGTTGAATTTTCCGAGAACCTGCAGATGAGTTAAGTAAGGATAGAAAAAAGCTTGCATATCTAAATAGTTCTACCATTCAGATTCGAATAAATAATAAAACATGGGTAAATATAAATCATTTGTGAAAGTCATGCATATGTATTTATGTATGTATAAATATCTAGTAATTCTTTGAATATTATTTTTAATGCTTATCTTATCTCTCTCTCTCTTCAGTTTTAATGATTGATAAACATATTTAACTTGAGTTGTTTAATAATAACTTAACAATAATTTATTTGAACTCATTATAATTTATTTTGAACAATTTTGTCTATTATTCATTGATTGATTTTAGCGTTCAGTGATTGATTTTTAATTTATAATAGCATTTTCATTAAAAAATTTGGAAGGTATTTGATAATGCGAAATTTAAATTAATGATTTAATTTTTAATAAGTTTGTACATTTATTGATTTTTTACTGATTTATGACAAATTTAAATTGATACTTTCATATCGAAATTTTTGTTAAAGTTAATGGGAAATGGAATTCATAGAGATGATTTGTAAACTTTTATACCATACAAAATCATTAAGATGTATCCTGTTTTTTGGCTCCAAAACAGACACTAAGATATTTTTTTAGTCGTTGGTATTATTTTTTTGCACGAAAAAAAAAATCTAAAAAAAGATAAAATCACAGCTCTTGTATGGTTAGAAATAATTAATAATAATTAATATAATCGCTTTGTTTAGACGTAAATTACTATTCTTCTCGTGCGACCAGGTTAGATCATTGGGAAAGTTGGTTGTATTTGATTTCAGATAATGGTTTAGATATAACTTCATAAGAATGATTCAGTTAAATTTGATATTAAAGGGAGTATTGCTATTTTAATTGTCCTTCTTAAGTTCTGTTTATTATCCACATGAGCTTTTTTAAAGAAAACATCCCTGTAACAATGAAGCACAAACAAAAAATGTAAATATTCAGTTAATTTATCGTCTAAATTTCGTGATATTGTAATTTCACTTTTTGAATTGTTTTTCTTCTGAATCATACAGATAGATATTAAACAAATTCTTTGCTTTTCAATAAAGGAAGAAAAAAAATGTCAATTAAATATTTGATGAAACTCTGCAAACAATTTGAATTTCCAGGAAAGAATGTAATATATGTATTTTTAAAATTTGACAAAAGTTATTTTTAAAAAATTACCGAAATTCAGCAGTTTTCTTGATTTTTAAGCTGAGTATCAGTAAAAAGACAATTTTTAACATTTTGAAAAGATGAGGAATTTATTTTGGGCCAATAATATTTTCAAACACTATCCCAGAAAAAATCTAAACTTCATCTTAATTTGTAATTAATTAAATTACAGAAAAGTTCACTTTGAGGCACAAATTTTCACCTTCTATAATATAAGCATACCAAATTTAATCAAGCAGTAAAATTAATATTATTCATTAGCCTTCATTAAATGGTCTAATATTCATGCTGACCAAGGATTGCTTAAACTTGATCGATAACTTTTTAACCCATTTAAATCTCCAATTAGGGGTAAGGCGTGTAAAAGGAATCAAAAGTCTCAAATCCACAATCAACTGTCAATTATTTTTACTATTATTTAAAGCTTTAAAAATAATCTGAAGCGAGGTGACAAAAGTTTGAATCATTTCGGATTAGTGGTTCGAATCTTCTTTAACACTTATCTGCAACTATTTGCAAGCGAAAATATTCTTTGTTCCTATCTAACTACAAGTTCTTGTTTCCGTTGCAAATACTTTGAAAATCAACACTCTCTCTATTTTCTTGCAAAATCTCCCTCCGAAGGCATTTCTTGGGGGATAGCTGATAACGGATTTATATCCCTTCTCCAACAAAAGGAAGGAGTGTGTCTTCTCGGCGTCTAATGAGATTCGTATTGAGCCGCCAAGGAAATCCATTACAGGACAGGAAAGCACTCCGGGCATTTCTCATTCACTAGCTATCCGAATGCGCGTCATAATTGCCACTGCGTATGCATATCGAACGACGAATCGAAGCTCATTTGCATAGTCCTCCCTTCGGATGAACAGGGCGGATAATTAGGTTTTAAGAGGCTCTTTACGTTGCTTTCGGCCTTCGGAAGATTTTAAAATTAAAGAATGAATAGACCTTTTATCCTGTGGCGGCTTGTCAAATTTGCCGCTCCACGAATGTTACTGGAAGTTTCTTCTGTATCAGTGGGTATTAGAGCGGCTAATTTGATTGAGATACGCTTTCATACAAATCCAGCATTTGTTTATTTGATTCCGTTGGTTCGTCGAGATTCGGTGGATTAATGGCTAATTAGCAACTTCAGTATTCGTTAAAATTCAGTTGAAGTTTTGAAATAAGGTGAATATATTTCTTTAATAGGGAAGACTTGAAGTTAGGGGAAGCCACCTTTATGGAAATCATTTCTTTTTTCAAAAACTCATTTAGAATATATAATTATCCAGCACTCCCTGTAACGCCAGGCTTAGTTAAAAATATACCTCCTACCAGAAATCCCAACTTCTTTTTTTGCATTTAGAAACTCATAGTGAATACTTACCATGTGCAAATAAAGCTAAACATGATAAGTATTAACTATGGGTTAATTATGTTTTATCTGCAGTTTTGAAAAGTTGGATTCTAGCGAAGATCAATGAGCTAAAATCTGTAATTTGTATTGTGTTGATTTATTATATGCTCGTTTATTCTCGGGGATAATGTTTTTCGATCCCTTTTTAATTCTTAGTTTTGATGTGAGCATCCCCAAAATTTTTTTCAAAATCATGGAATTCCAGGCCTTTATAATTTATTTTTAATGTTATGATATATTTAATTTAAAGTGCGTAACAAATTCTCTCGCTATATATATTTTTATTTCTCATGCGCTTATCATTTTCTGCTACTGTTTTCACGCGGTAATTAATGATTGTTTCAGATATAGTTAATAGCGTAACATTCCGTTTTCATGGGTATATCTTCTAGTCTTATTTATATGAAACAGTGGGTTTGCATTCCGTATATAAATCTGCAGTTTTTTCAACGAATAAAATTTTTTCCCAAGATGTACATTCTTTCTCTCCAAATTATATTTGGGCTGAATTTAATGTTTAGAGCAAACGACTTTCTTTTCTGGAGCGCGATAGCACATCCATCCACGCCCTCACAGCCTCAGAACATGTTGTTGAACAGTTCGTTCTCTTGAACACCTACGAAATATTTTTTACTTTTTTTAAATTTATAATATAGTTTGAAATTGATTGACTTTCTCAAACTTCAGTTCAGTTTTTCAGTTCAATTGGGGTCATGCGCATTAACAATACATACATTTGTTTATTCTAATTAGTTCTGTAAATTAGAATAAACACTAAAGATCCTTTTCAATTACAAATCTATTACGTGAGAAGAGATCATCTTTTTCTTTTGATACTGGTAAAGAAACACATTTTGTATGTTACATAAAACAGATTTAAGCAGAGAAATAGATTAAGATAATTTAATTAATCGGAACTTTTATAAAAAACGGAAATGGTAAACATAATTTTATGTTATGCAATCCAACTCGTTCAAATAATTATTAAGTTTTCAATTTTATTAAAAATATTCTGTTTGTCTACAATAACTGTTGATTAAACATCCAATTCTATTATTATTATTACTTATTATTTTTCATGAGGGTCTATTTTTGTAATTTTTGCAAATATAAATAAATTTGGTACCCTATATCAGTATTTAAATATTTAAAACAGAGCAAATACGAATTGGTAAATTTTACTTTATTTTTACATTTGTGTACAGATTAATAATAATCAATAAGATGAATCTAATTTTATTCAATAGCTTATGGATTTCATTTTATAGATACGCAAACACGAGTTGTAAAATTAATTTCAAATGATTATTTGCTATGCGAAATCCTTTTCTCTTTAGAATTTGTTTGTTTTGTTAAGTAAATAATTACAGCGCTACATATTTTTAATTTTTATACTTACAAGATAAATTTATGTTGCTCTAAAAGCTGCATGAAGTTGGAAACCTAATTTTTCAAATCTTCTGATTTTGATTTAAACGCCATATCAAAACAACTTCGACAAAGAAGTAATTTGAAATTAGGGAAAGGTGGATGTTTGTTATGAAGGAAGGAAATTCAACTTTTCGTAATCAGCTGCTTTTGCTTATTTTGATAGTATTTGTTTAATATCTTTTTAATTTATAAAATCCCTTTAAATATTTTATATTCGCACAAAATGAGAAATATATTTAGGGAATGTTGTTGTATGGCGTTAAATGACACCATTCTTGTTGTAAATTATTAAAAATGATTTAATTTATAGGTTTTAAATCTAAAAAAAGAATACTAAAAAAAAACATTTTTATAATTTGGTCATGATAGAAGGAAAATTGTCATTTTTCAAAGTATTAAAAATTTACATATTTCTTTTCCAGTAGGCACTTTTTTATACTTACTAAAGTTCCCACTTTTTAGCAACAGCAGTGAATTTCAAATTAAGAGGACTAGGTAGCTGAGCTGCCTATGAATACTAGGCTGGAAGGGACTGTAAACAGGCCGATTAAAAAGTCTTACAGTTGTGAAATAAATAAGTTTATGAAAAATAGAAATTCTATGAATGATAAATTATTATGATAATAATATCAAGAATAAGTAGTTGTATCGTTCCTATTTCATTACGCTCTCTTAATTGCTGAAGTATTTATATAATCAAGCATCTGCTTTATTGATAACTAGCCGCCTTTGGCGACCAGCTGGTTCGCCATGAGTAATGCGTTCTAAAATTTTCAATTAAATCACATTTTCATTAGCCTTGAAGTAATTCCGGGCATTGATTGACCTGAAATTAATATTTTCTTTAAGATGATGGACGGAAAGTTCTAAAAGTACACCTTTTCCTAATAAAATTCTTTAATTTTATAATCAGTCAGTTTTAACCATCGGTTATGCTTCCAAAATATTTAAAAAAAATTCAATGATGTTGCCAAAATATTAAATATGTTTTTTTAAAGAAAGCGAGAAAGGGAAAAAATGTATTGAATTAATGATACAGATATTGCAAACGATTACATAAATATGCCATTAAGTCGGGATTTCAATGCATATCCTGTCTAAATTCAATCAGTTAAATAAAGAAGATTTATAGAGTTAATGATATAGATATTGCAAACGATTGTAGAAACCTTTGCTTTGCATTTATTTTTTAAAGAAAATATCACATTTTATATTTATTTTATTTTATCCAGTCACGTGCTGAAAGTATCATTTCTTTAGACTTAATTTACGATGGGTTTTTTTTTTATTATTTCAACTTCCGTCATTGTTTTCTTTTATTTATTCAATCACGTGATCAAAAAAACATGGTCAAAATATTTCTTTAAAAATTCGTTAAAAATAGAGGCTTAAGTTATACATTAAAACACTGATACCATTAGAAAGCTAATTTTTTTATCTTTAAATTGATGTAAAAATCATGTTTGTGCGATAATATTTTCGGAAGTTATAGCGGAAAAACGTCGAAATTTCGCTTAAATTTTAATTAATTCAAATTCTAATTAAAAATTCGAAAAAAGGGCTCCGAGGTGCACATTCCCGACCTCCAAGGTATGCATGTACCAAATTTGGTAGCTGTAGGTCCAACGGTCTGGCCTGTAGAGCGCCAACACACACACACACACACACACACACACACACACATTGCGCTTTATTATAAGTATAGATGTGTGTAAACATGGTTGCCGGAAAACCTGAAGACGTAATAGCAAAAGCAAAAAATAAAAAACAATTGACCCAAAAGCGAAAAATAAATTGAAAAATATTTATCTAAAATAAGTCATTAATATGTTAACAATGTGCTAAAACATAAAATTAATTGACTGTATTTATAAAAAAAAATACAACTCCTGATTTAAAAATATCAATTGGGAATAACTGTGATGCTTACTTTCAATTGAATCTCACAATTTATACAAAATTCTAAAATAAATATTAAAATTAGTACTGCACAACCGGGCATCACAGTTTCTTAAAAAACCCTAACTGAAGCAATTTTGAATCCTTTAAAATGATTTAAAATTTTGCATATTATTGTTTATGATTTTGCGCATAAAAAAATATTTCATTTTGCAATATTTCGAATAATTCTAGATTAAATCTTAATATTTTAATTGAGATTTAATCTGGGATTTTAATTGGGGCAATTAATTTTTGGAAGGTTGCTCTAAAACTGAAGAAATGTTCTTTATTCTTTAACTATTGTATTATTTGGTATTTAGTTGTATTTAAAATACAGTGGTTCATTAGATTTTCTTTTCTATTATTATGGCCCAGATATTTCAGAACGGTCAAGATTTTTTTTTTCCAAATCATGCATTATTTGTAAAATTCTAAAATTATTTTTAAATCAATTAATAAAACATTAAGTCTTGATGAATTTGTAATTTTTTAGAAGGAACTGATATAAATATTATATTTGTGAACAGAATATATGATTAAACAATTTAATATTTAAAAGTTCTTATTTTTCTTTATTTTAATATATTTGATTCATAACTGATTTTTAAAAATATTATTTATGAATTTTTTTTCGCAATTCATTATTTATTTGATCGATTTTTTTCTTCAGATTTTCGATGATTATCATCATGTTCGACATCGACGGCTGGCGAAAAGGTCATTACGGAGAAGTGACGAACATCATACAGCATTATCTAATGAAAAACAGGTAAGGCATCATAATATTTTATAAAATTTGTTTACAATCTTTTTTGAATCAAATTCTGATTTGAAATTTTCTTTAATATAATGCCGGATGACGGAATGGTTATAATTTTTCTATCGTTAACTAAAAGTCTGATTGCAGCATAATTTTTCATTATTTAACAAGTCTTTAAAAAGAAAATTTGGTGATAATAATTCTGATTTAGTGGTATCACTATTTGTTCTTAAATGATAATAATTACATTACTTAATAGTAGCGTTTCTCAGATTACGTATGCTTCATTGTCTGAACATTTTTGAGCTCATCATTTAAAAATGAACCGCACAACTGTTGGAAACGAACCAAAAAGAAAAACATGAAATATGAGACGACAATGAGATGTTGTTATTTTAAATTATATATATTCAGCTATGTTTAGCGTTATACTAATTGATGAGCTTTTATTCCGAAAATAATTGTTTTGAAAAAAAGAATTTGTTCTGTTCTTTACTTTGCAGCATATTTTGTTCTTTGATTGGACTCATTGTCCAATTACGAGGAAACTATTTACATGAATATGTTTGAATTTATACTAATAATGAAAATTCTATGACTTCCTTTCTTATTAAGATTATATTTTGTAGATAATTCGGTAAATAAAATAATGAAGCTAGTTATTAAAATAATTGACTGAAACATTTGATCGTGTGCAGAAATTATAAATGAATTTATAATTGTATTATCTATATTTAGCATCAAATTAATTGATGAGATTTCGAACGGAAAATAATTGTTTAGAAAAATAATTCTTGTCTGCTTGTTGCTTAGACGAATATTCGATTCTTCAATGGAGAAAATTGTCCAATTATAGAGGGAATTCTTTTTTCTTAAAGACATTTGATACTGTGTTAATAAGGGAAGTTTTTTTTTATTTGCTTAGTGATTGAAATTTTCAAATGCAGATCCTTCTGTAAATAAAATAATGATGGCAGTTACTATAAATAGCAAATTAATTCGTTTTTTTAAAGTATGGGTAAAATTCATATCAGTCTAGAGATAATGAAGCGTCAGTAAATATATTTATGTTACGTGAATATATTTACTATATAAATTTCTTAACTGTGTACTGAACTTCTTAAACTGTGAATTATGTACCACACCCACACCAAATAGGATTGCAAAGGAAAAATAAAAAGTAAATTTTTGTAGAAATATATTCGTGAGTGACTGTTCTATATATATATATCTTTAACATATATTAATATTGTAATAAGCAAACATTTGCATTCAACTAAAACAACGTAAAAAAAGTATTGTCAGCCATATCCTATTTTAGCTTGATATAATGTCAAAAACTATATGTCAATTGTACTTTACCCCGTATCTTGTCTTAAAATGTTGTATTAATTCAACTTATTACATCACACACAAAAAAATGAAATTTTTGCTGTTTATTGCATTTTATCTAAACATGTCTCTATATAGAAACTGCTCGAATAAGAGCAATGCTCGATATCTGTCAACAACATTTGTATATCAATAAATATTACAATGTTTGCTGCTGTATTTTGTATGAAAGATTAAATGCAAATTGTACATTTCATCACATTTTGTTAAAATAAATCATAGTACAAAAGATTAAATGCATCTAAAACAATATTTGGCATTGTAAATTGCATTGCCCTCAATATCTAATCTAAGCTTAAAAGCAAAAGAATAAATGTGAATCGTTGTGTGTCTGATCTAAGCTCAACTAAATCTGTTATAATGCTTAAGACTGAACGTAAATTACTTTAAAAAATACTTTTTGCTGGAAATATTGATATTTGACACATTCATTAGACAGCCTTAAAATTCGTGTTGTATAAAATAGGCGTAAAGAGAAGAAAAAATGCAAAATGTATAGAAGAGGGAATAACTAATAACAGCAGAAAAACAATATAAAAAACCCTTTCATTGTGTTTCCCCAAATTTTCTGCTTCTCTTATTTCAACCACGATTACTCTTTGCATAGCGTAGATGGTGCCTAGAACCAAAGACCGTATCATGCCTTAAGGAATCTTTTGAACTTCATGACTCTCTTTTGCACATCACAGTTGTTTTCTCTTTTCATTTTGGTGTATCTGGTGCTGTTGATTTTCCAACCGTTCCAACACTATTTATTGTTTTTTATTCTTGGGAAAACACATTCCAAAGTTAGTGTTGCCAAACACATTCCAAAAAAAAAAAAGTTAGTGTTGCCATCTGGAAAGTTTGAAACTTTATCACCGTAATAACTGAAACTTTTAAGGCATAATTTTTGTTTTTCATGTGATCCTTGAGAGCAAAGCTCAAGACACTTTAAACCAAAATTTAATTCCATCAATGTGAGTGATATGATAGTTACTGTCTCAATATATCGGTATATTTAAAAAAAAACTATCTTATATAGTGAATACAACATTTCAGCGCTTCAGACTGTTATGTTCCCAATGCTCTTGAAACATATGTTTTTCTCCTAAACCTACCTTTCTTGGGTGATTTTTTGTTATTAAAAATAAAGTTTAATGCATGTAATGTAATTAAAAAAAAAATATCAGCATTATTGCGATGAAGCTGCATTTTTATATTATCTCTAAGAATTGAAGTAGAAAGTTTTTAATGAATAAATCTTAGAACTCTGTAAAACATGAGATAGATTACGTTTTACGGAAGTTCTATAGATACATTAATGTCACAAAAAGATCTCCTTTTGTGCTGAGAAAAACATCTAAAATGTTTGTCTCTTTATCGTTTTCGCTGAGTTAAATTCACAAGGGGGGAAAAAAGATATGTAATGGGGTTTTTTCGTGGTTGAAAACAGATATTTTCCTTTCCGGAACTTTTGCAGCATTGCCAATTTCAAGCAGAAATTCTGATCGATGATTCAATATTTTTTTTCATATATTTGAAATACGTTTACTTTAAAAATGAGCTTTTTTTTTTCAAACTACAATTTCCCTTGGGAAAGTTGCTATATGTAATTAGATTTTGAATTTGTTTACAAAATTTATAATTTATTAACTTTAAGAAAACCATTACCCTCGTCATCTGTGTTTAATAAATAACAATTACATTGTTTTTTATATTATTCATTTTATTTAATCATCCTGAATGCCATTATTTATTATTTTTAACATTATCGTGGTTATCACTTTTTATTATTCATCATCCTGTAATTTTTTGATCATTTATTACCATATACGCCATAAATTGGTTGCGTTTCTTCATCTTGGATATAACTTATTCGTGGTACATTTAAAGGTTGAATCATTAAATTTAAAGTTTTAAATTATTTTAATTTAAAATTTTAATAAGTTAATTTTTTAAAAAATTTCAAGATGAAACTTCTATTTTTGTTTGCATTTTGAGGTTTACTAGCTGAACAAACATATAGTTTGAGATTTTCAAAAGATTCTACTTCTAAATTTAATGGAATCTATGCACGAGAAATAAAACTACACTTCTTGACAATAATAAGGAAAAGTTAAGTTTTTCGAAATAATTAAGTATAGATAATAATAGAAGAAATGAAACTAGTACATATTTAGTAGGGAGGATGTGTATTTATTATAATACAAATTGGTGTAGTTATCGACAAATCGAAGAATTAAAGATTAAAAAAATGCTCCTTGGAGATTTCCAAACAGCCCGACAAGAATTTAGTTTTAGATCAGAATGATGTAATCATAAGATCCTTAGTAAGATGTTCTCCATGCTCTCCATTAAACTATCGAAGAGTTCTTGGGGATATCGATACACTCTTTTCTCAAGGCGATTTTGAGCTCTTGCACTGTTCGGGGAGGGATAATTCTTTGTGTCACACGTCTGGCTAGAGCATCCCAGGCATGTTCATTGGGATTTAGGTTAGGAGGGTAAACAGACTATAGCCTACGGATAATATTTTAATATTTTCTTCCGCAGTGTGTCCGATATCACAACGTTTCTGTGTCCTCATGCATAACCGTTCCCAAACAAAAAGTATGAACCTACAACACCCCTAAAAAGACGGACATGATGCAGAATAAACTATCTATCAACAATACAGTTACGATGTAACAAGTCCTATTTCAAAAAGATGTGAAGCAGTGTTCTGGCATTGTGCATGATGCCTGCCCACATCATCACGCCTGGGTCATACCGATCATGTTCACAAACGAAATGTTGTGCATTATGTATTCCACGTTCTCTCCACAGTAATTAATGGCCACTTGTCACATTAAAACGAGATTCGTCTGAGAGCATCGCTATTTTGGATATCTCAAATAACAAGTTCCTCTCACGACGGTGGCGTAGTTGAAGCGGTATGCAAGAAATAGATTTCCGTACATACAAACCGACTTGATTTAATCGCCGTGAGATGATTATAGCAGAAATATGCGTACCGGCAGCGGTTGCAAGGTTTGTAGCTGTTAAAAAAAATAGAACAAGACTGAAATTTTTGTTCCTTTTTTACTACAAGCTCTACATAGTGATTCTCTAAAATTGTTGCTTTCCTACTACGATCCCCGCATGCTTCTGCAAAGCATTTCCACCTTCAGTGGCCTTCTTTAATCGCAAGATGACACTCTTTAACACATCCATTCCAGCAGCTACAATGGTGACACTTAGACCTGCGTCAGTCGTTCAACTATTCGTCCACGATTGTAGGCTCTCAAATGATGTTTTGCACTGATGTTTTTGTAAATGACATTTTGTTCTTAATTATTGCTGGAATCAAACAAAATTTCAGAAGAATTTTTCTGTTTTAATTCAAATATCAAACAACTCGAATTTTCGGACTAATCATGAGCTTTTATTCAATGTATTTTATACAGACAACCTGTCCTGGCCTACCACGTCCTCTCAACTTGCATTTACTTTTATTGGTCAGTTTTCTGAGAGGCAATTTTGCATAAATCACTTGTTCGTTACCAATTGTTAAGCTGTGTAGTTATCCAAAAGTGAAATTCAGTAATTGCGTGCATTTTGTGATCAACTAAATATTATGATTTTTAAAAAATTCGACTTAGAAATTTGGTGGATCTAAACATTTGAGATGTTCATGTGGCCAAAATTCTTTTTTGGAGGAAGGGTGGAATTGTTTTTATCTATAAACTTTGTCAATAAGAAGCGTTGCAAGACAGATTGACGAAATTTGGTTAACTATATATAAACGTCACAAACTTTTATTGAATTTTCTAAAACTTTTATCGAATTTTATAAAACCTCCCGTTGAGTGCTTTATATGTTTCCAGCTATATGAATGAAATTTTGTAAGTGACTTGACATCAAAATTGTTGATATATCAAAAAAATGAAAAGGATTTGACCAAAGATAAATGTATCAAAAGATGAAAAAGATTCGCCCCAAGATACATGTATCGAAGAATGAAAAGGATTTGGCCAACGATAGATGTATCAAAGGATGAAAAAGATTCGACCCAGGGTAGCTGTATCGACGGATGAGAAGGATTCGGTTAAAAGTAGATGCATAAAATGATGAAAAGGTTTCTTTCAAAAGGATGAAGTTCTAATTGTACTTTTCTTCTCTGCTATTTCAAATCAAATTCAAAGTGTGTCATATTATTACTCAAGGATGTTTAGAGAAGAACATTTCTACCAGAAGTTCAGGGAAGAATGTTCTTAGAGATGTTATTAATGTTTCTGAAGATCAATTTCTATTCCATTTGTTACATTTTAAATGGAATATCGTGTTTGTTCGCCTGATTTTATTAAATTAATAAAAATTATCAACAACTTGTTTCATTTTCCATTCGTTTACTATACCAATTTTTAAAATAATTAATAGTCTTGCGTTTTAAAATAGTTGTTTATCTAATGCTTAAAAATGAACTTTTGTTCGTATTTTATACACTGCCTTATCATTAATCTGATTGTGACAGATCATCGTTAATTTATTGCTTGCATTTGCACGAAGATTATAGGTGTATACAATTATTGTATCTAAAGTCAAAAAATAAAATAAGTATTTTTTTATATTTCTGCTTTATATATCATTCAATTTCAATAAATTTATTCACTGTCGACATGAAAATAAATGTCATTCGTTCTATCAAACCAAATTAAACAAGATAGCTATTTTAAATTTCACACGATACTTCTAAAATTATTTATTTTGCAGCAGCAACTTGCTGGGTATCAGTTGGTTTATAATAATTTTAAGCCTTCGGAAATAATGTAACGAAAAAAACCCTGAAATTATTTTCAGCGTTTTCCCTTCTACTTATGAAGCCATTTGACGGCTGTTTGCTAAGTAATGTGATATTTTTCAAAGAAACACGAAAGCCATTGGACATCTTTGTAGTCCCTGCAATTGGATCTCGGCATAAAAAACATCCCCAAATGATCTTAATGCACTTGAAAAGAAGGAATGGGTTTCCCTGCAGGCCCTTCCTCACAATGACCATGTAATTGGAAAAATTCTTCGGTTTCCAGGTGTTGGGTTTCCAGCCGTAAGCCTCCTGTGATAATTCTCCTTATTCATTTTATTCGGGTTTTTTCTTTCACTATTGTACAAGGGAGAATGTGAAGCATTCTAGTAATTGCGTTCTCTTTGGCTCAATAGTCTTGTTATTTCTGGGATACTTTTTTTGTCAACAGAAAACATCACTTTTTTTCGGGGAATGGGGAGGGTAGTATAATAAGAAATAAATTTTCTTTTGATTGTTGACATTATCATTGGGTTTTCTTTTGGATTGATTATCTAGATATAGAATTATCACTATATGATTTGTTCTAGCGCATATTTCCTCTTTGCTAATCAATTATTTTTAGGAATGTCCACGCTCCATCTGCTTATTTCGCCGCGATTTCCGCTGGTTGGGAATCAGTCCATTTGCTATTGCATCCCCCGTTTTTCGCAGATTATAATGATTATTTTTACAATTACAAATTTTTATTATATCATATTATGATCGTGTAACATATTGTGCTAGCTCATTTTGTTTGAAAAATATTTGAACCTGTTTGCAAATAATTCATCTAAGTAATGATTTTAAAAAAACCCGCAGTCTGAGGATTAATGATTAATTTATCCTATATTAGCGTTTCTCTTTGAAGGTCTATAAGGAGAATTAGGTGTGCACCTGGCAATTTTGGCTAACAATCTACCTGCATTGTTTTCAAATTTCATTTTTATCTTGAAACGCTGAACACTTAACATTTCATTTTGATTATAAAATATCTGCCCAAATACGATTACAGTTCATTTTATTAACTGTCGAACTGTCGAACTTGCGAATTTCTTGTTTGTAATAGACAAACAGGAATTTTGTATTTTGAGTCTAGAATATGACGTGATTCTGATATCCCCAAACCAAGATTTACCATCGAATTTTGAGACATGTGTCAGGTGTCAGCCATGAAGGTGTGAGCTCCGCAAAATAGGGATTATTGTATAAAATTGTTTTATGTATTTGACTATGCAATGGATAATGCAGAAATCAAATTTAAAATTCAAGAAAGGATTCCCAAACTTTTAAACATTGCGACCCACTTTTTTGAAAGTGAATCTTAAACGAATTACAGCCTTTTCGGTGGATCGGATTTTTTCGCAAATGAATAACTCATGTATTCTTCGGGAAAAAAACCCTTTTTAAAAAGTGGTAAAAAAAGTTTTATTATTTCATATAATTTTACGAAAAGTGAATGCTTATAATGTATGGTTTGGTGAAGATTTTCAGCCCATACTACATTTGCAAAAGTTGTGGGTAGATAAATGCATAGGATGATCGGCTCTTTAAATTCAAAACGGAATTTCATATAATTCCAGGAAATTATAGTATACTAATATAACTCGGATGAATATATTAGTTTCAAGGCTACAAAATGTTGTTTTTTTTCAGTATTATCATGCAGTTTTCCCCATTTAATCAAGTCGAAGTGACATGTAAGCAATAAAAAAGTAAATAAATTTTAAAAAATCTGAAAAGTGGACTGAAGAGGGGAATATGAGGGTATGTTTTTTTTTAGTTTTAGGGTGACCCCTTTTTCAAGATAAGGAAAGCTCATCATTTGATCACAAATATATCCACTAAATTTACTGATAAATTCATGGAATTTTTTCCTGTTTTTATTATGGTAATTGAAATAAGAGTCTTAAACTAGTCTCCCTTATTTTCATTTATTCTTCCTTATATCTCGGATATAACCTATCTCAATAAGTTGAGCATAGTCACTTAATTGCTTCCTGGCCATACGAGTGGATTTTTGAATTTGAAGTGCTAAAAAAGACTTTACCGATCACCCCGTATGCATTTGAATTCTTGTGATTACGCACTAAAGTTTGACACAGGACTTCCAGTGTATAATAATCAATAGTTCGTTTCCCCTAAGAATATCGAATTCATTTAAAAACAATTTTTCAGTAAATATTAAGGATGAATTAGTAGAAGTTACTATTATATTTAGATTTAACCAATGTTTTGTTTAAAATGTTCAAAAATTATGTGAAATAATGTGTTCTTTTTCTATTTTTTAAGGTCACATGGTTTTCTCAGCAAGAACTAAAGAGGAGAGTGAAACGAGATTTTTTAGAAATCAATGATCCAGCAGAAAGGGGACCGAAAATTACTTTGAATGATCCAAGATGGCCTCAAATGTGGTATTTGGTAAGTCATTAAATCATTATTTGTTTGTTAAATACAACAAAGATAAATATTATTTTTTATGATTTATTCAATGAAGAAGCATTTTGTCAGAATCAAAATATGTGATTATTTGTAGTTTTGTGCTTTAAATTTAAATTAAATTTCTGTCATTTTTATGCGATTAAAAAAAATTTGATGATATTTCTAAATAAAAAACAGACATAAATGATTATGTGCGAGAAAATGTTGTAGAAAAAAATTATAAGCCTCTAGAAATAATTTTCGTATTTTTATTTAAATAATGTTCATGATTAAGTATTGAAAAATTATGACTAAATATTGGAATTGTAAGGATTTTTTAAAGTAATTTTTACGTTTGTTTGTTAGCAAAAGAATAATCGTGATATTTTTTTCATATAACAAGGTAATAATAATGGAGAATAATAAGTAAGGTAATGTTATAACCATAAGGTATAGATACATTAGTGAGATATTAATATAGGTGGGTGATAGAAATATTTTGAAAACAAAGTGGATCGCTTCCCGAATTAATTTTTATGAGTTTTTTAAAATTATGTTTGATTTTATTTTGGAAAATAATGATTTAGCATTGGCATGATAATGAATTAATTGTAATAACGACAATTTTGTGGCATAATAATCTTAATGAACAAGAAATATCTTTGTTTAAATTATTAGATTGTTTTTTCAATACTATTCGTTCTAAATTGATCGAAGTGTGACAGAAAAAAAATCAAACGTTTATTGTTAGCGAATTCAGGAAATCTATTGAAAATAAATTTTCAAGGGTTAGAATCTCCAATTCTTCGAGATTTTCCAATTCTTCTTATTATTTGTTCGGCTCTTTAAGAATAATTAGGAAAATTTTTTTTAACATTGTCATCTTCATCGTCACACACACACACACACACACACACACACACACACACACACACACACACACATCAGCATATGCACTCTTTATTTATGAGTGCTTAACTTAAGCGCCAATTTCTAGGATGATTGTGTTTTTTTTATTTTTTATTTTACATTTATGAAAATTAAAATACAATCATGAAAATGAAATTATATGTCGAAGCATAAGTCCAACTTTCTATTTATGCTTTGATCTTTTTTAAAAATCCTGCATTTTTAGTTTATTAATAAATTTATTTTTATTATTTAACATAAGATTTTAAAAAATATTCCAACGTAAATACATAATTTTCTTTTAAAGAAAATTCATTTTGTATATCTTATTAAATTGTACTGTAACGTCTATTTCATTCAGTTTGGTTTGGTTTCAGTCAGAACTGGTTTTATTTAGTTTTTTTTACCACTAATAAGAATGAAGCCTTTCTAGTTTGAAATAAAAAGAAACAATTATTTCTTTTTAGAAGCACTATTTATTTGTTTTTTCGTCTCATAACTGAAAATTTAATTTAGAACAATGAGAATGTACAAACAATACTCTTTATTTATAATGAAGGTTCAGTTTCGTTGTTCTCTCCAAAACGCATTTTAAACTAAATGAAACTAATTTCCGTTTTATAAATTAAAGTTTGAATTGAATGCAAATAATCGCAAGTAAAATGAGCTTTAGAATTCCTTTACTGGCCTTCTTTTATTCCTCGCATAATTTCCTTTTATAATGGATTTCATTTTATGAGAAAGACTGTGTGCTGCTCTAGAATATCTAAAAAATCAATATTCTTAAAAATTTTGGAGCAAATAAAATCAGATTTCAGAGCGCAGAGACTAGAGTAAATAGCAATTTCAGAGAATGCTTTTCAAACGGAAGTAACTCAATTACACTAGATTCTTCGGTGCTCGAATTTCATATCTAATTTCATCTTTGGGAAAAGATAAGAACAGTTATTATTCTTTTTAGGAAAACTAATGCTTTATTCATTATTTCTTCATTAAATAAATATTTGGTGAAAGTGATTTTTGTATTTCCAATTCTTTTTGAAATTTATATTAAAAAGATTGATTGTTATTTCATTAATTTGATCTTTCTGGATATAAATTTAACAAAAAACGATTAAAACGTTGCCTTAATTAATTAAGTGTATCCTAGAATTAACGCAAGATTTAAATTCATTAATTCAAGATTAAATCATTTTTCTTTCAGTAAAATGATTTCAACCCCATAAAAACCCCACTTGACAGCTGATATTTCAAGATTAGTAAAAATGGAACGTTACACGATAGAACAACGTGTTTCTATTGTGAACAATATTTAAAAAATAATGAAAGTTGGTGCCCGTAGATAGAAAATTTGAGAATTGGCTCACAAGATCATGCTATTTAACACTATAGAATTTGTTTTTATGGAGTTATTTGAAATTAAACGTTTATGCCAACAAGCCCAAAAGCTCAGTTTATGTCAACAAGCGCATTAAAAGAGGAAACTCAACTGTGCATCAAGATAATTCAGCCCCATTTATGCAAAATGGTCATAAAAAATTTCAGTTAAAGAGTGCGTATGTGTCATCAAAACCATGGGGACTATGTTTCCTATGTGTTATTCTATATAACTTTTTCCTTTGTACCTTATGATTCAATAAAAATATAACAATCTAAAGGAAAAGAAACCCGTGTTTTTTATTTAATCAAAATGTTGCATTGATACATTACTCTATTGTATAACGTTCCATTTTTACTAACCCTAAACTGTCAGCTGTTAAATGGTTTTTCAGTAGGATCGATGACACTTTACTGAATTAGTAGAAAATTCAAATCTTCGTTCATTTTGGGACATCTTTTAAGGCATTGAGTAAAATATACATTTATGAATAAAATCAGTATTTTGCTGATAAATTCTTTTCTGAATTATAAAATGCATTTAATGGAATTTTCCTAAATTCTTATCGAAAAAAAAAGCATGAGCACTCTAATGTTCAGCAAGACCCAAGAAAATATGCATTTGTATGATCGATCTGCTGAAACAGAATTTACTTCCTCCTTATATTCCTTTTGTTCTGTTTGTCGGAATTCTTGCGACATTCATTCCTCGCTATATCGGCCGAGATTGCTTTTCGGACCCAGAGAACCGAGCCGTGACTGAGATAGTGGCTCTTGCGCCGCATTCCTTTATCTCTCAGGGTTACTCGGGAAATGCTACGACAGTGTCGCCAAATCGACATTATCCTCATGAGCACTGCATTTTTGTGAAAGGAAAAAGTAATCTAGGAAATAGGGTAGGCGATTGTGATCTGTAGGTTAAGGCCAAAAACTGCCGCCTTAATGTTCCTATAAATATCTGTAGTTCTTTCTCCCCCTTTTTTTTCGTTTTTATTTCTAAATCTACTTATCGGCGGGTCGTTCTGAAATATATGTGTAAAGGCTGTTATAAGGCGATTTTTATTCTCAAAAGAACGGAGGAAGAAAACACACCCGATAAATCCAATTCTTAATTAAGACGATAAAAGTTTTAACTCCTAGGTAATTCATTTTTTTCTCTTTAATTAATCGACTCTTTTGATTTTGATAAAATGTGCTGATATAATGCAGCTATATTAAAGTTCCATTTCAATGTAACGACGTGTCTTTTGAGATTTAATTTGGTCTTTGTCTGTCTCATAACGACCCGCCTACCCAGATGGGTGTAAGACCTTGAGATTCATTGAGGAAAGAACCGTTAGTTATTTATTGAAAAACTAACAATCATCGCCAGAATATGTGCGATTATTAAGAGCACATATTGCAGCTCATTCGATTAAAATAAAATATTTAAATTAAATGGTAAAGAATTCAATTCTGATGTGAAGAGACTTAAATTGGAAATTATATAGGGGAAGCAATAACACGCATAAACATAAAAATAATATTATAATGTCCAAACGACGAGAATATAGTATACTGTACAGCGACACCAAACAACTTATAATACTTAAAACACTAAATCATCACATTATACATAGTAAGTAATAAAGGAATGATATTAATGCAAAGTAAAATTGCAAAGCAAATCTAGAGATGACAAAGTAAAAAAAAAAAGACGTTAAAATAGTAAATCAATATGAACTGAAATACATAAATTTTTTAACAATGATAATCCTGTAAAAAAACAACAACTAGAACCCCTGCAAGAATAATTACGTAAAAAAACAAATAATACAAGACGGCAAACAATTCAGGGCACAACCATCATCCCTGTCTCATCGGAATTTAATCCCAATCATAAATCTTCCTCGGCATTCCAATGAAAGCCTCGTTCCTGAGTGAGAAGTACTTAGTGATTATTAATCTAAATCAAAGAATGAAAAAACACCTCAGTTACTATCTCTTTATAGCAGTGGCCATGCATTGTTCTTTAATGCCGGGCTCATGGTGATTATTTAGGTGTAGCAGGATTTGAACTTGAAACTTTAGGTCACGGAAGGTATCAGCGAATGAACCGGCGTCCTGGCAGAGGGATGGCGTGTCTTCCCCGTTGTCTTCGCGTCCTGGGTTCAAGTCCCGGTTCGGGCATGGTTGTAACTCTGTGTTCTATCTGTGAATAGTGTGAATGTGTCCCCCTGTAAAAAGGGATTGTGCAAGCGAATGTCAAGCATGAAGTAGCTAAGCCGTATTCTTGTTCCTAGTTTTTGCTACTGAAAAACAATGGAAGCAAATTTAAGTTTAATCACTGACAGCTCTCTGTCCGCGGGTTTGTAAATTGCCATGAGTAACAGCATCGACGAACGAAAATCTTTATGTTACCTCGTCGCTTCAGTTATACCATATACAATTCCCGAATGTGATTAATCTAAACCATTCTAGGGGTTAAAAATGCGATTTGAATTCATGCAAAAGTATTATATATCTACCTGAAGATGATCATTTACATTTTATAGTTTTTTTGGGTTTTCATGAATACTTAGAAAACAATATTATTTTTTAAAAGACCTTTTTCTCCGCCGTTTGAGTAAATTCAAAACCTCTATTTTTTCCCAAATTTTTGTATAAGTAAATATCAAACGTTTAGAACTATTTTGTCTGTTTGGGACCGGAGTCTATGTTATAATCTTTTTACACCTGACTTTCAAGCAACCCAGTGGCACTTTCTGTACTACGTTATTGTGAATGATAGCCAAATAGAGACAATATCCACCCTACTCAATGAAAAACCAAGTTAAATTGTTGAAACAGAATTTCATTGTTCCATATCGATACATTTGAAGTGATATTAAGGCTAAATATCATTTTAAATAATATCATCAATATCAATAACGTCAAATAATAATTAAATATCATCATGAAAATAAATTTTCAGAACACTCTTTAAATTTCGAATTAATGAAAATCATAAATTTTTAGAATATATTTAGTAGTAACTATAATTATAGTAGCCAAGAAAGTAAAAATAACTTTAAAAAATGTCTATAAATATTTTAAGAATGAAATTCGAGTTGAAACAATGAAATATAAAATAATAAAAATGGTAAACAATAAAGGAGAGAGGGGGAAGAGACATTTGTTTAAATTAATCGACTTTTTAAATTCATATAAACAAACATTTTAATCTCTTTATCTAGCTGCATCTATCTATCATTCAGCTATCTATCATTTCATGAGTTATCAATGTTTTCGATATAATTTTTCTGTGCAGTATTTTCCATCTTTTTTTTTATTCTGATGTTTCAAAAATGCAGCATTTTAACTCGTAAGTGGTCTTTATTGAACTCTATTATCACCAAAAATAAAAATGAGCTTTAAATGTTTCTTAAATTAAAGTAAATATATTTGAACCATGCTTTAAGATTATCGTGAGTATTTAAAAGCTGCGATAACGGTGAAAGAGCTTAAATTCCGCTTTAATGCATTTCCATGAAGTTTTTATGCTTGCGATTTAAGCTAGTATCTAATACTTTATATTAATGGTTTCTAGTTTATTATTCAATCATTTGAAATAGTTGGTACAAGTGTGCAGTCATGAAACTATTAGTAAAGTTTTACAGCCGTTTCCTGCTATTTTAAAGCTTAATCAATGAATGGAACAACTATTTTATTTTGCTCACAAAAGCCATTTTACATTATGGTAATTACGTATAATAGAAATAACATAAAGCATTGACATATTAAATATTTAAAAAAATAAATATTGCTGATGTGAATTATTTTGTTTGGATTCAGTAAAATGTTTTAGAAATTAATGTACATGGATAAAAACAGGGCCCTTCAAATAAGCTTAGCATATACTATATTTTAACAATATTTGCTTAATAAAAAAACCTGATTGGGAAAATAACAAAAAATATACATTTTTTTAAATGTAATTTATTAGTTTCATTTCTAATGTGTTCGAATAGAAAATAAGTAAAGTGTTTGAGAATTTATATGAAGGTAAGCTCTATTTTAGCTAATTTTAGAATTATATTGAGGGCATGCTAGATTTTTAAAATTATATATATATTATTATAAAATATAGAATGCAAACTGTAACATGATGCGATAAATATGCTTAGTTTAAAAATATTAATATGCTATTTT
>JAPMOQ010019658.1:1502670-1518371 GCA_026543055.1 Argiope trifasciata | reverse complement strand
CTTAGATTAAAAAATTTAATGCTTAAGACCTTACATTATAATTATTGTTTCCCATATATTCCTAATTTTAATAAAAAATAAAGTTCTCACATATATTTTTCTTATTCATGTAGTCTCTCCAAATGTAAAAAGAAAAAAAAAACATATGTGAGAAATTTACAGGTAAAAAAATTAAAAATTATCGAATATCTAATCCAAAGACAATATTTTATTATTAGATGTTATGATAATATTATCATTTTGAATCATCTTCTTCTTGATTGTATCGGCCATTTTCATGCATGAATATAGATTTTTACATCACAAAATTTACAGATAATAGCATTATTGGTTTAATTAAAGAGGAAATGAATACTCTTTTTCGCAGTTAAAGACCCAAGAATTTTTTCTTAATATAACGTGGAGTTAGCAGAATACACAGATAAATAATGTGAAGAAATATTAAAATTTCATAACAACAATAAAAACCGTTATACAAAATTGTGTTTGAAACTATTCTAAAAAGTCCAGTAACAATTAATATAGTAAAATAAATAATAATATTAATTTTATCATGTAAATAATAAAAGCATGATAATATTAATATTATATAATCATATAATCAATAAAAATATAAAAATATTAATGTTATGTAAAAATAATATTATAATAATATAATCAAAACTGAATGGCGATGCAACTATTTTTTTTATTATTAACTTGCTGTGAAAATGGTTTTTGTGAGTGATTGTGCTCTAAAGCTGCTGGGAAAAATTTATATTGATATGTTGAAAAGAGATTCAATATATTAATCAATATTTTTAAGGTAATATCATATAATCAAAATCTTGAGCTTTTCACTTTCAAAATACTATCAAGATGGAATGCAAGACTGAAAAATATCCCATCAAAAGCTTGAATGAATGTCAAAGATTTAAAACCGTTGAAAATAATAATGCAGTTTTTAATTTTTTGCATGTTTTTTTTTTCACTTAAAAGAAGTGAAATATGTAAATATATATTTATTGATATTAAATTAATTGAAGTATCAAATGAAAATATCAAAATATGATATAGCAATTTTAATCTTCAATTCCTTGCTAGTAAAAGTTATAATTGGATGTAGTCAAAAATATAGGCGTGAATTTACAATTATACATTGATAAACTCTGAAATAGTCTGAAATCTTTCATAGCAAAAAAAAAAAAAAATTGAAAAAAAGTAACAATATGAAATTGATGGTTTACAATGATAGGATAAAAATGGAAAAATAAATTTCGCGTTCCATATTTCTTTTTTTTTAATATTGGAAAATAAAAAATAATAAAATTTGCATTTTTCTTATTGATTATTAGTTTATTTCAAATAATCTATCCAATATTAAAAACACACACAGTTGGAATGAATGTTTAATATTACAAAAAAATTAATAGCCTTGATATTAATCATATTTTAAAATATTTTCTTATCTTAATATTGTTATTAATCTATTCAAAATACTATATATATACAATTCTGTTATCAAATTTAAGTTTCAGAAGAAACCAATGCCATCTTCGCTTATGTTATAAAAGAGAAAAAAAAATTGTTTGCATTTTTTAAAAATAGCCAGAATAAATATAGTCGCTCTTTGGAATCTTTAAATGCTTTTCAAAGAGTCCCAGCTCCAATCTTTATTGAATCATTACCCAGTCTGGTTGGGCGTTAAATTCCCATTAGCTCGATGGAGCGAAAATATTGCGCTGCAATAAAGATTAAACTAAAATTAAGAGGCCAGATGTGTTTGATGCTGTTTAGCGGAAATGTATAATCTTCCTTTGCTCTTTACCCTAATTATAGGACAGGGGATGAAACTTCAAATTTCTATTGAGATATTATTTTTCTTTTTCCTAATGATGATCTTTTAAATACTCTTTACACTGAAAAATTAATATTCAGATATGTAACTTGTTTTTCTTTTTTTCGTTAGAATAGGCTTTTTCTTTCTGATTTAATCATGCATGAGACAAACCAATTCAAATTTATCTATTCCAAATGCTTAGTGATATTTAGAAATCTTTTCAATACTATATAAATAAAGATGATTTTCATAGCCGATAAAATCAAAGCAAATAATGCAATTTATATAATTTCTGAAATATATATTTGAAGATTATAGATGGTTAGATTTTCAAATATCTTCTACTAATAGTAACTAACAAATAGGAAATTATAAATTTTTACTGATATTAGTTTTTAAATTAAATTCTCATTTACAAAATATTTTTAAAGTATTGACTACAATATGATACTAGTTAATTATTTTAAAAATTATTCCTTTAACATTAATTATTCACGTGACACAAATTCATTATTTAATTAACATAAAATCCTGAAAGATTGATTCAATAAAACTTTTATTGAATTAATACTAAATTTGTGTTTGTATATATTTTTATCCTTCTAAGAAGAATTGTATTTAAATTGCAAATATTTTTAACTGATATTAGCTTAATTGTCTATTACATTAATTAATGCAACAAGATTAAAAGAAAACGATTTTTACGATTTTCGTTGAAAATTTAGGGGTAAATAGAACAAAATGACTCAACATCTATTTTATTCTGTTGGAAAGATATAATATTTCAAAGAAAAAAATTCTTGCTTTACTTGAGGTTCAGAAGAAAACGTTGCTGAATTTGAATGACAGCAAAGCAATCATCAAGTAAAATCCGCCCTCCCAATATTTTGAGGGAAAAAAATGTGTAATACAGTTGATTTTTTTTTTACCTTTTTGAAGAAATTACATTAAAAAATTACAAAATATCATTAAAATAAATTTCTGAACATTGTCAGGGAACCTTTATGTATATGTTATTTACCAAAAAGCAGTTTGCAAATCTCTAAAAAGAAGACAACTTTCCAAAAATACAAAGTAAAAAAAAAAGGGCAAATAACATTCAGTGGATTTTAATGCAAACCAGTCATATTAATTTCTCAATTTCTATGAATGTAATCCTCAACTTCTACAATCTAAGCAAAAGAGGTTCCGATTATGCATTTTTCAATCATTATTCAATCCGTTCCTCCACAATCCCATAAAAAAAACTGATAACATTTTGTTGCCAATTTTATATTTCATTATATCGCAACTTCAAAACTGCTTCATTTAAAAAAAGTATTTTTTTCCTATCTCCTTCACTCTCGCTATCGCCTTGACACGAAAACGAAGTAATTTACCGAAAGAAAAATGCTTTGTTTTTATTATTCCCGCTCTTCTCCCATCAAAACGATTTGGCATTTTTTTTCCGTTATTATTTTTATTGAGAATGGCGTTCCTTACGAGCTTTTTGTTTAGCATTATAATGTTCCCCCGGGTTAATAATAAAGAAAGGACCCTGTTATCATATTTCCCCCGCGATCTTCATTTACAATATCCCTCGTAAAACGGAGACAATTCTTGCAGTCTTGGCAAACAAGAGCGAAGAGAAAGGGCGTCAGCAAATATAATTTATCACCCCAGGGTCCAGGCGTGCGGAAGACGTAAGAAAAATAATATAAATATAAATAAACAGAGAGCGTTTTGCGAAAAGATAGAGCACATCTCTGTCTTGGCGGATCGTTATTCACCGGCCGACGCTGCCACTATGCAGGGAAACGAGATAAGATCTAATAGAATGAAGGACGCTGGCTGAGTGTGCTTGGCTAGACTGGGTTCCTGTTTTGGCGAGAAATTGCATTGTAAGGTGTAAAGGTGAATTTCTAATGAATTGTTGGTTGCTTAATCAGCTTTTCAAGCCAAACTATCTTATTGTAATATGAGATATGAAATTCCTTTTACAAAGTTATTCGATAATAAAGTATCAAGTAACACAGCGCAGTCTATTTGATAAACAGCATTAAGATTAAATTAATAAATACTTTATTCATCTTCGTTGTCCGATGTGCGTTTGATTCTCGTCCAAATTTTGTCCGATTTTCAAAACTTTTAAGATACTATAGTTTAAAGGGAAAAAAATTATAGTTTAAGGAAAGCATTTACAACAGGACTCATTAACTAAATAGAGCATATTAAGTCTAAAAATGCATGCTTTGTCTATAACACCGAAATCAAACTAGGTTTGGGTTGATACTAGTTCTCCTGAATCAGGTACAGATTGATACTGATATTCGATTATACCTGATAAAGTCGATGACTGATTATTTTCTAATGTAATTGGATAGGTGATGAATTTCGCTTCTCACCTTAGCACCGGGATATATAGCTTATACTGATACAATTATGATTCTGAATGGTGATTTCGCTTCTCTGGAAGAATTATTTATGGTAATTAGTCACTTGCATAGGCTTCAACAGTGAAAGTAGTTAATATAATTAGAAGTAGTGTAATTAGTATAGGAGTATAATTAGTATAGGAGAAGATGAGGATTCTTCAGTTATGTGTATTATTTTCTATGGAAGTACAGAATATAATTAGAAATTCAACCCATATTAATATCCGAAGTAAAACTGCTAGTTAGGCTATACCAACCTAGTAATTTGTATTTCACGGTCATAGTATTATCCGATCGAAAACGAATGAGCAGAAGAGATTGACAACCAAGAAACTCATACCGAGCACCTAATATATTCTGAATCAGTTTTATGTGCCTGATATAAAGTTTGAGATTGACAAAGAATCATCCAACTATAGATCAAATCAAAAAATATGGTTAAAAACGACTATCCATTTATTTTTAAAATCTGTAGCATTGAGTAAATTGTAATGTATGTTTAATTTCCTTCTACAGTTTTAACGATTGTACAAAAGATAATATATTAAAAAATCTTTCTTACCTGAAAATAGATTTGTTCTAGAAATAAGAGGAAAAAACTGAAACATTGATCTGATATTCTATTTTCAATTTTGAAACAAGGCAGCTATATATGTATGTGTAAAAAACATACATGCCGTATGTTTAAAATTAACTTTTTCCATAATTTGATTAAAAATTGGATGAAAAGATCTATATATATGAGAAAAACTAACTAATTTTTTAAGTAAATAAATAATAATATACTTATTTAAAAAAATGAACTATAACCATTATCCGCGTGTTGTACGTGCATCAAATTATCTCTAAAAATTTATAAATTTAAATTGTTCACTGACATTGTACTTTGATTCAAAATTTACGAACAATACTTCAACACATCCTACTTTTTAAAGATTTTTAATTAAATAATTAGGACAATGCATTTTTGAAACTGGGGCTCATTTAATTAAACAGTAGATATCACTGAACACTTTATAATCGAATCCTATTCCGAAACAATGGCGAAACAAAAATATTTTCGACCTTGATATGCCTACTTTTTTATTATTTTTAAACTCTTACTCTTAGTTATGGAAACAACAATGTACACATTCCAAAATGTTTATTCAATATGGTTGCAATGCTTAAAAATATAAGCAGAATACTCAAACAAATTTTTTCCATATTTCCACTCTTCTCCACGATATTGATAATCACCGGTTCCCTTCTAGATCTCACCTACTTCTGAAAAAACTATTTCATCCTGTACTAAACTTTAATTGATTGTGGATAACGATGCTAATTTACCATAAGAACCACTAAACTTTCATGAAGGTCTATGATGAAGAGTATTTCTTAAATATTTATTTATTTTTAAACCAAAGGGGAAAAAAGTAGCAGAGTAAGCTAAATGCCGTAAACAAAATGGTTCCTATTCCAAATCACATTCTGAAATTTACGGTAATAAAACTTTAAAATTTAAATTTAAAATCATTTAAAAATAATTCAAAAAGTTAAAAATTTTTAGTGAAAAATTACTATTTCCAAAGTGACTAGATGCTAAATTTTATTGCTTCTGTCCTGTGAAGCGGTTTGAATGATATTTGAATCATTATCCATGTTTCCTCACCTGATTCACATATTTTAAATAAACTTATAAACATTATCATGCTGCAATTATTTTTCGGCTGATGGGGGGATCTATCTCATTCATAAATAAAGGATCAAAGTGTTCTGATGTTTGACTTTCAGCTTTGAATCAATCATAGATTTGAATTCAGGTTCTCGTAAGGATTCATGCGAGGCAGTATTTATCTAATTTCTGAATTCTTTTATAGATGTGTAGAAAGACAGTTTGGGAAAAGAAATTCTATCTCTCATGTTGGATATTGTTCTCTCCATTTGGTTATAAATTCATACAATTTCTAATCACATGTACTCATGTACTTTGCAGCCTTGCTAAGAATGAAATGAATTAAAATAATTTACTTTTCTATTCAAAATATTTACCTAAGTATTGTTATGTATTTTCCTCCTTATACTAATCCGCCTGGTTCTTTTACTCGTATAGTAAGGTGTATAGTATGAGAAGATGTGCACAAACAATGATCAATCCTTTAGTATACGACACAACACCGAAGACATTTATTTACAGGAGAAAGTCAGGACAACACTCACACAACAAATATTTCTGTACATAGCACAGCATTAGTACATAAGACAATTATATACAGCCGAGACAAACCCACAGGACAGCGCACAGCAGTACTCTACTACAGATAGTAGCCCACAAAAACAACAGTAGTCCACACGCAGAAATTCCTTAGTGACAATGTCCCAGCTCCGAAAGTAGCCAGATAGGATTCAGCAGGAGAGGGAATCTTTAAGGGATTCTGTCTACGCTCTGTAGCTCTCTCCCTAACGGGTTGAAACTACTCCTCTGTTTCTTCTTGCTTCGCTGCGGACTCACTAGTTCACACAACGGAACTACTTATCAGTTCCGGACTGCTCTGTTCCCGACGACGACACAGACTTCATCCGAATACACCACACAGCACTCCTTCGTTGCTTTGGTATTCTCCCGGCGACTCCTCCACTCAGGACTCCTCTTCAATTCATTCCTACTCAGTCGACCACACAATCAGGATCGACACACACAAGAGGCTTCGACAGAAGACATGTCGATGCACGCAGCATCGATCCGCCGATCTTCGGTACTCTCTCGGTGTCTCCTCAGTTCAAGACCTCTGTATTCAGGTCTTTTCGGTCCACAACCGCCGCACTTCACTTTCCAGCTTCAGATGGCTCTTGATACAGCTGTGGAAGCCGGGGCTAAAATCTTCTGGACCAATCAAGGCCATTCTGGACGTATCGCGGCTCCTAATGGACGGATCGGGAAAATTCTCAATGTTTCGGTATTATCGATTTTGTCTCCAAATTTTTCACCAAATTCTTGGATTTCTGGCTTCACACTTGGGCATCATTCAATATAGATGACTGTAAATCAGTCTTTTTTACTATAATACTATTAGTGCGGGAAAGCAAAATTACAGATTCGTGACAGTATTAAGTATTTATGTCATACTTTATTATTTTTAAATCATGCTTTGTTCTATGTTTAAAAAATTGACAATTAATTATATGGACAATACAATGTATACAAAAAAAGTAATGTTGCAATCTTATTTTTATAATAAGAATATTGAAATGACGAAAGGTATCATTACAAAGATTGTATTTAATGCTCTTAAATAATTTTAATTTTTTTAATTGTAAAAAATGATAACACGGAAATTAAATTTCCCTAGTTAAAAAGCTAATTTTTTTAAAATTTAAAAGCAGTTGGAAGAAATTCCGTTCCATAATGTTCACTGAAGGGAAAAGAAAGTTAACATTTCAATTAAAAATCTAAGTAAAAACTTAACCTAATTTAGTTTGCACCTATTATGTTAGGTATAACTGCTTACCGGAATTGTTAATTAAGTCAAATATTTTACAATTTAAAATTTTGATGATGCTTTTTTAAAATATTTTATTTTATATGTTTCATCTTAAATGTCGCTCTTTTATTTTGATACAAATATTTGTGTAAGGCATACATGTACATGAGTAATTTTTATACGCGTGAACAATGCGAGTTATTTTTCTAAAAGTTTATAAATATTATAAATCTTAAATATAATAATAACTTTGATGTAAAAGCATCCCAGATATATTATTTCTCAATTTTCCGCATACTTTTAAATCATTGCATAAGGAATAAAAAAAAAAAAAGAACAATCCAGAATAATTACTGATTAAACAAATAAAATTGATTTACTACAAAAATGAATTCATACTTTTTCTGAGTAAATAAAAATAATGAGTTTATTGAGTTGTTTGCTTAGCAAATAAATAAATTTTACAAAATAAATGAAATTTATTTACTGAGTAATCAATATTATAGTTTCGAAAAAAAATTTTTGACACAAGATACTTTTTATGATTATTTATTTCTTCATTCATTCCTGCCACTCAAAAGGCAGAAACACGAAAATTTCCGAATTGAAGACTATGAAGCATTTTGATATTTTATATTCATTTTTTTAATGTTAACCTAATCAAATTGAGAGGTAACATGATCTAATTTTTGATGTCCTAAACCAGTGGTAGGGAAACTTTTTTTAAGACGGGCCATTTGTAATAACTAGACGATCGTAGCGGGCCAAAGAATAATGCTTAATCGTTAAAAACTTTATGTGTTCTATAAACATATACATATATTATTACATACACTTATTATTTTAATAGTAAAAAAGCAAAAGGTAAGAAAATTATTAGCACAAAATATAAAATGAATTTAGTGTAGTTCTTGATGTGAAGTATTATCACTTTATTTTCTGGTGTCATTACTGGTTGATGGTGCATGAGAAAAATGAAATTGAGACTGTTTTATCAAAATTTCATCATAGTCCGGTTCCATTTGCGAAGCAGAAATTCTTAAAACTGATGAAAGGTGCTCATCTGTAATTCTGTTTCTTAAAGAAGTTTTCCTAGGCTTCATTGTTGAAAAGATTTGTTCGCATATATAAGATGAGCCGAACATTGTCATTATCTTCATTGCATGAGTAATTAGATTTGGGAAATTATCTGGACTTAAATTTTTATAAAATTCTAGTAATGGTACTGTATGAAAAGTTTGTTTCAGGAGAGTATTACAGTTCAGTTCTATTAACTCAAGTTGAAATTTTGCATCAACTTCTTCGTAATTAACATTGAATGGGGTCGCAAATATACTAAACTCTGTTTCCATTTTTCTAAAGTCCTGAAATCTCCTTTCGAATTCTGAAGATAGTTTTCTCAATTTAATTTCATATTTTTTAACCTTATTGTTTGATATAGTGAATTTTAAAGATTGTATTCTTGGAAAATGAGAAAAATCATATTTAGAGATCTGATTAGCAAATAATAATAACTGTAATTTGAAACTCTTCAAGTATTGCCAAATATCGTGAAGAAACTGATTTTTCCCTTGCAATTTGAGATTAAGTTGATTCATGTGTATGAGGAGGTCCGTGAAAAAAGCGAAATCAGAAAGCCACGTTTCGTTTTTTAAGACGTCAAATTGATTATAAATGTCTTTATCAAGAAGAAAATTCACAATATGCTGGTCGTCACATTACGAAGTAAGAATGCGTTCAAACATTCTCACGACAGCACTCTTAAACGGGCCGGATTAAACCTTTCCGCGGGCCGGACTTGGCCCGCGGGCCGTAGTTTCCCCATCACTGTCCTAAATCATCATCTTTTTTCTTCCTTAGTTTTCATCTAAACAGTCAGTGAAAAAATGAATTGAAAGTGTGGAAAATTGATTTACGTTAAAAGCACCAAACCACAATCATTATTTAAATATGCTCTCTGAATAGGATGAATAGCGTTCTTTATGTTTAAGTAAAGGGCTGGACCTTTTCGTTGAAATAAAATATTTCACTTTTATTTTAATTGATTTACATGTTCTTAAAAATAAATTTTGATTTTGGGGATTTTATTTGATGTGACTTGTTTGTTATCACGGTAAATATTACTTTTAAATTTTTTGTTATTCCCTTCGTTTGATTTTAATTCGTTGTCCATTTTGAAGATTGATATGTTAGCCTACCACTGATGTAAATCATAATTCTATGCCTGAATCAGGCGAAATTATAAAAAAATAAATTATTTATAATTTTTATCAACAATAAAAGAAAATCATTTATTTATAACTAGCACTTAAATGTCTCATTCATTGTCTCTATAGATTTCGTGTTCAAATATATCGAACCTTCTTCGTTGAAGAAGCAGAGAAGAAAAATATAATAATTAGAAGAGAAAAAAAAATTCTTTATTTATTTAAAATATTTTATTTACTTAGGAGTAAAATGTAAAAGTTTTCTTTAAAAATCATTTATTATTACCATTATATTTTCGTGATGGCATAATCTGTTGAATAATTAAATAATAATTAATTAAATAGCAAAGAGAATTTACATCGAAGATTATTGACGTGCGAAATTATTAAATTAAATGTTTGAAAACTTTCTGTATCTTTTCCGTAACTCAGTTATTTAATAACTATGTGATATGTTACCATTAAATATACATAATAGTCATTACATATATTTAATTTTTCATACATTCACCTGTTAAATATACGTAATACTTAATGGCATTCTTATTTAGCAATTTTTTATGATTAGATTAATATCTTACCCTTGTTATGTTTTGACTTGATTGACATGGAATTTCCTATTCGTATTAGAAAAAGGTAAGTGTTTCTTACAAAAATAATTAGTCTTTGCTGTTAATATTAGTTAATCTAATCCTATTTGTAAAATAGCATATTCAACTAAATCTACATGTTTGATTTAATTGTATTAATGTTCTCCAAACAGCACTATTTTGGGATGGACATAGTAATTTTGAACTTTCGTCGTATAACAAGGAAACTAAATTTTCATACTTATTTTAATTATATTAATGCCATAACGGGGCAATAAATTTACATGCTTAATTTAACTATATTAACATTCCCCAAATAACTCTGTTTTGGGATGGACACCGTAATTTTGAACTTTCGTCACATAACGTGGAGCACTTCCTTCTCCAAACTTCCGCATCACACTAATGGTAGATTTACTCCTGAATTACAGCGAAATCTGGTTCCCAGCCCGAAATTCTAATGTCCAGGAAGCGGAAATGTTTCTGACAAGCCACTGCGAATTTTAAATTCGCGAGTCAGATACTCATTATAAAGGGGGAATGGCCATCTTCTGTTGGCCAAAACGACTTTGGAGCATATTGGCAGTACATCTTAAGAGTAAATTGTATTTTTCAGCGAAATTCTGGAAAACAGTTCCACATTAGCGTTTTACTTGGAAAGAAAATCTAAGAAATTTGTAACTATCCATTATACACTAAACAATGCGGCGCTGAATTGTACATCAACATCTCAGATTTTCAATAACACTACTTAAGAGCATAGCCAGATTTACCCTGCACCTTAACTCCCGGGGGGCACAATTACTAAGTGCCTCAATTACTGAGGATGAGGTACTTCTGGCATGGTGATTGGATCTCGCCAACTCGGTGGGTGCAATAAAAATGGTTGATCTGACTCCTTCCATCGATGACGGGTCGTCCTTCCTATAGGAAGGTTGTACCGTGGTCGATGATGGCTCTTAGGACTCAGTCACAATTCCCACCAGTGTTTTTGTAGCCCCAGTCACTCCATTCGGTATTTATATCCGAGTGCCTTCGGGCAGGACGATGAGTCAGTAATATGGCTTACTCTGTAATCTTGTTCCTTCGGTTCATATTCCTAGTTACGGTAGAAATATACGAACAATTGTCACATTCTTGACTCCAGTTTTCTGTAAGAAAAGAAAGATCTTGAACGAAATCAATTTCAAAACTTAGTTTTGTTTATCCACAGTATTCATCTTGCTGGCACGAATAAAGAAAAATAAATGGCGACTGAAATTAGGATTAAGTAACTCATTTTAAAAAGTTCAAATCGCAGTAAATAGCTTTCGGAACAAATGCGATGAGAATCCACAGCAGCACTAACTCCCGCCGTTGTCATCAGTGTTTAGCTTTTCTTCCTTCGAGTCATTCCTTCGCTTTATTTTTCCTGACAAGTAACCACCCCTGCAGGAAGCCGTCGTGACTTGTTATCCTGTAAATGAGATTAGAAAACTGATCTCAAAATCGCTTCTTCCACTTCTGCACCGCTCGCTGAGAGAAGCATCTCATCTAAAATTTACCGAGTTAAGAGATTGCATAACATGTCTGGAAAGAGAGTGGGATATATTTAATCTAAAATGCATCTCCAAGGAGTTTTTGACTGCAAGGAGCATCTACGTATTGCTTGTCTCACCTGGGAGTTGGCTGGCGGATTATGTTGTTGTATATATATTGCATCAAGTTTTGAATTAAAGAAAATTATGGTGTTAAATAACTTTTATAGATAACTTCCGAAAATGTTGTTTAACAAAAACTCACCCTTCAGAAATTATAAAAAGTGTGATGACTTTAATTCTAACTCTAATAACTTTCTTATTTCAACAGATTTAAAAAAATTATTTTAGTTGTGTTTGATAGAAATACTTTTCATTGTTGATATGAAATTTAAATCTTATCCTTTTATGTGCTGGTTGATTATCTAATTAAATATAATATGCATGAAATTTGGAACCAAAAAATATGGTATTTATTCTAGACAGCTTCCAAAATTATTGTTGCAGAAAAATTCATCATCAGACATTATTCAAAACATTTATGGGTTTACCTCTAAGTGAGATTACATATTTAATTGCAAAGTAATTAATTTTCTAATTGTAATACCTTTTAAAATATGTTACGTTAAATTTCATAATGATATTTTTTTTATTGCTGATATGAAATTAAAATCGGTTTCTTTGTAAATACGTATATTCTATCATGAAGATTTCTTTTTTTGTTAATAATTATAGTGTGCAGATTTGTTTTTTTTCTGAGGGTGAATTTTATTGAAAGCATCTTTTGTGGTAATAATCAGTAAGAGTTAAAATCAAAACTATGTTGCGATAATTTTTTTTATTAATAGTATCTTTATTTGGTGAGAAAAATTCAAGTATCTATATGTCTATGATCAGCTGTAGAAAAAAAATGCAGGATAAAATTGTTTACTTGCTAAAATTTTCATGGTAAAGAACTTGAATTTTAGAACAATCAAAGATAATATTGTTAAATACATCTAAAATATGTTTACAAAGGTATTTAAATTAAAGAAAAATCGTATAACAATTAAATTAACACCATTGAAAAATCTTTTTGATGTAATTTTGTACTTTAATATGTTTGGAAGTTATTAGCAAAATTGTCAAATTTTCTCTTGATTTTTAAGGAATAAAAAGTTCAAATTAAGTCTACTTAAGTGTACATTTATGCCTTTCAAACGCCATTTTATACCAAATTTCATCTCCTTAGGTCTAGTGAATTGCCCTGGCGAATACTAGAATATACATATATTGAGTGATTCAAAATTTATCGTTCAAATTTTGCGCAGATGTAGAGAATATTTCAGAAATCGATTTCCCATTTAAAACTTCATTTGCATGGAGAAAATGGATAAGTGTAGTGAATGGCAGGAAAGAATACGATGAAGTGGTAACGAATGTATCCTTTATTCCAATAAGGTAAATAACATTCATTATCTCAGGTGCTCAAAATTGCAACCATTTATTCGAACACGAGATTTACAGCGCTGTTGCTTTGGATCACAGAACATTTGAAAAACGACTTACCACTTAACTGTGCTGTTTCCTTCAGTTCACTTCATTTGTCCATTTTATCCATGCAGACGACATTTGTGGATTTACTTTCCTATGTGAAATCAGTTTCCTGACTTATTCCCTAACTCCTCACGAACTATAAGTTTTGAATCCCCCTGTACGTAGCTATTATCTTTTTATTATTAATGAAGTTTGAGACAAGCAAAGATTTTTTTATCTGTGACCCGAAATAGCGGTCTATTTTTTATACATTATTTATGAAGATATTTTCATAAGAGAATGAAATCTTACTTCTCCTCTTTCGAATTGCCTTTTTAAACACACACACACGTCCAACTTTCAAATAAAACTCAATATCCGCTACATGGACTCCGAATATTTCTTTTTGTCGACGAATAAATCAACCCAACGTCTTTCACTCCCTTCTCAGTTTTTTTGAGACGGAAATGGTAGTTCTGCCCGGACTTACGTAGTAAAAAAAAAAAAAATCTAAATACAGCACATTGAGCAGTTTGATGGAGAGCTCAATGTGCACTCGAGGTCGCCATAGACATGAGCCCCTTGACCGTTCTGCTGTTCACTCGATATTTCTTCCGATGTCGTTTGACATGGAAACCCCATTTTCTCTGATTTCTTTCCATGGAGTTTTTCAGATTTTATTATTTCTGTCAATACCAAGAGGAAAAGGAATATTTATATACAGCCATCAAATGGCATTGCCAGTTTCTTCTGCGTAGATTGCGGCCATTTTTTTATTATTATTATTTCTCTTTGTTGTTTGGCAAGCTGTTAAGAAATGTCAATAGAATTTTATATTGTACGTTTCAGAAAATATATTAAAAAGTGTTTCATATCTTGATTTTAAATTTGAAACATACTTCTGCTTCGTTATGATGGGTTATGTGGACTTAGTTATGCTATAAAGAACCAGTTTCAAAGTACACATTTTGAGATATGAATGCTTTTTGTAAAGACTTTCATAAAAAAATTTATGATGCTAGATATTCCAATATCACTTTTTGTGAGACTCAGTTAATTTAAAACTCCATTCCCATAATGTTAAGGAAAGAAGAGATATGAATGTCAATTCTAAATCTCTCCTATACATTTAATACTTTACCGTACGTGGTACAAAGTTCATTCTTTTGACTTATTGTTGATGACTTTCGTTTGATATAGCAAACTGTCATGCGCACTTTCCTGGATGTTTCATTGAACGTTTTTACTACACACTTAATTCAACATTTTTTTTACCTAATTAATCGAAATTTAAAATATTATTGAAGATGCTGGAAGAAGGAGCAAAATAAATAACGTTTGAACGCGAAAGGAAAATTTGAACTGCTTTAATATGAAAACAAAGTATATTGGTCGGTGTCCTGGTCTTGGAATAACGCATTTTCCCCGGGATCGAGTCCGGATTCGAGCATGGTTGCTAGTTGCCCTGTGGCCTGTGAAAGAGGCTGTCTTGTAAAAGCTAGCGTGTAAGTTTTATCTTCATATTAACTAGAATTCAGATTTCTACCTAGGAAGCTCTAGGGCCTTTTCCCGTTGTAACACGGACAGGATATCATCATCAGTGTATATAAGATTTCAATCATTCATTAAATTTTCTTCAATTAGACAAGTACATTAATTTGAAATTATCTTTTTTTATTATTATATTAATCTTTTTTTTTTGCATAATTTTATACACGTTTATAAAGATGTTTTCCAATTTTTTTTCCTGTCCTTATTTTTTAGATAGCATTAATTCATCTCTTAAAAATTTTTTTTTATCTTATCAGTATAGCAAGGATTTCGGTTATAAAAGCAATATGTCTTTTAAACAGATGAATGAATTAGAAATGAAAATTGTGTTTAAATTTATTTCGAGTTGCATGTGAATCAAGTTTCATTCATATTATGGATAAAATCCAAATTATATTATTATTGTTATTATTTTAGACCTAATTAAAACTTTCAATTTACTTAAGAATATATTTTTTGATTTTTAGAAACATGGAAAATTTTACTACATAATATCACGCAATAATATATATCATAATATCACGCAAAAAAGAAATACCTACTCCGCATCAGAAATTTAAACTCACGCCTACATGAAGCTTAAAATGTATTTTCTACTTGATTAATTCTTACTCACACACACACACA
>JAPMOQ010019658.1:1482289-1502570 GCA_026543055.1 Argiope trifasciata | reverse complement strand
ATATATATATATATATATATATATATATATATATATATATATATATTCCGGCGCGTTGCTGCCTCAGAAGAAATAATTTAGGAAATATCGTTTGAATTTGATATAGTTATCTAGTTTAATTTAGAATGATTGGAAGAATGATATTAATTTTCTTGCTAGCAAATTGGAGGATATATAAAGAAGAAGAATAAATAGTATTTATTTTATTTTCATTATTCTATTTTACAGACAAATATTTATTTTTATGTCTTCGATTTGTGTATTCTTTTAGAATTGTAAAGCTTGGTGTTCTTTCAGAATGGTAATGAAAGAAACTATTTATTGTATCTCGAGATTCGCTTAATATTCGTTCAGAATTCTTAAGTTTCATGTTAAAAAAAGTGATTAAAATATTTTCTTTTTAAAATTGATTAAACATAGAAAATATATTTATGCTATAAAATCTTTAATATAGTTGAAAGGATAAATTTTTGAAAACTAAGATGGTGCAACATTATTTGTATTATAATATTTTCGGAAGTTACTGTAAAAAGCGCTAAAATTTTATGAAATGTTTAGTTAAAATTTCAAACCTATAGGATTGGTGCCCCTAAAACTTTCTTGCGCACTTTCTAATAAAACTATTACTTCAGAGAATACTTGCATTTATATACAACAGCTACGAAATATTAACGTCTAACTTGAATTTAGAATCTTTACAGAATCTGTTGTGTCTCCTTGGCGAGTGAATTTGATGGTTATCCATGGTAAATAGATGCGGTAAATAAATCTGAAAATATTTTTTATATTTTAGGTGATTTTATTATGCCTATAACCTTCGCATAAGTGCAAGCAATATGTTGTCGAAGTTTTATCGGAATCGATGAGCGATATAGCAGCGCATAAGATATATATATTGACAAACATTCATTTTTATTTATATAGATAACGCTTGCAACTACTTTTAAAAATAAAAATAAGGAAAACTATTCTTCCTATTAAAACACTTTCACTTATCTGCTCACTGTTATGCATTAATTATTTTTTTCTAAAGAATACATTCTTAGTGTTCTAACTCAAGATCATTAGATGAGATTAGTTTTATCGTGTTTACACACCTGCAGTTACGCCAGATTATAAGATTAGTTTCCGTGCAAATTTTTTTGTTTACTCAGTTTACAGACTCAATGAATATAAGGATGCTGTAGAGGGCATTTTATCGATTTTTCCAAGAGGAGGAGGGGAAAAAATCCGTTATATATGTAATGTCCATGATATTTTGAAATATAAATAGTATTATTAAATACTGCTATTAAAATACATTAATTGTGGTTGACAATCATTATCGATTGTTTTTTAAATCTGTAAATACAAATTTAAATTTATAGATTTTCATGTTAATATATTTTAAAAATTACTAAATCTATATTGACCACTTTAATTATCGACTTCTGACGGAAATTGATTGGCCAATAAAATTTCCTTCATTTAATTATAATTTAGAATTTGCTTTTCACTGTCAACGTCAATTTTGTAAGTGGAAAATTATAGTTATCGATTATGTTTAGATTGATAAAGACAAATTTAATTTCATAGATTTTCTTATTGATATTTTTTAACCTCCTAAATCTACATTCACAGCTTTAATTACTGATTTCTGACCGAAATTAAGTAATTTGTAAAATGACTTCTGTCTAATTATAATTTAGAACGTGCTTTTTATAGTCGATTTCAATTTTATTAGGAGGAAATAATTGTTATCGACTATTTTATAAATTGATACAGCTATGTTTAAATTCATAGACTTTCATTTTCATGTATTTTTTAAATTACTAATTCTACACTCTCAATATATATATATATATTCGCTAATTATAATTTTGAATTTGTTTTTCTCTGTCGATTTCAATTTTTTTCAATAATTCCAGAAAATGGATAATTGTAACATAAATAGTAACTTCGAAATTAAACACTCAAGAAAACATTTCTTACCTTACTATATCTCGGATTTGTTTTGCATTTTTTTTCTTTGGCTAATTTCAGTTTTATAAGGGAAAAATTATATTTATCGATTATTTTTAGAGTGAGAAAGACCTTTTTAATTCATAGATTTTTCAACTTGACATATTTTTAAAATTACAACATAGATTTTCAGTATGATTATTTACTTCTAATTGAAATTAAATGACTAACAAAATCTCTGATGCCTCATTATGATCTAGTTTTGTTTTTCATCATGTTTCATTTTATTAAATTTCAGTCAATCATATTTGATGTCAACATCAGAGATTTTTTTAATATTCTTTAGAATTTTTTGAAAATGCGAAAGCATTGAGCTGAAAACTGGATGTATGGTTGAGATCCTGACAACATGACAACCGTTTCAAAGGAATTTCTCTACATTGTTTCGCCGAAGCATCTTAAGACAAATTTATTGATCCTTTTATTAGAATAACGTCCTTAAAGAACCTTTCCGTCAATGTTCTTTGAATGCTAATTACGATAAAATGATGCATCAAAAATTCGTGACATTTCGTGCTCCATCAACCTACTTAATGATAGTGGTTGGTTATGAACAAAAATTAATGAGATTACACGTACACGATGGGGATTCGAAACGAAGGAATGAGATACATCACAAGAACTTTCAGCGAGTTTTCAATCAATATTCCGAAGATTAGTGTAAAGAATTATGGTACCTTGACTGCGTTAATGGAATAACTTTCAGCATATGCATATTTTAACAAGCGTTATCAATCCTCGCTTGCTGATACTTTTTATTTTTCATTCTGAAATAAAAATCATTTGATAGAATTCCGTAAACATAATGGATTGCCTTGATTTTGATTTTTTTTAATTAATCGTTTTCTCGATTAGTTTTGCATTAATAAAAACAATGAAACTTCGAAAACGAGTAATGTTTTCTTGCCATTTTACAATAAAATTACGACAGTATTATTTTTATAAGACATAGAAGGGTTTATTTTATTATTATTTGTAAGAAATAAGATAATCCGGTAAATAAAGGGAGTAGTTTTTAGGATATCCATATTTTTACTAGCAATTTCAATTCCTTTTTTCTGATATTATTATTATTTTTTCATGTAAAAATGAAATGATAGAATTTTATTAAATGACTTGCATATTTTTAAAAATTATTCATGACAAGATAAGGGGAATTAATGCCATTGCATGGTGGGTTGTTGATATTTTTTTGCAATTCTTTTGAATTAATACAAATTCTGTTAATTACTTACATTTATTAGCCAGTTTCAAACAAAATTTTATTGTTTTAAAATCATATTCATTGGTTGAGATTCTATTATTAATTTCTAGTGATTTCTTAAACTCGATTTATGCTTTAAAGTTAATACCATTAATAAGCAGCTGAAGATTCGAGATAAATTTAGTTTTTACTTGATATTTATTTCAAAAGAAATGGGAATTCAGATTTTTTTTTTTCCGTATTTAGTAACAATAAAAATCACGGTATACTTTTTTGTTATTGTGTTAAGTAAATATTTTTAATTTGTAAGAAAATAAAAATGCATATTTTATTGTATATAATTTTAAATATGAACTCAATCAAATTTCCAGTCATAGCCAAGATATATTGCCTTTTCAAATTATTAGATTTTATCTTCGAAATAATCTAAAATAATCAATGTTATTGTATTTCTAGCTAATTTTTCGACACTGAAAAGCTAAAATCTTAAAAAAATATTTTGATATTCTGATTCATTGATAAAAAGTGAATATTTGAATTAATGAAAGGCTAATATTATTTTTTCTCTTTTCTTTTTAATATTTTTAATTTTTATTATCAACACAATGAAAGTAATGGTGCTATAATATTTTATTATGTTGCTTATTATATTTATTTTGTGAGGTTATGAAAAAAAAACTGTTAACTTTTTAGTCTTCTTTTCACCCATGAAAGCTTGAAAGTCATTTAACTGTGCAAATAATTGTGACAGTATTTCCATTAACTTCTTCTTCTTCAGTGGCGCTTTAGCCCAGGGCTGACCATGGCCTTCCGCAGAATCGAATTCCAGGCTGCCCGCTTCTTGGATAGACTTCGCCAGTTATTAACTCTGAGAACTTTTAGATCTGTTTCTAGACACTCGATCTACCAGATCCTCGGTCTACCCCTTTTGCGGGTTCCAGATGGTTTAGTGTTGTCCATTAACTTCTGACACAATTAAATTTTATCATCATAATAAATATCACTATTTTAACAATTGTTAAATAGCATAATCTGTTTTCTTTGAATAATGTTAATAACTGAATTCTAATCTAAAAATATTCGTAATTTTTCTCTCTAGAAATATTGAAGCTCAGAATTTAGTTTAGAATATTAACATTTTTCCTTTGGAATAATAACGGAGTACAATTCATTCAATTATTGGAAATTCTTCATATCTTTTTTAAACATTTAAGCACTGTTTTCAGCAACTTTTAAAATTATTCAAAATATTTATGTAGTGATGTTAAGTCGAACATAATTTATACATTTGTCTACAGCATTTAACTATAGAAATTATGATGGGGCTCAGTAATGTAAAATTTTTGAATTCCAAATGTTTTTACAATTAACATATTTTTAAGTAGCACTTTCTCAATGAATTATTTTGAGATTTTATTGCATTTTTTATTGTTGCTCAAGAGCGTTTTCCTGATTTAGTCTTCTTTGTAATCTATTAAGAGTCTAAAAGGATTTAGCATTTTTTTTTTCGGTTGTTCTCATAACAAGGGGTGAATTTTTAACTAGACAAAGTAAGCAACTGCTTTTTGCCTTAAATAGGTCGATTAAAAAGCATTTTTAACTACCACATAAATAAATTTGTAAAAAATACAAATTCTATGAGTGATAAAATAGTATAGGAATATCTACAGTTATATTTGAAAATATTAATACTTTATCCAGCATAAACGGTGAAGATCTTCTACGTTTTATTACATTAAATTATTATTTAAATATTTATAAAACCGATAATAATATTATGCACAAATGGAGCTTCGGATAATCTATGACAATAGATAAATATATACAAAAAGAAATATTCTTAAAATTAATAAGATATAGAATATTAATATAATGCAAATCATAAAAATATTAAATAGAATCTTATTGAGAGAATGCCCTTATAATATGCACTGCCTAAGGTCTAAAAAAACCCTAAATCCCCTACTGGTTATTGATATTCATATTTCTAGACTCATATTTTGACTATATCTTCCAATGAAAAAGTAATTATGTAAGAAATTAATATTCAAATAAATTTTTTTTTTGAAATGTTATTCTAGATTAGTATAGCAAATTTAAATTCTATTTATTATCGTACTTATTAAAAGCGTTATTTTAATTTTAACTTGTATGTATTTTTTTGTTTTTTTTCCAAGTAGAAATATTTATATTTTTGATTCTTTTTTTAAATAATTTAAGAATTTTATTTTGTTTTTCAGAACCGTGGAGAAGGTTTAGATATGAATGTGCAAGATGCGTGGGCTCAAGGTGTGACTGGCAAAGGCATTGTTGTGACCATTTTAGATGACGGGCTGGAAAAAGATCATCCTGATATTTCGAAAAACTATGTTAGTTCTTAAATTTTGTGATTTTCTTTAAGAATGCTGATTCCTTAATTTTATTGCACAGAACAATCATAAAATATTCAAAATGCTTTAATCTCTATTTTCATTTATCTTTGTTTATAAATGTGGCTAATATAATTTTTTATAACTTTTATAATTGAAACTTGTGAGGATCATTAAGGGATACGATAAAAAGTCCGAGTTAATGGAACAGTTATTCACTTAGTGGTTACGTTAGTTAGTCACAGAAATTTACATACAAAATTTCGAATAAGTTTAGGATATAAGTAAGAACAAGTATTAAAGCATGCAGCACATACCATCGCTATATTTGAACTGCTTTATAGTGCCACAAGATTATAGAGGGTACTGTCTCCGATGTCACCATAGTCAGTTATGGTTAACATTTCAACAGCGCTTAGCTTTCTTTCTAAACTAAAATTATTTTTATAAAAAAGCCCATTTTTTTACTTTTTAAATTTTACAATTTTAATTTTCATTATTATTGTTTAAATATATAGTATTTATTAGATATATTAATCCCTGAAATATTACAAAAAGTATTGATAATTCAATTTCCTGTAGCCAATTGTCTCCTCAAACTAATAAATTTTTTTATTCTCAAAACTGATTTCAATTCTTATATTATCCGAATTAAATATACGAAATACACATTACGAGGTAACGAAAAAAATTGAGTCTTCAAATAAGAAGGAAGATAGTATACTTCTTTGACTCAATTTAGCTATCGCTTTTTATATCACTAATTTTTGTTCCTTTTCTAGGATAGGGACGCCAGTTATGATGTGAATAATCATGATGGAGATCCCCAACCAAGATATGATATTATTGATTCAAATAGGTTCGTTTGATACTTTCTTAAAAATAAAAATGTAATACTTTTCATTTTTTTTTTGGTAGATACATATTTTGAAATAAAATTAGAATATTTTAAAGATTTATATAAAAGATTCGTATGTCATTATTATGTTTATTAAGTTCAAAAATGAATTTGGGAACTCTTTTACCAAAGTTATGTGATAATTCTAAATTTGGCAACTGTTGACCATATTGGTGAAATTGGGATTATCTCTATTTAAACTATGCAAATTGAAATTTTTGTCTTAGAGATAATTTAGCAACCCAGGATAATTTTTTTTTGTATCTTGTTAAATGTATGAAGTTTGGGAGTACGCCATTTAAAAAAGTGCTTTCTAAACCTGTGTATTACAAAATTTTTCGTAGAAATCATTCTTTTTTATTCATCATTATGTATCTCAGTAAAATAATGCACAAATATCGAAATGATTTTAATGATTTCCATATTTTTTTTGTTGTCAATATTTTTTGTTGTATTTGGATTTAACAATTGATTGTTTTAATTTGTTAATTTCATTCATTTATTTATTTTTGCTTCTTAAAAATGTGAAATATTAAATGATTATACTTGCAATTCTTATGCCAAGGAATAGCGGTTTTCTTTATTTGAAATTACAGGAAACAGATTGGTAATTTAGAGATATCCGATAACATATATTTTCATTTTGCGATGAAAAATGTTTTATTTTTATTGCTAATATATTTATCTGATTCCTGTTTTGTTTGTAATTACAAAAAAAAATTAAAGCCATTCGAATTAAGGAATTTCTAACAGATTTTCTAATTCTATAGCTAAAAATTGCCAATAGAAGGAATAGATAGAATCTACTTTTGAAACTAGGTGATGCTAATTAGTAATTAGGTGTGTAATGGAATTGCACAATCTTTACCTTTTCATTTTGGTATTAAGAATTTTAATGTTTTTTTCCCTTAGCAAGGGAAAAAAAACCCTAATTTTGGTATTTTTTTTAAAAAGAAAATACCTATTGTCTAATATCCAACAACAGATTACATTGTTATTTCGGATTTTAAATCATTTTCATCATTCAACCAATTTAATTAGGTGACATTTGTTCATTGTTGAAAGTTTAAAAAGAAGAATGTTTAATATCTGTATAGTTTACGGGATGCTTAAAAAGGGTAAATGTTAACACAAATGAAATAGCACATCTTTAATGTCTAGTAATTGCATGACTACATGGATATATAAACTGAAATAAAGTATAACCTTTATCATCCGAGAAGCAGTTGGTAGCTAAAGGCTATATGTATTGCAGTAAAAACACATTTTATATTATCTCTAAATCTTTTTCAAAAATTTTACTATATTTATCGACTTTTCTCATAGTCTCTTTGATTTTTTCAATCTATCACTAGATAATTTTAGCTAATTAAATTCAACAACTTTTTCTGTGAATTTAACTCATTTAATAAATTTTTATAAGTTTAAATTTCTGTCGTTTTTGAAATTTGTCATGAATTTTTTCAACATTATAACTTTATTACACATTGTTTATTCTAAGTCTTGCTGTCGCAGATACTTTTCTTTAGCTGTTTCTTTTATTGCTGTTATTATTTCCAATTAAGATGTTTGAGAATTTATATTTACATCTATTTTTTTTCAGGCATGGCACGAGATGCGCTGGTGAAGTAGCGGCTAATGCAAATAACAGCATTTGTTCTGTTGGTGTAGCATACGATGCTTTGGTGGGCGGTAGGTGTTGGATATTGCATAAAAATCATTCTCAAATTACCTTTTTTCTTTATTTCAAATATAAATTCTTTTATATTGCACACATTGGCATTAGCCATCTGAGTCCAAATCCATAAATAAGCAAGCGAATGAATTCAAATGGTTCTGGCACATTTCCAGGTATTGTGATATCCTGGCGATGTTGGTATTATAAATCATGTTAAATCACCGCAATCAATGGTAAAACGAGATTTCTGTGCATTTTTCCTTTACTTGATCGTCGCTAGAGTGACATTAAGGATAACATTGTTAGAATAACCTAACATGGATAACATAACATATATTAGTTATTTATAATCAGCACTGTAATCATAACTTACCTTTTCCCCTCATTTTACTTTCGTTCGTCTGCCTTGTCATTTATTTCCCCCTTGTATAAGCTGTAACTAACATTCTTCTGAGCCCTCTTTTCCATTTCTTGTACGCTGTTGAGTGGGAAAAGTTTGATTTACACCCATTTGAAGAGCAATGAAATAGTAGGAAATAATTGGTTTCACATTTGCGTTATGTAATTGTTAACTATTTTGTACACATTATAAAGTTAATTTTGGAGCTCTATTATACTCTGAAATAGAAATTATCAAAAATAGAACTCAATATTGTCTCTGTGATTTGTCTTAAATCTGATAATGATTAGGAGTATGCCAGAAATGGCGCTACACCAGTAAAAACCCCATAATTAAAATTTTAAAATAATGTATTGAAACACAGGTGTCAAAGGACGATCCAATAATTAAAAAAAGCCATACGCATATATGCCGGTACAAAGGAAGCTGCAGACATCCAACGAAAACAAAAATGTTAAAAAAAAGAATATGCATACAAATAAACGTGGAGTAATATTGTATGGCGCAGTAGTAGCTCTTATATAATATAGCACAATGATACAGCATCAAAATTTTTCAAAGATACTTTTAAACTCAGGACTAGAAACTAATAATAAAAAGAAAAGGATTTTATAGGAAAGAGAAACAAATAAAAATGAATAAATAAATCGATGAAAGAAAAAAAAATGAACATAAACGAATAAATAAACATATATTTTAATTTATTAAATATAGTAATGATAATGATTTATAATATGCACATATATAAATGTATAATTTTTTACCATTTATTATTGATAATAATACATTTTTACTAATAAAAAATGTATACATAAATATGTATATTATATATATAAAGATCGCTCTTGCCTTGTTCAATTATGTATTTTTCCCTGTTATTAAAATATTTTATAAAAGCATAACTGTTAATCTAATATAATTAAATGTAATTTCTCGAATTATTCTTTGTATGAAAAATAATACATTCCTTGTGTTACATTGCTGTTTATAACATAATATGACAAAAGTTTGTCCCAATATGTTGTAAATGTGGTCTTAAAATATTTAATAAATATTTTTAAGTCGGTAAATTTCAGTGTGAGAGCCTTTGTTAGCTCAAAGAATGTCAAGGTATTACATATTGATCGCTATTATGTATATTCGCTCCGTATTGGCCAATATTTTGACTATAATACTGTACATAGCTGCTGCGGTTTTACCTTTGAGTGTATCATTATCTTCGCCAGCCTTTACAACTACTCTGTCATTTATATAACCCATAAGGGCAAAAAACCTAGTTGTGTAACATCGAGTGAGAATGAACACCATTTCCGCCATAACCTTTTTGACACTAATTTTCAAAACAATCGAATGTGAAATCATTATTTTTGCATTCGGTTTGCCAAATGTCCGACTAACAAAAATTAAGAATACGACTATTTTATATAAAAATTAATGATTCATTTGTAATAATTTTTTTCTGACGTGTGAGAGACATTGTGATTTATGAATCAATCAAAATCAATCAGTCAATATCAAAAATTGTGCAATTTTCTTTGCCAGATAATTAGCTTTAACTATCCAAAAACCAAATATAGATTCTTTTTTTGTAATTATTATAAAATTAATATATTAGTGTTCAGAATATGAACATGATCGCTGAGATATCGAGCAATATCTTGTACTAATAATGCGGAAAGCATACTGTATAGTTGTAGTATATGACACTCTTTAATGAAATTCGTGATAGGTGTTTATAAAAGCTGAATCATAACTTTTCCTTTTTATCAAATTACTGTCAAGGTGTGCGAATGCTGGACGGCGATGTTACTGATGCAGTTGAAGCCCAGTCCTTAAGTCTGAATCCTGAGCACATAGATATTTATAGTGCTTCGTGGGGTCCTGATGACGACGGCAAAACTGTTGACGGTCCTGGCCCTCTGGCTTCTACCGCCTTCAAAGAAGGAATTCTCAAGGTATGTGTTATTAGATGTATTAATCAACTCACATACTAATACAATGAGTTGAATAACACAATGCATTGTTCAACTCAAAGAATTTCGGGTACGAAAACCTTCCGCGTTTTTGCGCATACGCCAAAAGGAGTTTATTTCGGAAGCATGAATGCATAAGTATGAATGTAAGAAAATGCATCTAATGGGATGAAAGTCACATGTATTCCAGGAACACGTTTTTATTTCTAATTTGTTAACACTTTTATACTATACTCTTGGCAATATGAAAACATTCATCGATGTGCATGACTTTCTGGTCATAGAAATGCGCTTGGTGGCAAGCAACCACTTCAGGCTTTTTTAATGGAATAGATGCCGACGTTTGACACATTTATAATATTTAATTTACAATATATTAGATATTGAATAAATTGTAATTTATGAAGTATCACGCGAAAATTACATTAATTTTTATACATTAATTGTTGAGAAACTTTAAAATATAAAACAAACAATTTTTTTTTTTAAATCTTTTGATGAGTAAATGATCGTACAAATTTGTAGCAATTAGTTTTGAATTTTGACTGCCTCCTGTATATCTGTTTATATTCTATTGCATTTAAAGAGTATAGGCTGACTTTCCTTCCTAAGTGAATGAATTTCACTTTCTGAATTCACTTTCTTTGCGCTTTGCTTGATTTAAGGGATGATTTTGCGACTTTAGAACATTAAAAAGTAGCGGAAATTTTAATTATACGAATGATGTTCTCAAAGTGTTTTTATATTAAATTTTACTTTTGCTATTTTGGAAAACTTAAAATATCTATTATATTAGTAATTTCAATTAAATCTGAAATTTTCCATGATAAGTTTCATGGCATGGAAAAACTCGATTTTTTATTTTATAGATCGCCAATTCTTTAAAAAAATGTCTGCTTTATCGTATATTATATTGCAAATTGACGTACTTGAAATTATTTTCCAATCCTGTTCCAAATGAAAAATAATAGCAAAAAACTTTTTGCAGAACCTCATAAAGGACATAACATATTCCTAACATAGGATATAACATATTCCTAACATAGGATATAACATATTCCTAAATGCATAGAAAAATACATGGGAAGAATAAGAGAATAACTATATGTTTTAACAATAAGTTGTCATTTACAGTATAAAATGTAATGAAAACGTTTTATCATGATGTATTTTATATTTGAATTATTAAGTATTACAGATACTAATTTTTATTGCATTCATTAGGAAACTGTTCGTTAAAATTCTCAACAATTGAATGATCCTAAATTTAATTTAAAAAATTCTAATGAAAGTCATTTAAAAATTGACGATAGTTCTTTAAAATTATATATTTTTTAACAATTTTGAGAACTCCGCCAATTTTTCAACTTTATTTTGAAATCAGTATTTTTTTCATAGAAAATTTTCCATTTGTGTAAGTTAATACATGTTTCAAATGAGTTATTTTCGATTTAAGGTGTTTTTTAAAAAAATTATTTGAAACGTATAATGCACGGATAAAACAGAAAAAAACGTTTGTTGAATTTGCAAACAAATAAATCATAGAATATATGTATTTATTTTTAATGTACGCATTTTATTTGGCATCATTAATTGCCAGTTATTCCTATCCAAAAAATCATCACGTTTCTGCAATAAAATAATATATGATTATAGTTTATGAATCTGAAATATCTGCTTCGTATTTATTTCAAATAAATCCATCGCACAAAATTAATCTAAATCCATTTTAGATACCTATCTCAATTTCATCAAAATGTTGAAAAGATTTCCTACTTCGAAGAATGTTGAATAATTATGTCAACAGCTGCCTAAGCAGGTGCAAAATACGAAGCATTATAAACCTGTAGAATTTGTCTGTGTGCTAGCGTATTCACTTTATGTAAAGCGTAATAGCTTTAAAAGTTTACTGAAACAGCCGAGGAGAATAAGAATTGTACAGTTTATGGGATATTAGAGACTGTAATCGGGGATTGGAATTTTGTAATAATTGGCAGGTGGTTTTATTTAAATAAGTGTGATTATAATAGACGAACAATGTTTTGTTCCAATAGTTAAATGTGAAAATGACAGGAAATGCTTCGTTCCACTCTTAACAACACTTTTCCGCCAGAACATTTCTCAACCGGAAAAACTTCATTTTTCTATAACTAATTACTGATGATAAAAATTCGTAATGCTTTCCGTTCATATGTAATTTTTTTAACTACATCGAACTCATGCAGAAACTTGAGAAGGATTTAAAGTTAGCAGTTCCTTTGAAAACTAGTCAATTAAATAAGGTATCAAAACAGTGAAGAATGAAGTTTTAAAAATCACCCCATTATTTATTTTTCTTAGTATCGCTTTATTTTTTGCTGAAGGGATTGATTTGTCACAAAAGTATCAATAGATGAGGTAACGAACGTAAGATAATCAATCTAACCGGAATTTTGGTGCCTTATAGTATGTTCAATAATATTTATTGAAATAAATTGTTCAATAATATTTATATCATGATGCTGAATAAGAAGAATATTGGAATTAAAAAATGATGAATAAACAGCATGTTTAATAGGCATTTCTTTGAGCTCTGCTAGATTTCTTTATTGTGATTTTTTTTTAATCTCCGTCAAAAAGAAGGTTATTATATAGACAAAAGGAAGGTTTCTTTTTGCTTATTATATAGACATGATTTTTCTTGCATTCTTCACGAAATTTATTTAATTCCGCGACGTATAAAGCTTTATTACGTTCTGACTTCGCATTAAATGTCATCCAAATCACCATCTTAAGATTACAGGATCTATGCTGACGTTGCAAAATATGATGTTAATAAGAGTTGCTTTGTGTTTTGGGGAAAAAAGTTCATCATAAGGCAGGTACTATTTTGAACAGAGAACTGTTCATTCAGCATATGTAAACCACAGCTACATCTATCGTCTTAGTATATACAATGCATTGATCTACCGAATGGAAAAAGCAACTAGCCGTATAAACTACAAATTAATCTAACAATAAATTCCTATTAAATTATGACAAAAAATAACTGTAATTATGGTGTAAATCTTCTAAAATATATATTTAAAAAAATCGAGATTTGAACTACAAATGCATTGAAAGTTAATTCATTGCGAAACCAGCCTGCATGCAGTTTATGGATTCCATTTCCCTCTGGTTCTATTTAAAATGTCAAGAGATGGGTTATCAATCGTAGCTGTCTCTCCCTAGCCCTTCAACCCGTTTAGAAAGGCTCTCTGGGCACAATACTTGTCGTCCGAAAATGAAAGCTGTCATTGGTACGTGTGAATGGGGGTCATAGGAGGCGACACGGTTCACCGATCACGCCCAATGTGAACAGCTTGGAGCCGTTCTGTAAAAGCAGATTTGGACTCACTATAATAGACTTGTCGATTCAGTTCATGTGGAGTAAGTTAACTTCTTTGACAATGAACAGTGAACTTGTCCTTCGTTTTGAAATCTTTTGTCGAAACAAAAATCAATTGATTTCGAAATCGTGTTCGTATCAGTGGTTTTTTTCCATTGTTAAGCTAAAATATTCGGTTTGAAAAGAAATGTTCTTACATTAGAAAATTGGTTGGTAATGATAAAGTGAAAATATATGTCTATTATGTGGTAGTATTTGATTAGTGAAATAATCATAAAATAAATTTTTACTTTTGGATTATGCTTTTAAAAATAATTTAATTCCACGTTATAATACTTTCTGTTGAGGGATTAAAATGAATGCTACTTTTTTTGCTTATTTGTTTCATCAATTACTTTCCTAATCTAAGGTTTGTTTCTCATTGTTATAATAATTATTAAAAAAAAAGATCGGTTTCAGTAATTTTTGAAGCAAATATGGAAATAGGCATTTAATTCGTTCAACTACACAAGTTATAATCAGTTATGATCAATAGTATCAATAAGAGCGTTTATATGTAATTTTTTTTGTCTATTATAACACATTATTTGCTAAAAAATTATTTAATTTATTGTTTATTAATTTGCTTTTAAATAATATATTTTAATAATATGCTTTTAATTGATTGATAATATCGTCATCAGATGGCAAAAAATTGTTAGAGGTGCAATACTGAAAATTATTTTTCGCCCGATTTGTTGTGGTTGATTTTGTCTCAGTAGCTGCCTATAGCAGCAAGATTGAAAATAATTGCAGACAGGTCAATTTAAAAATCGTAACCAAAAGTTGCAATATGTTTTATTAATAAAATAATTTTGAAAAGTAGAAATTTTATGAATTACAAAATATTAAAATAATTTTAATTCTTAGTCAAGTATAATTTGCCAGATTCCTATCAAGTTCAATACATTGATACATTCTAAATAAGAAAATAGAAATGTATATATTTTCAAAAAGTTACTAATTAAAATGTGTCAGTAATTAAACTGAATTAAAGTATTAATAGATTAAGTTAAAAAAATGGGTTGGAATTTAAAATTAGATTGGTCATATCATTATGAGAGGGATCTGATTCTGGATTCTGCTATACAAAATGCCTAAATCCTCAGTTATCACTTTCAGTGATTATTTGTACACAAAACAAAGTAGAACTGATTCGATATCACAAGACAAATGTATTTACTGGTATGAATGTATTTGCATTGCATTTTACAACATTACACAGTACATTTCGATGTACAATATATCAAATTTTGAAACGTTACACATTACATTTAACAGCAGTATATTACTCATTTTACATTTCTCTTTGGCTTGCATAATGCCATGACTCCATCCTGCAAAAAAATACAATGAAATCCATTGAGTATATGGTGTATTTCATATGATCATTTATTACAGACATACTGCACATTCTAAAAAAAAATTTTATATTTTATAATCTGATAAAACTGCACTGAGCATATAATTTTTGATCCAGATTTCAATGTAAAATCTTCGTAGAATTAAAAAATCTTTTATTAAGGATTTCTTAGAAAATTCGAATTTTATTTGACATTTAAAGGTATTTTTTGAATTCTGAGTATAAGCTTAACATATATTTTAAAATATTTTTCTTAAGCGAAAGAATATACATATTTACTTAATTTTTGAAATTACTATTTATCGTAGTACATCGTTGCTTTATACTGCAGTAATTCAACGCATTGTTTATTTCAATAAAAGTATACCCTATAACTTTAAAAATGATCGTTCTGAAAACATTCATATGAATCAAGCGGAACATGATTTGATGGATGGTCAAATTCATTCAAGTCAAAATGATTCATTGTTTTGATAACCGAGCTTATGATCATCGATAATTAGGGTGGAAAAATGAATACAGATTTTTTAAAGATTGCTTTAATCCATTCATCTTTGTTTGGTTGCATTTTAACTCACCGTTATACATTGTATCCATTTCCAAACATTATCGGAAAAAAATAGTACACATTCGTAGACAAATAAATAAAATCCTTTTTTTTTTTGCGACAAAAAGTGCTTGACATTTAAGATATTTTAGACCATTTTAATGGTCGTTTTGATGATCCACCAATTAGCATCGTGTTTCCTCAATGTGGCAGTTGATTGGCGTAAAATAAGGAAATGTAATCTACCTATTTAAAACATGATCAGATTTGGTTACTGATGATGAATGTAGTCTCTTACTGGGTTATTGTTGCAATGGACACCCTAATTAATGACTGAAAAGTTTGGATTTGGAAAATTTTGGATTTTATTCACTTGACAATTTATTTTTCTCTTGATAAGTTAGTTTATTCTCTTGATAAGTTATTTTTTATTTTCTCTTGATAAGTTATTATATTATTATTAAATTATATTTCTCTTGATAAGTTATAAGAAATATTTTCTTGACATTTTTTTTTGTAGGAAACTAGGTTGTCTAAATTTAATTTATGATATAATTTTTAATTTTTTAAAATTTTCTTTAGGGTCGCAATGGCCTTGGTTCCATTTTTGTATGGGCATCTGGGAATGGTGGTCGTGAGCACGACAACTGTAACTGCGACGGATACACCAATTCCATGTGGACCTTGTCCATCAGCAGTGCTACTGAAAATGGACTGGTGCCTTGGTACAGTGAAGCCTGTTCTTCTACGTTAGCTACTACATACAGCAGCGGATCTAATGGTGAAAGACAGATTGTGAGCCAAGTTTTATATACTACTACTTAATGAACCTTGTATTTTCAGTTTTCATTCAAAATTATTTTAATATATTTTTAATAATTGGATTTATGGTTTTATTACATGGTTTCGATGATAAATTCTGTTTCAAATCTGAAACACCAAAATGGTTAGAAAGAATTATAACTATATAAATGATTATACAAATTGTGGTTATCTAAATTTTGAATATATTGTTAAAATTATTGTTTTTATTTGAACATTTTTTGATAAAAAAGAAAAAGTTTAGAAAGGAAAGAAAAATCGTAAATCTTTATTAAAATTATTTTGTCTATTTTGTAAGCATAGTAGCGACGATATACAGTCGATTCCGGTTAATCGGACCACATCGGGACGTGATCATTTTGGTCCTAATAACCGGCTGGTCCGATTACACGAACATGCCCTATTACAAGACGAGACGTGCTATACGTAACATATTAAAATGTCATTATGACCTTTATTGTGCGGCACACGCGTATGGTGAACATACAAACAAGAACTACTGTTGCCTATGAACTTTATTCATTAAAAATAAAGTTACAAACAAATTCTTCGAAACGATCTACACGATACTCAGCATGCGAAGCACAATAAAAAAAAGTTCTTATCAAATTCATGTCAACGTTTGAAGAACTTACTACTGAGCTTCCCATTCTAAGAAACAAAGAGCTTGCTCATCTCCCACTGGTTCTTTTCCCTTTCGGACTTCCTGCTGTACACAGGCGACTTGTGGCTTCTTTTTCATCTTCCCTGCCACGTTCTTTGGTCCGTTTAAACGGAATTTTGGTTCAAATAAACGAATAATATTAGGCTTATGTACATAGGATTTGTTTTGGTTCTTTAAGATTCGGTCCGATTAAGCGGCTGGTCCGATTACCCGGTGGTCCAATTAACCGGATTCGACTGTATTTATATTTGTGTGTGTGTGTGTAAATTACTATTGTTACTTAATTTATCAATCTAAGAATTTATTTTTGACAGTTTAATGGATCCTTTTATAAATAAAGAACTATTTTCGAACTAAACTCTTCCTGAATTGTAGTATATTTATTAGAATTTTTTTAACCTTCATATAACAGTTTTGTTCTCCAGTTTCATTATATAATTATAATTTTTTTATCTCGGATTTTTTTTTTCACTTTATAAGTTTTTTTTCTTCAGCAACTTTACTAAAAAAATTATTATTTTAATTTATAAATTTTAATCAATTTTTTTTCTAAAGCATAATTATTAATTTTTAAAAAAAGGCATTTTGAAAAATATTTTGATGTAAAGTTATAAATACTCCATGTTTAGTTTTACATCTTTATTATTTTCTTACCAAATGCAACAGATAAAAAGCGAGTTTTTTCATGTCTTAGGTTACTACTGATCTTCATCACGGTTGCACATCAACTCATACAGGAACGTCAGCATCAGCTCCATTAGCAGCAGGAATTTGTGCTTTGGCACTGGAAGCAAAGTATGATGTTTTAATGATTGCTTCTTAGAGTTGTTTTTTAGATAATTGAAAAAAATAGATAAATACAAACTGTTCATAATATTATATAATGATGAAATGTCTTTATTTAAAATTACGTAATTTTCTTTATTTAAGTTTTTTTTGTTTTTTTACGGTATGTTTCTTTCTAGTTTAAGCCTTTTATAAACTCAAAAATACAAAAACAGTGCCTATCTTGCAAAAAGAGTGAGTGTGAACATTTAATCCTTCTACACCACTTTAATTTGAGAATGGTGACATTTGTTACCACAAACGGTATTAAGCAGAGTTTATACAAGGCAACTATTTGCTGATGTTCATTTGGGTCATGTGATCTTTCTTAGGTACGCAGGGTCTTCTATTACGCGTAGTAGTTGGCTCATGTGAACGCTTCTTTAGATTTAGCAAAGGATAATATGCTTTATAGAGCATGCGGCGAGATCGGTTACAGAGCCACTTGGCAGAAAAAAGCAGAGTTAATATTCCTGTCAAGAAAACAGTACGAAATAGAGGAAAATCACAGATTGAAATTTGTGGAGGGTCTTTTATTTAGTAAATATAACTGTACATATTAATATTTAAAAACGCACACACAAAAACAGAACACTTAAAACGTTCGCAATTTCAGAAATTGTGATGCAACGTTTCGGTAATTTTAAAATAGATAAAACGAGGATACATTATTTTTTTAAAAATAGAACGAGCCCTGTATATTTATTCCTGTGGGAATAGCTCATATGCCAAGTTTCGCTAGTAGTTCAGAACTATAACGTCAATAATATAAAATAATATTATTGTTTGTGCTAGCGCACCGATATGATTAAGACTATGAGAGGCGAAATTCAAAGGCCAAATTCTGAATCAACCTTTTTAACGCGTTTTATGGTCACTATTTCGATAATATCGATCAAACAAATACATTTTTTACACCTTTTATTCTTAATATTAAAACGCTCTACAATTTTGTAATCTATATTTTCCCGTATTGTATCCCGATTTCAAGGTAAAAACGTTAACTCTGTTATTTTCTGTTGTTGTTTTCTATTTAATCGACCTCACCGAATAGCACATGGCCACCTTAGTATATTTAGACACTTTATGATAATAGTTGTCACCATCCTTAAGTTAATCTGTGATAGCGGAACTTAAGTGGGCATCCTAGATATCATATGTCGCATAATTTTATGATAATTTCTCGTAACTTTCTACATATTATATACTACAAGGAAATAAGTAAAAAATATGCAGATCAAAACTAAAGTAAAATGAAGTAGAAAAGAGTATTAAAAGTTGAAATTCTAATTGCTATATTTCAAATAGAGATTCTTCTAGCTTTCTTTGGAATTGTCAGTAATCGAAAACATAGTAAAGATACTAAGTTTAGTAAAAGAACTTATTAAGGCTTAGTAAAGATAATAATCATTTTTTTTTTCGTTTTCAAGTAGCAATTTGTACCTTAGCAAATGTAAATAATTCTCGGGTACGATTCACCTTTTAATATTTGGTTTTCATAAATAACTTCGTATCGTACTTGATTTTCTGAAATAGCTTAAATGCTTTGGCGTTTTGGCTCTATAGCATTCTTAAAGTCACGTACATCCTCCCCTATCTTAATCCCCTGTCACTGTGCCAATTTTTTATATTTCTAGAAGAGCAGATATAATTATTATAAAAGAGACTTTTTCGATACCAAGAATTTAGAAAATGTTGAAATCGCTAATTTATATATAATTTTTTTTAATGTTCATTGATAACCGAAAAGAAATTCTTTAGAGAACTCGATTTCCCTCATCCCTTTTACAATATTTTTCGAAACAATGAAAATATTAGTTTCTTGAACTAACCCGCCTATATGCATAAAAGGACTATGGATAAGGTATAGATAGAAAACCATTAGTAACATTATTTGTGGGAAATTTGGTGCCAGGGAAAGGCTAATATGATAGTATTTTACTACGAGGGTTCGATTCGGATCTCGGCGATTGAAGTTTTGGATAAATGCATTGTGTATTTTGAATAAATGTATTTAGGAATTAGAGGTTATTTTTTCTGTTCTTTTCGTCTCAATTAGTAGACTTTTTTTTTTTGAATTCCTACTATTAGTTCGCACTCTTCCTATATATATATATATATATATATATAT
>JAPMOQ010019658.1:1410774-1482189 GCA_026543055.1 Argiope trifasciata | reverse complement strand
TATATATATATATATATATATATATATATATATATATAATTTAAGTATTCTTCGCGTGTATGTGAAAAATGCAAGTACATTTCTTGCGAGAATTATTAAATTTTTGATACTGAATGATTTTTTCGATAATTATTTAATTAAAAGTAACTAAAATATCATTTTATTAATCTAAGTAGAAGTTGTATAATTTTTTTATTACTTCTTATTGTTAAATCTGTACCCAATTGAAAATAAATAAAAATAAAAATACACTATTATCTCCAAATTATAATTTTTAAAAGTGATAAGCTGACATATAATTAATCTTAAATGCAATTATTATTATTTTTGTTTGGCAAGTTTCCTTCTTTTGGCATGATTTGGCAATAATTAATGAGGAATATCTACCATATTCTTGAGTTTTACTTTTACAATATGCAAGACATTAGGGGGAGAAAACACATTGTTTTTATTTGGTTTTTCTGATTTAATAAATGTTAGGATTGTTTTCTTCAAGCTCAAAGTATTTATTTTTAATTTTATAATTGTTATTAACATTTAGAATTGCAATAGAATCTAAATGTTTGCTTTTCAAATCTTAATTATGACATTTAAGCTGCTCGTTATGGTATGCGGAAGAGGATGTTGTGTCTAGATAAAAAAAAATAATTGAATAAGATCTTAATTACATTAAATTGGATTAACGCTGACCCAGGAAGACTTACGTTCTCTTCAACATAGCATTTCGTGCTGCCATCTACCGAGGTAAAGATAAATATTATTTTGAGCATAATTTTAAACTTTTGATTTCATTATTTTTATCTGCTTTTAATTTTGTATGTTATTTAAAATCTTACTCCCAGTAACTGTCAATAATAATAAGCTATAGAAAATACCTACTAATGTTTACTTTTAGTTTTTCGTACATCTATATTCCGTCCACGATCTTTATAATGAAATCATCATTTTGACATGTGAATCCCTCGGTCTTGTGATAACACCCATGTACATGAATTACACGGTCTTCTTGTTAATTTTTTTCTGATTTTAATTTCTGATTTTTAAATCCTTAAAAATTGTATGGTGTAGTAAGAATTTGAATAAACAATGTGTTCATAGACTGGCGATACTTTTGCTGGAGTAGAGGAAACAGCAAACTTTTTCTTCTTCTAATTTTTATAATTATTTCTCCCAATACCAAACATTCACTTTGACTGTGCAACTTGGCAAATTTATTTTTAGTTAATTTTCATTTTGCTTGTTTCGAGAATTATCTCTATACAGAGATAATTCTTCGAGATACGAGCTTCAATTATAGAAATCGCTTCAAAATGGTGGTCGGGGAGGGAAACGTTTTTGAGTATAGAAAACAAATATTTATGTATTTTGAATAAAATGATAATTTATTCAAAATACACTAATAATAAATACTTCTCTAATTTGACTGATATGTTCAAGAAATAATATTTTAACATAATACATAAGGAAATAATATTTAAACAATAATCATTAAATTAACATTTTATTAGCAAATTTCATTTTTGTTTTTCACCTCAAGAAATGACTTATTTCTTCGCCTATTCCAGATTTAGCCTGACCCTAATTTAATCAAATATTTCTATTGTAACACAAAACCTTTGCAGTAATTCTTAGAATATTTTTTAAAGTTTATTTTAGGTCTTTTATTGACAAAGATCTGAAATTTTAAATTAAATTGTAAGTACATTTAATATTCTATTTTTAATATTTTACCGAAAACTGTTGTTTGAATTATTTCCCCAAAAGTATTTTTTTTATCAAAATTCTTACCAGCATTTAGAATAAAGATAGTTTATATAGAAATGATTTCTTCTGAATAATATAATTTAGTGCTAACGTGTTCTCGAAGTATGTATTTTTTTCCTTACATGTTCTTTCTCTATAAATATAGCAAGCGACTTTCTTGGAGAGATATGCAACATATTGTGGTTCGGACAGCAAGAATGGCTAATTTACGGGCTAAAGATTGGAGCACTAACGGAGTCGGGCGCAATGGTAAATTTTCTTACAAAAAGCTCTTTCATCTTTTATTATAATAAATATCCATTTGAAATTTCATTTTAAATATGATAATATCGGAATTTAGGATTTATTTATTTATATTTTTATTTTTAAAAAAATAACCACGTATATAAAATTTTTAAAAAATTGTGTTTTCATATTTTTTTACAAAAGACCAACATGGTATAATGTGTGCCAAATGCCTCAACCTTTTGATATTCAATACACCTTATGTAATTATATTCATCCCACATTTTAAACAGTCTTAAAGCAAGGAAGTAGATAGCTATTTCAATCAGGAAACATAAATAAATAGATAGCGAAGATGCATGCATGTTATTATAAATACAAAATGGCTTTCTTAATAGATTTTTTAAAAACTGTATACAGTTTTATTCATTATCAAATTTTCCAACACATTCGCAATGCTGGTATTTTTTTTTAATATTTCACTGATATTCATCAAATTTTAATTGATTTTATTATCGAATACAATAGCTTTCTCTGAAAAAAAAAGATTTTGTTTCGATATATTTAAAATTATAAAGCTACTACAAAATTTGTTTGTACTCGAGGTCATTGTATTTTATTGTAGCATTCCTAAGTCAAAGACGATAAAACATTTTACTTCCAAGCATACAGTTAAAACTGCCATTTTGCTAGCTTTGTTTACATTACTAAAATCGTGAAAATTATGGATTGCATATTATATACAATAATTGAAAATTAAAATTCCAATCTTGTTTATTCGCCTTGTTTTAAAATCATCAAAGGAATTTGTATTTGAACAATTTTAAGAAATAAATTATCACATGCTAAAAGTAATTACACGCAACGCCTAACATTTCAATATACATTGTTTCTGCGCTATACAAGGAATCACATTTTTTTAATGCTAAAATTTCATCGAGTTACAAAATTAAATTAATAATCTGCATATTTGGTTAAAGAATTACATTCACTAATAATCATACACTTCTCAAGAGTACACTTCGAAAGAAAAAATTAATATTTAGAAGCAGAATTTAATTTACAATGATTTCGATCAATTAAAATTCCAAATATTTTTATAATAGTGTATAAAATAAAAATGTCTTTACCTTCATTTAATTAATATCTTTATTTCTTTATGGTAGACTTGTACTTTTACTCAATTTAAAACGAAAGTCCGACATTTTTCTTTTTTTTCCCCACTTTCTTTTGCTACAAACACAATTTAGTATATTGTATTAGTTATTGGGAATTATATTCTTATATAATTTATGTAATGCATCACTTGTTCAAGAAGATTTATACATTTAGAAAAGCAAATTTATGTTCAAATTTGATTTGAAATATTTACATCCTTTTGACTTTAATATGGATTTTAAGAAATTTTTTACTTACACTTATTCATAAAATGGCTTCACAGCCATATTTTAGTACGTCAACTAACTAATATTTCGATATTCTTTGTAAATGGAGACATAACCTTTATAAATTCTTTTGCATTAGTATAATTTTAAGTTGCACTTTTATTTATATTTTATTTTATTCCATAGTAAGTCATTCATTTGGATATGGTCTGATGGATGCTGGAGCCATGGTCAGGTTAGCAAAAAGATGGAATCCTGCTCCAGTTCAAAAGTTATGTGAAATACGGTCAAATCAAGCTGATAAGTAAGTAATTGTGCCTAATACACTACTTATGAATTCCTGTCATGTAAATTATAATAATATAATTCCAAATTATATATAAATTTTACTGTTAGAAACATTATTTTATATCATGTTTCATTCCTTATTTACAATTTATTTTAATTATATGTGTTAATTGAAAATCAATTTGTAAAGATTTGATTTGCTAGATTTATATTTATAGTCTGTAGCTGTTTAACTTTTATTAAAACTAGGTAATACATTGAGAATGATCATAAATAAAAGAGAGGACATTGTCTACACAAACACACTAAAGATAGCATGACCATATAAAGCATTATAGTTTGATATAATCTTTTCCTCCTTTTATTTAGGTTTTTAATAACTTCATTATCATTAAACAAAAGCACTTTAATCATTTCATTCCCAAGATCATTCAAGTTCAGATTCCTCAAAAAATTGGAACATTGTAGGTCTGTTTTTAAAGAAAAATAAAAATTCCTTACTCATCATCAAAATTGCAATGATAACCAGAGTTTTTAAGAGGGTGATATGTGAAAGAAGATTCTACTTGTCTGATGGCTACTAAGCAAATGTTTCTATTTATTAAGTGAATACATCCATCTGAAAATCTACTTGCCCCCAAACTTATTTGGACAAACATCCTTTATAGAAGAAGTACACACAATGGGTATCAATCAATCAAGCGAAAAAGATAGGAAATTTTGGTGCATCTGCTGCCGCTATATTGATTTAACATTTTAAAAAATTAGTTGAATGCAAATCGCTTTTTGTTCATCTGTTATTCGAAGGCGGTCGAACCCAGTATAATTTTTACTATGTTTTTTTTCTTTCTATTAATGGCCTAGTGGATGATACCCTTTCTTGACTGAAAAGCATGAATTAAGCGATGGAGGTTGTAGTTTTTATTCTACAGATGAGAGTGTAATTAGTATTATTTGAAAATAAGAAAGTTAATTAACTCTTTAGCTTCAATTTTCTCTCTGCAGTTGGGTTAACTTTGGAAATTACAGCCCATATCCTGATGTGGACTTATTTCTTTAAAAACATTCTTAACACTCTGTATCTCCATATACTAATATAAAGTAGCCAGTGTTCTTAAGCTAAATGTGAAGCTCGTAATTGGTATTACTTGAAAATTAGAAAATTAATTAATGTTTCAACTACAAATTTCTTGATGCAATTGGACTAGCTAATGGAACATTTGATTCACATCCCAATGTGGGAGTGTTTATCCAAAACCACTCTCGAAATGCTATCTGTCTCCTTTTATTAGTGAATAGCCAGATTTCGATTTCCAGAGACATTCCAACCCAACAATTTGATTCTATCAAAAGAATTTTGGAATTTTGATTTGAATTGATAAATCAAATCAAAATAGAACTTTTCTTTTCGAAATATCAGAAATTTGTCTTAGGAACTGTACATGCTGGCAAACTTTGTTTCTCTTCCCTATTTTTTATGATTTTGATTAAGGAAGAATGCGATTTGTTTTCTTTGTGTTTTTGCGGCTGAATCGATCGAACGCATTTTAAGGTACTGATAAAATTTGACAAAAGGCAATAATAAAAAAAAAGAATCGATTGTGGTATAAGTTTATGGCTTATCTAATTTATTTTCCACATGTATGAAACAATTTATTTAACTGTAAAAGCATTGCAAATAAAACTAATTATAGAAGTCTAGCTGTAGATATTTAATTTATTGTTGAAATATTAGGAATGAAATTTACAATACAATTCAGTTTCTTAACTGAAATAAGTTATCTAGGTTAAAAAAAATAATTAAAACAAATAAAAATATTATACAATATTAAAAAATTGCTTATAAGGTAATTTTAAAAGTACAAAATAGGAGAACATACCAAATTTCGTAATTTTTATTTGAAAATTTTGAAAGAAATGTGCTTGTTGGAGATTGTAGCGATAACTTTTCCATGTCTTATTTATTCTGCTTTTTATGAAATAGATTTTTTTTAGTTCTTAATTGAGAACTCTGAATCGTTGAATTCCCATTTCTGATGAGAAATTTCAATTTGAATCTCTGTGATATTCTATTTCAAGCTGTTCAATTTTCAGATTTAAAAAAAATGGCAAAAATCTTATTACCTGTGATTCAATATTGTCATGATAAAAAAAATAATTTGTTTTGATAATTTTATTTTTTTTACTAATCACCTTTTTTTATATGCTTCTTGTATATATTTGTAATATTAATGTGAAATAAAGTTTTTTGCTCTGTTAATTGTTACAATTTATATAGTTTCTTATAAAAGGGCATTGCAAAAAGAACAATTACTAGAATTAGAGATTGATTGCAATAATTGTGCATAATTATTTTGATTTTACGGTTAGATAATGATATATAACTTCACCAGATTAAAGTATGAAATTGAAATATCTGGGAATCTATCCTTTATACTATATGCTTGTTTGATACTAAACTTTATTAAATTATTGCTAATCAAATTTTTAATGTTTTATTTCTTTTTTTAAAAAAATCGAATACTTAAGAATTTTTGGACATTTCTATAATGGTGCTGATATATTTCGCAATTTATTAATAACAGTTTTTATTACCCATCTTTATATTATTTGTTCACATCCCATTCTGTGATTTTTAGAGTATTACTTTTTTTCTTCCCATAAATATTTTTAGTTTGAGAGTAACATTTCCATATGATATTGAAAATGCACACATACACACCTATTTTATATATTTTGTCTGTTATAAAACTGTAATTTGGACAACAAAAGGATTTTGCACTTTAAAGGGTATGCTTGATAAAGGTGAAATTTGATTTTATTTCGTACGATTCTGAAATCGCCATTCGCCAATATAAATGCCAATGGTCTATTTAAATAATATTTCATAGTATCAAAAATTTGATAATATAAAAGAAAATATGCCCTATTTTCTAACTATACTTTTAATCATTATTATTCTGAAACATGTAAACTGATATATGGTTTTTCAATGAATTGGTCTCAACTGTCTTGATGATTGCTTGACGTTTTTTTTAAACAGTAATATGAGTGTTTTTTTTAAATACTAACAGAGTGCTCCCTGCGATTTTTCTAAAATGTCGATGCACCAGTTTGCTCCTATTAAGTCAGATTTTCATCTCAGGAACTATCTAAGTGGTCTGAAGTCACTATGATAAACAGAAAAGGCTGCTCAAAAACTTTCTAATATATCCTTGCCTCGTGAATTTCGTTAGAGATGTGTATCACCTGGGGAATTTTATTTAAATCATCTTGGTGCCTGCTGAGAGTTTTTGGAACCAATTCGTGAGCCTACAGTGTTTCAATCACATACCAAAATATATATAATAAAACTAAGTCTTCTATTAATATCTCTTGTAAAGTGGATTCAAAATTTTTTTTGTAAAGAAATGACAAATCTAAATTTTATTCTTTTCATTTTTTTTCTTCCAGATTAATTCCTGCCAAGAGTCATGTAGAGCTCAGCTTGTATGTTCGTTGCGAGCATGTTCGATACTTAGAACACGTGCAAGCGAAATTGACCTTAACTGCATCAAGAAGAGGAGACATTCATATCTATCTTACTTCACCTATGGGAACGAGGTAAATTGATCTCACGTTTAGCATAAATATTTCTTCTAAAATAACAGTTATCCTTTTGCTATAATGATATTGTGTATGTTTCAATTTTTGTCATTAACAATTTTTAGAATTAATTATTAATTATTATAGTAGCAAATCCAATTTGAATATAATACTTCTTAGAAAAAGTTATGTTTTTAACAAATCAAAGAAATAATTCTCTAGAACATATTGTAGCAATTGAAAACATTTCCAAATAACATAGAAGTAAGTCTAAAAACAACCAACACGTCCTTCATGTTCAATTTTTCAGAAAAAGTGTAAGGTTAAACTTTCAATTGTGTGTGTGTTTTAATGTTGTTACCTGCATGCTTTGATCAGTACATTTACTTATAAATGATTTACATTTGTTATAAAAATGCATATTGATGGAGAAAAAAAATCTGAAAAAATTTGATAAATTTGTTTTAATATTTAAGTTTATCAATAATTTTTTCTTAGAAAAAGAGAGAGAGAGGCAAAATCTGTTTCAAAATATCTTTAAGGCACTTTTATTAGAATTATTTATTTCTAGATTCAAAAAAAATAATTATTTCAAAATAAACAGTAAAACTATACAAATCATAGAATCGAGTCTTAAAAATTAAAATTTATAGAAAAGATATAAAGGAAAGATGGAGATGTATTTTTATAACCCTATTAAAAACTGCTCATAATTTTTTTTACTTCATTTTAATTTAATAATTCGTGTTTCATTAAGTCCTATATTTGTACCAGTCTATATAAAACAATTTTCCAATAAAAATTGCATGATAACTTGTTAATAGTTTGCAAATGTGGATTCATTTCTTAAGCTTCTATCCAATTTAATTGTTAATTTCACATTGATTGTCAGTAATAAGCATTATTATTATGTCAATTTATCAGCTGAGAAATCTAAGAAAACGTTTATTGATGGTGAGAAATGACACTACTACGGACATTTTATTTTTAAAACGAAATCAGTTGAAGAAAAATGTATAACAGAAAAAAATTTTTTTTTGCCTGGAGATAAAAATGAGCTATGAGAGAAAATGAGGTTGAAATGGTAGAAAACCAATTTGTGTTTCATTATTTTTTTTCCTCTCATTTATCAGCTTTTGAAAATTATATTACTCATTCATTAGATGAAAAATGTAACAACTTTTTATTTACAAGCAATTAAATTGAAAATTGCAAAAAGCAATTATTGCAAAGCAATTGCAAAAAGCAATTACATTGAAAAATAAGCAGCTTGTAATAAAAAAATAATTTTGATGTTTGAATTTAGAGTTGTTGTGATCTGCAATTATTATAGCTTTTATAGGATACGTTTAAAGAATGGTTTGATCTATATTTACCAAACTATGGCACTCTCTTAATTGTTTATTAATATAGTAGAATAATTCAAATATGATTTTTTTAAAAATTAATTTGTAGTTCCGATGAGTTAGTTACTTTAAAAAATCTCTGTTGAAACTGTAATAATGTTATTTATTTGATTTATTTAACTTAAAATTTAGTTCGTATTTCATAAAACTATTGATTAACGGTATTTCTCTACAATGATTATCTTTCTCAACAAGAGTGCTTCTTCATGCTTTTCATTGAATTCTTAAATATTATCGAAATACATCTATTATGCTAATGCATATCCAAACTAAAAAATGCTTGTGCTATTATTAATAGCTTCAAGTTGGGCCATAAAAATGTTTTAAGACTTTTTTTGCTAATTACATAAATTCCTATTTATATATAAAAAAAGTTAAAAAATAATCTTTATTGAAAATTTTCATTAAAATTTTTTTAAATATTTAATTAAAATTTTTATTGAACTCATTTTTAGTAATCATTAATTTATTATTGTTCCTTAAGTATTTTGGGATCTTAAGATCGCACTAAGATCTTCAGGCTGACGCATTCTCAAGCATTTAAAAATTTAACGCACATGATAAAAAAAATAGACTATCAATATTTGTTATAGATTTGTAAAACATTTAAAAATTTATGCCGCATGATTTAAAAATAAAAATATCTACATTAATATGAAAATATTTGTTATTGATAAAAGTCAATGTAATTAACGAACCACTTTTAAAACGCGCATCTTTATCTCCGCGAATTACAAATGGTAGAGGTTTTAGGCATTCTTAAAAATTAATAACAAGTTTTAAAACCCAGTTTCTAAAAATATAATGGTTTAGTGTTAAAAAATTTATCCTTTATTGGATATTCTCTTTTTCGTTTCAAACAAGCCAATCATAAATTATCCTTTTTCAATTCAATCAAAACACATATGTTTTTTGAATAATGAGCATTAAAATATAAAAGAAATATAGTATCATTTTGTATTCATTTTAAACATTTGTTTTCTTTAAATATTTTGCAACCAAAAATATATAACGATACATTATATAAAGCTCTTTGTTCTATAATGTTTGAAACTTTGTTCCTTCAGAAATAAGATCGTGTGTGGTATAAAGAATCTGAAAAATAAATTTGTAGAAGGAAAGAAACCAAAAAAAAAACAAAAAAAAAAAAAACACCGTTGTCTCTTTTTCTTTCTTTTATATAAACGTTATCTTTGAGAGAAATTTGAAGTTTCAAATGTTTTTCTATACAGATCAACGCTTTTAGCTCAACGTCCCATCGATGGATCCAGAGCTGGTTTTCAAGCTTGGCCTTTCATGACCGTCCACACATGGGGCGAAAATCCAGATGGCATATGGAAGCTGGAGGTGCACAATGAAGGTCGCTTTTATGGTAGGTTGTGAGATTTGAAATTGATGAAAAGACATTGTTACATGCAATTTTATGTTCCGGTATCGTGTCGATAGCCTGTGCTAAGAATCATGGTTTGTTTCATAGTTTCAAAGTAATGGAATTGTTGTTTTTTTTGTTCGAATTCTGTTCTATTTTATAATTTTTTTAAAAATATAAAATACTGAACAATGTTAATTTTAAAACTTTTACTAAATATTAAGTCAGTTTTGTTAAAGAGCGAAATGCCACATAATATTACCTCGATGTTAAAGAGTATCATATATGGACTGAGAAATGGAGTTTACGTTGTAAATATGTTGGTATTTTGAAAGAAAAACTAAAAACTTGTTAACAAATACCATTTGTTTCTTCTCAAAGATTTGAGTAATAATCAAGATTATTGTCAATACTAATTGAATGCAACTATGTAACTGATTAAAAAAAAACATAATCGTTTTCGCAAGACATTGTCAAAAGTATTATAATATTGGGTATTTAAAATTTTTTTGTAATAACTGATAGTTGTTTATAAAAAGCATATTCTTAAAGTATGACAATATAATTTATTATTATTTATTAAAATTATCAAGTAATTTATAAAACTTATTATTATTATTTTTACTTTCTTTTTATTATTATTATTATTTTATTGTTAATATTATATAAAACTATTTCGCTTAAATCGCATATAATGATATATTAAAACTTATTTTGATTGTTTAGATTTTAACTGGGAATCGTATGTGTTTAAAGAAATTAGTAACAACAACAACAAAAATCCAAAAAAGTGGTTGCTTGGTCATTATTGTAAATGATTAATTGCTGATTATATAACCATATCATGTTTCTGTAGATACTATCATTGCTATCATTATTAATAATTTCTTATTTGTCTTAATAAATTCTGATTTATGCCTTAAGATTGCTATTTTTGATCTAGTACTTTTCTTTGCCATAGATAACTATTTTATTTTAAAGTTTTATGCGATTTATCAACTATAATTCATAAGGAGGCTTTTACTATTGTGGAAACTTCTATAAATATCTCTCATGCTGCTGACTTTTTTTTCTCATTTCGTAACTATTAAAATTTAATTCCAAAAGATAAAATTTTCAGAAATATATTTTTAACAGAAAATGCTTGTTCTTGAAAAGTGAATCGTAAAATCAAACAATAGTTATAGCATTTCTGCATGAAATCAACATAATTTATATATATATATATATATAATGTGTCTCTAGTGCCAGAAGAGGGCTAATTGTTTGCTAGAAAAAGTCTACATTATGCTAATGCACAAAAAGTAACTTTAGCCTGTGCTTAGATTTATAACTAAGAATTATATTAGATTTACATAAAAAATAACATCATGTTATAAATTGTTTATATTTGAATGAAATGTTGCAAAATAATTTGCTCAAAGGTTTTTATATTATATATATATTATTATTATATTCTGTCACATTACTATTTTATATAAATCTTAACATAGAAATATTTTCGATTAAATTCAGTTTGTAATAATTATTGTTCATGTTATTAGTATTCAAAATGTTAATCAAATAATATCATATATACTATGCAATTTTTTATATTTCTAAGCTTTTAAATTTTATTGTAAAAACTTTTGTTCAATAGAAAGAAAATATCTTTTTCATATTGAGCAAAGCGAATATTTTCTTTAAATATTTATCCATTATTTTTCTGTAAGGAGGAATACTTCATGCAATGGATGTATTTGAGGGATTCTTTAAAAATAATTATGAAAGTCAAATTCACACACTTTTATTCATTTGAATGAAATTTATTATGTTTTAAATATTTTGAAAAAAAATGAAACTAGCATTTCAAAACAGATTTCTATGATTCATTCTATTTTTCATCATTTTATATAAATTGTATAAAATTTTTGTAATAAATTGAATAAACATTCAAATGTATAAAATAACTTTTAATTAATTATTTCATGAAAATATATCAAAGAAAAAATTGCAAATTATATCTATAAGCATATTCCCTTTCATCGATGTAAATATTTTTCTTCATGCTTGCCCTTGTGACTAGTTTCATATGGTCTTCCTTATTCAATGCTTGGTAAGTTTCTGCCTTTTAAAATGGCTCTAAATTTCTTAAAATTATCTGCAAAACAATTATTTTGATTAAATAATAAAATCATTATTCATTACTGAATAGCTATGTATGGTAATCTTATTAGATTTTGTTATTTTTATAATCTTTTGCCTTTTGACAATTTTAAATAAAAACTGTTTATGCTTTTCCCAATCAATTATTTGTTACTGTCTATATATTTTTGCATCGATTTGCTTTGATATTTTCAATAATGTGATTCGTATTTAAATTATTGAATAATTTCATTTTGTAAAATATAAAACTAAATTCCTTTTTTAAAGTTTTTTTTTTTAATTCTGAAAAATAATTTTTATATCTGATTTTTTCTGCTGCCGTTTTAGGGATTTTTTAAAATGATACTTTATTTCTGTATATAAATCTTTTTGAATCTTCTCATTCTAATATCACCTTTATGAATTTTAAATTATTTATTTGGATACTAAGCATTTTAAATGTTAATAATAAATTAACTTAGAACATAAACTTGTTTTTAATTTCTACTATAGTGTGTGAATTTGACTCAGTTTTGTGAAATCTTAAATTCCTTTTCTATTATTTGAATACCATAAAAAGAACCATAATAGATTCATTTGATAAATGTGGGAAATATTATTTTTGGTTTCTATGCACGTAAAAATATAAAAAAAAAATAATTATGGCCAAAAAGGAAAAAAAATTATGTTATATTAAAAGAAAGTAATATTGCACAATATATGTAACACAATGGCTCAGTCATGACATAATGTAAAGGAAAATTATGCAATTTGATGACTCAGTTAATCCTGACTTTATTAATTATTATTTGAGCTAAATAATATGATATAGTGATGCAAAAAATAATGTTTGACATGTATTGTAAATTAATACTTTCATTATATATTTATGCAGCTAGCGTAATATTTCAGATTCATTGAAATCCAATAAGCATTCAATCAAAAATGCAGGAAAATGGAATACTTTTTTTCTTTGCTCATAATACTTGTGCTGATGGGTGTTGTTACATATTTACACAGTTTATTTTCATCATCATTACATTTCATAATTTTAATTTCATATTCTGTTTCGGTTTCATGCCATAAAATGTTATACATTTTGAAACTTCTCGATTGGTTATAATATGAATCCATTCTATTTTCTGTTTATAGATAAAGCAAATTCATTTTCTTTTGTTAAATAAGCAACACCTTTATCAATAAATGAGATGTTATTGTTATTATTATTATTATATAATTATTACTATCTTCTGAAGAATGAGTCACATTTAAAAATAAAAATAGCAATATTATCATTATAAGACATATTTTTACTTTTATCACATGGTGTAATTGTGATTATTTACTACAGGACGAGCTACATTAAAAGAATGGTACTTGCATTTATATGGAACAACAGAAGATCCTGATTCTCCCCCTCCTAGTACTCCTCCCACAACCACAACCACTACTGCAGCAACCACCCCGGAGCCGACATCACCAAAACCAACCACCACAAAGCCACGGAACACTAAACTTAAGGCACCTCCCTGGGTCAAACCTACATCTCAATATTATCCTTTGACAACTGCCAAACTACAGGTGTATCCTCTGGATGAAGAATCTATGAAATCGGATGGACTGAATGATTTGTTGCACTCCAACCATAAACTAGAGAAGCAAGACACAGGTATGTCGAAAGTTATTGTTTCTTGGCTTTTGGTTCAGCTGCACATGGATCAGTACAAAAGATTCTTTACAGAATATGCAAATTCCATGTTGTATATTATGATATAAAGGAGTGTATTTCAATAGAAAAATGGATTATTTGTCAGTTAGCAGTTCTTTTTATGAATGTTTTTGGGATGACTGTTAAAACTCAGAAAAATACATGTATTCTATCATAATTAAGTTTTTATCTTATCATTTATGGAATCATTTGTTTGACACATTACTCTTTTTATATTTCGGAGAAAATAAAGCGTTACACATTTGATTTGTTATGTTATATGATTAGTTTGGAGATTAAATTTATGAAAAAAAAATTTCTGTTTCATTTATACAACAAAATAATTTTCAATGAATGATAGGTTTATTATGTTGGTTAATGGATTTAACAAGTTAATTCCTCTTCAGTTCACAAAAAAAAAAAAAAAAAAAAGAAAGAAAGAAAGAAAAAGAAAGGCCATCTTATTAGATAGATTATCAGAATCATTGGCATAAACCATGGAAACAAATGTGTTAATATGTGAATTCTAATCAGTCATTATTTTTGTACATGCACTTTTGAGATTAAAATAGTAAATAAAAGGTACACAAAAATAGGACAATTAAAAATAAGAAGCATTGACTATATGTGATACTTTTAGAATACACTTACTAATGCATAATTTGAAAAATCATTTTAGAAGAAGAGAAAGGAAATAATCTGTTTCCTTATGATATTAACAAAAACTTTCTAGGAAAAAATAATTTTAATCTATATTAAAATGTATATAAATAAATTTAAATGTTATTATTCTCTTATCAATTCTGCAAGCAAAGTATGTATGTAATACCATTTTTCAAATCATTAATTACAGCCAATGAATTATTATATCTTTCTATATAAAATATTCCACATACTGCTTAAAATAAAATATGACTTGGATAATTTGGAATATGATCAATATTTTTCCTTCCATATGTAAATTCCATTCGATATTCTTTTATAATTAAAGGATTTAAAAAATGTTTGAATTAAATAAAAAGAAATATGTATGTTTTTTCATTCATTTTTCTTTCTTTACTGGATAAGTATAAAAAAAAAGAAATTTGTATTTTATGGAGTTGTTTACGGATCCTTTTTATGCATTACCACTGTTGAGAAGTTAGACATTTCAGCTAAGTGGTATAAAGGAAAAACACTTATTTAATAAAAAGTATTTATAAAAGGAATATCCTATTGTCTTTTTATAATGAAATATTCATTTATTGTGTTATGCGGTTGTATTTCTTCATACAAAAAAGAAAGAAAGAAAAAGGATTTTTTTTTCTATTCTTTGTATTCTTTTCTTTTTAAAAAAACAAAGAATACCAAGTAAATGAAGTAACATAAGTGAAATGCGACTACAAACAATTTTATAAGTTTTCTGAATTAATTTATTCGTTTATTTTCACAACAGTATTATACATATATATGGAGAGAGATACATTGGATCATTCTAACAATCATAATCATTTTAACAATTATAGTTTGACATAATTTGTGATAAAAATATGTAACCTTATTCATCCTATATTTTTATATGCATTTGGAATATATACTAAGCTACTTAAAAAACTTTTTATTTTATTTTTCATAAGACATAAAAATTTTTATTCGTTTCAAATGTATTGATACTATCAATTAAAATAACAAAATTTTGAAGTTACGTTACATTAGTTATTGAATAGGATTGCCAGAAATACTAAATGAACATAACCTTGGTTACATCATTAACCATTATGTAATTACGCTACCCTTAGTCGATACTTTTACTAACTAGAAGTAATATAGTACGTCGTTTACATTGAGATGTTTAATCTAATTTATTTCCAATTTTATAATAGATACGGACACAGAAATCGATAATAGCGATTTTGGATGAAACAGAATGCTTATAAATCAAGGAGAATATTGGGAAGGTATATTTAACGACGTATCCAAGAAACCAATCCGCATTTAATAATTCTATGATCTTTTCTCCGAAGCTACCGGTACAAGAAGAAATTTTTATTATAAAATTTTCGCCTTATTTCTCCTTCATCGTGTTTAATTTTTGCGGTTTAATAAATCTTTACAAAAACTTCCAATATTTGTTTCGCTGTTGGAATATGTTGTTGATTTTATTTATAACAATTTTATATTACTTTAATTTTGCGGAATAAAATATAATAAAAATAAGGTGAAGATTAAAAATTAATTTATTTATATAAGAGTTATATCGTTTCCTCTTGTATGCAAGTAAACCTGGTGACTTTATATTCGCAAACTTATATTTTACGAATGATATGACGTATCATGGCACCAAATTTCATACATGGACCATAAAAACTAAAAGAGAAATTCAGGAGAAAAAAAAAAAAAGTGCACCAGAAGTTTCCGACGCAAAGTACTCAGGGAAGGCCTGGCCTTTGAATATGATATACATGATCTTAAGAGTTCATTAACAAAATATCGTTACTTCTGTATGATTCTGAAGGTCAATCATTTCTTTATGTTTAATATATAAATTATTTCCGTATTTACTCTATTCTGTCGCAGTATAAATTAATTATGTTATATAACTGAAATATTATTGAAATTTTATTTAAGTAATTTTCGTTCCTATAACCTGTTTTATCGGTGACTTTCGTTTTAATATTCTTTTTTGGAAACAGATGTCTCCAGACAAGAAAAGTTAATTTAAGCACGTCATTTATTTGAGGAGGCAAAAAACTGTTCAATTTTCAATAGCTTTTTAATGAGCAGCCTATTTAAACAATTTATGTATGTAAATGCATAAATATATAAAATGCATAAAAACATTAAAATACAGGGATTTCATTTATCTCCAATGATCGTGTCGATAATTAAAAGAGAGTATTGATTTTTTTAAATTAAATTTATGAATTTTAGTCTAAAAATGTAGATTATCCTTACTTATTTTAGGGGGCTTCAATTTGAAATGGATAAATTCAATTTTAATATCCGAATTCTAATTGATATTCTAATATATTTCAATAGTTAAATATTCATTCTATATTAAATTTAATTCTATTTGGATTTTTTATACTAAATTTGATATTCTAATTGGAATCTAATTGGATTCATAGTTCATATTCGATGAAACGATAAATGTATAAAATTGCGGAGGAACATCGATTGTTATTTTTGTCGGAGTATTTTTCTTGGTAATTATATACTGGTTAAATTTATTTCTAAGCAGTAAAATTAAAAGTGTTTCAATTATCAGGAACTGAACTTGTACAAATTTATTCATATTTTAAGTAGTAGCTTTTAATATTTGAATAACTAAAGCATGTCAGTAAACAAATAGTTATTATGACTTTAAGTTATAAATGAATAAGATTCACTTTTATAGTCAAGTTTCAGGCATGAATTGTTATATTTATGCTATATTGGGTTCTCTATTAAAACTGATATGTGCAGAACACAAAAATCATAGATGAATTCAACGGTCAAGTAAAATAATTTTCTAAATTCTTTTTTACTTAATTAATAATTTCTAAAAGAGAAATATCCAATATCCTAATGAACTTGTTCGGTGATAATATGCTCTTTAAATTGAAATTTTTCATAATTATTTATGAACAAAGGAATGTAGTTATTTTCTACGTACATTTAAACACAACAAGGTTTTTTTTTGTAACTAATAGCAATAATTAGTATAACTGAAAATTTTTATTACTATTGCGTTTTTAGAATGAATTTCTAGAGTTAACATTATGCTATTCTTCAATATATACAATTCTGAACTAGACTGCACTGTGCCGAAATTTTCAAAGCGATCTAAAATAATACCTTTCTTTTTCATAAAATTATTATTACTTTATGCAGATATTTTGGTATAGTTTAAATTTTGTTGCTTTTCTATCCTGAAGTTATTTTATTGAATAAATATTGTGTTGCTTGTGTAGTAGAAGGAGATTAGTTATTAAATTTTATATTAAGTATATAAATTTATTCAATATTATATCAATTTATATTAAGCAGTCAAACAAAAAATGCAAGAAATTCCTGTACTCCTGTACACAAATGTTTTTAATTAATAGTACTTTCTCTGTTATTTATTTCTTAGGTTTATTAGAGAGATGTGAAATTTTGAATGATACTATGCAATTTTCTTAAGATAAAAAAAGTTTCTGCGTTTGTAGAAGTGAAAAAAATAATTAATTCTTGTCTTGTTTTAATATATAATGTATCTGACAGAAGATATAAAAATTCAGAACGAAAAAAAAAAAACTGTTTTTTTTTTCACATACATTCTAAAATAGGAAGAATGGGCTAAAATTGCTCATATTTGCAAACTAGAAAACTATATGTTTCTTGTATAAAGCTGTTTGAAACTGATAAGTTTTTTTAATTACTAATTTCAAAACAGTTTTTGTTCTCTTTTATTATTAAAACTTGCATATCATACATTACTTCTGAAAAACTTGCAGGTATATTTCAAAAATATTTCATGTACTTGTCATTCAATGAAATACGAAATGTAAAAATTGCTGACAGTCATTCTTTTATCGCTTGTAATTACTTTAAAACCGCCATTCGAATTCTTATATCACTAATTTGCAATGAAAAAATAGATTTTAAATCCTTAAAATTGATTATTTTCGTGGCTAATAGAATATCTTTTCGTAATTTTTCATCTCTTTACAAATTATTGTAGTGATCTATTTATGTAAGAAAAAAATACAAATATTCTTTTTTGTTCATTGTAACTAGTTTTTTGAAAATTTTGCTGTGGATCTGTAAATATTTGATAAACAAACGGAAAAGCCATTATTGATAATGATTAATTTCTTTTATTTTTTTTTCTTACCTGAAAATTGTATATATATTAGGTACTAATAATTTATTAGAATAAATCAATAAAGATAGCTATAATGTAATCAATATTTATTTGTTATATTTACTGGAGCATTTAATTGTAATAATAAAGTGGTATAATTATTTAATACCATGCGTTCAATTTTTTTTTTTGTATTTATCTGTCCATCCATCTGTATGTCTGCGAACGTGATAACTTAAAAATTCTTTAAACTATGTGGTAGAAATTTCATATATGGTCTTATGACCAAATTTATAGATTTCTGTTATATTTTTAAAGAAATCAATTCACAGGAAGTTTCTCTATCCGGCCATAAGTGCAAGTGAACTCGACAGCTAAAAATGCATAGAGCTATATAAATAAAAATGTGAAATGGAATTTAGCATCTAAAATATCAATTCTTACCAAATTTTGAAACAAATCTGTCAAACATTTGATTGTAGGTCTGTACGTATAAACGCAATAACTCATTAACGATCAAGGACATTAATCGAATCAAGTAACTCATAAAAGATTTCTTATTCACAAGTTATGACGTATTTGTATCTTCCATACATCATCCAAACTGTGCATGATACTGCATTAATAAGTTCACACGTAAAATTAAACACCAACTGCTTCTAACTATGCGACTAGAAATAAAACGTCTAGAGTTTGCGAAAAAAAGTTGTTTTGGAGAGTAATTGACAAAATACTGTTTTTTCAGATGAACGAAAATTAATCTCGTCGTACACGAAGGGTTAAGAGAATCATTGGTAGGATATCCGGCGTGAATCAGCCAGTCTCACGATAAGATAATATGGTGGAGATCTGTAATGATTTGTGACTGTTTTATTAATCAGTTGACATCAGTTGTTTATTTGAAAGACAATACTATTTGAAAAGACTACCATAGCATCATAGCAGAAAATTTATTACTGTTGATGTCTCTGATATCATTTTGAAAATACATATTCTAGCCAGATAATGCTACCAGATACAATTCAAGTTCTATACAATCTTGATTTCAATCCAATTATATTTAAATTCTTAACTCTCTTAGCACAAAACACAGAATAACATTATCTTAATATTTTCACGATATTGGCCGATTTTCAGAATACCAATCAATATCGTGGAAGTATCGTACAATATATTATGCTGATAAGGAAGTGGAATTTAAGAATTTCTGAATCCTGTAAAAAAATTATAGGGCTGAAATTTACGGATAAAGTAAAGCTTGCACCATCAAAGATGAATTTAAAGTGGCCATTAAAAGCAGCTCAAAAAACATTTCAAGAAACACTTTGAATTAACATTCCAACTCTATGACTGTAAAAATGACGAAATTGATTAAGAAGGATAAGTTTTATTATTTATCTAGTTAATAAAATGCCTCAATATTTTTTCCAGCTTTGTGCTTGTTTCAAAGCCAAAATAATTTCTGAATAAAAAAATAGTTTTAATAATCATATTATTTTTATAGCAGTAGATAAAATAGTTTTCTTGCACTATGTTAAAATTCGCGTACATTTCAAGCATTGTATTTAATTCTTAATCTGCTTGGTCTTATATTTTCTCAGCACTTTTTTTCCTACATATTTCTGTATTTAGAAGAACATATTTTTCGCGATTAAATATAGCTGATGTTTTATTTATCATAGAACATATGTTTTGCTCACATATTGCTTTGATAAAATTTTGCTAAAAAGTAACATTTTACAATTTCAATCTTACTGAAATAGAAACTGGTTACTCATCTAATAATTTCAGTTGGGTAATCAGGCGAAGCAATAACGAAGCTGCTGTTTACTTATTTAAACAGCTACAGTCACTGAAAAAAAATGAATTTGACTGTTATGAAGAAATCGAATGATCCAACTGAAACTGTATTTCAGTTGGATAATTATATTTTGAAATTTCAATTGGATGTACAAATTAACTGTACTGGTAACTAAAAGCAGTTGTGAATGCAATTATCAAATTTTAGCGATTAGACTCATAAAAATAAGTATTCATTACTATTTTAGATATATATTTATTGTTATAATTACTCTAACTAAGCAAGTTTCTTTTGCTTAGAGTGATTTGATTCATAGCATTTACTATCAATGCTTATTATTATGAAAATTGTGTTCATTCACTTCTATGCAGGAAGATTATTTTACTCGCATTGGCACTGAAATTATGCATTACCATCCATGTCTTCTCTATCTTTACAGATTCGTGGACATCAGACTTCCAATATTTGCTTTCAATTCTTTGAAATCGCCTCAATTTTTTTTTCTTTCAAATCTTTTATAGTTTCCATTCTTTATACGTGTATTTATATTTTTAAAGTTTTGCATGATTTTGTTGCATATATTAGATTTGATTAGAATATTTTGGTTGTTTTTAGCTTGGCGTTGCTATCTTTTCTTTCATCTCCAATTTCCAAGCAGTAGTGTTGCTTCTTATTGCATGCTAAAGTCAGTTTCATTTCTGTTTGTTGTTCTGATCTTAATTTCTGTTCTCTATTTTTCTTTTCCTTGTCCCATAATGCTTTTTATTTCATTTATTAGTGAAAAAATATTCTTAAATTAAAACATATATTATTTAATTAGAATGTAAACTGAATTATCGATTTATTGTTAAATATTATTTCATATTTTGAAATAAAAATTTAATTTTAGAAATGATTAAAGTTAGATTCGTTTTTATAAATTTTAATTTTATTTAGAATATTCAATTAAATATCTTTTAAAAATCCAAAAAAAAGTAATACATTTTAATTTTTAAAAATCCACGTTTGAAAAATTGAATCCATTAAGGATTATTTTATTATTTATTTTGTTTCTGTTAAAAATATATCCCTGATCTATACAATTCTCATTCCCTTTGTCTTAATTTGATGTGTTTTGTGTTCTTCTCCTGCATCCTTTAGTGTGATATGTTTTTTGATTTGAAGTTTTTTTTTGTTTCTTTAGTTTGTTTACTTCTGTGTTTTGTGACTTATTTTCTTTCTGTGTTGCTTTTGCTGTAGGGTCTTGGCTTGGGTTGTCAGTCGGGTCTCAAGGGACGAAGGAACACCTCAATCGGTCTTCGTCCCAATCCTCAGTGTCCAACAAGAGTGCGGGTCGCCGCCAGGTCCTTGCGGAACCACACACACTCCTGTGCACTCTTCTATTTCTCTTCTTAGTGAAGATTCTACTTATGAAGGCAACAGACAGCTGAATTTCACAGGATTGCATGCCTTCTTAAGGCTTTCATCATTGATTGCACAAACTGCTGAACTCTTTGCCACTTCAACACGAATTGTCATTTTTGTCCTATAAAACAGACCAAAGTATTTTGTTTGGCGTATGCACAAACGCCATTTGACGCGACCTATAGTATATTTCCAATATCCGTGTTGTAGGGTTCTGGCACAAATATACTTCTCTACGCCTTTTCCAAGCATTATTAGTACACTGTGGTTGCACATATTTCCTGAAGCAACAAGTTACCTCTTGAACTTTGTGACTTTCCTATAGAACAGACCAAAGGTTTATTATAGGATGTATATATATACTTATCTCAAGAAATGTAAAAAGTTAACTATCAGGGAATTAATACGATATATTGTCTTATAAGTGTCCTCCATTAATATAAGTAAATTATCAGTATATGAATGTTGCCACATATAATCTAAACTTTGATCAGTGAATTAAATTTGTTTCAATTAATTTTTACATTAACAAAATGTCATATCAAACCAATTTCATTAAAATATATGTATAAATGAAAAATGCTATAATTTGCCTATTATGAAAAAAAAGTAAATATTAGCTGTTTTAGATTATAATATTTTGTTAATGCCCTTGAACTAGAACTGATTGGGTTAGAAAAATCATACAGATAGAATCACATATATACAATCTCTAAGAAAACTGTTTATCTCATGTATCTGTATTTTTCCATGGTGATGACAGTAAAGAAAATATTTTTGATACAAAAATATCCATTATAAAAACATTGTAGGCAGAATCTTATTCTGCATTTCTTATAGAATTTTGTCATTTTCACTATCTCTTAGGAAGAAAATTTTAGGGCATGTTTAGTGAAATAAAAAGTCCCATATTACGACTGAAAAAAAATTTAAAATTAATTTATGGCTATACTTTAATAAGGTTTTTAAGAAAGAGAATTGATTCAAATTTTGTAGAATGTTTTAGTTAATTTCAGCTATAAATAAGTATTTTCTAATCATATGTATGGATACATTTGTGAGACGAATTTCTTTTCTGAAGAATATTGATTTTATTTATGAAATTTGTTTTTTTAATATGAAACTTTTTCATTATTTTATTAAGAATATTCATTCATACTATCAACTTCGATATTTGAATTGCTGTTTCATTACTCCGTTTTTGTATGTCCATAGATAGCCTCAATTTGTTTCCTGTTTTATTCTGAATGCATTATCCCTTTGAATTTTATAGTATAATATATCATTTCGGTTGTACATATGGTTGTAAATGATTTAAAAAATATTTATCTTTTTATCAAACTTCTTGGTTTATGTTATAGTTCTGTTAATAAGAAATTTCTAGTTTAAATATGATTCCTAATTTTAAACTAGAAAAAATTCAGTTTCCTCATTTTAAACATTCAGAATCCTCATTTTAAACATTTATTTTATATTAAAATGATTGCAATAACAATTATTCATTGCACTTTTTATATATAGTCATACATTTTATTTTATTATTGTTTTTTCTTCACTATACACTACATGTTCATCGACTCCGTTCTAAGGACAAATTATTTGTTATGATTCTCATCTATCGCCAATATTCTATAGCAGTAAATATTTATTTTTACTCATCTTTCGTATCGAATAAAACCTGAATAAAGTTGAATTGATATTTTTTACACCTTTTAGAGTTGTTTTTTAGTACTTTTATTACTTTTTTGAAATCTTAATATACATACGGCTAAAACAAGAAAAAATGTATTGATTAAAATTATTCTCTACTTTTAGGTATTTTTAAATTGGTACCTAATTTATCCCTAAATATCTAGTTTTCTTTTAAACCAGCATTTTAAATCCTTTCATACGTAATATTTTTAATCTAAAAGGTACTTTTGTATAAGATATTATAATATACAAAATCCTTTTATGCATGAAATCTTTATTGTTTTTTATCATCTGGTTTTAATTAAAGTTAAAAAAAATCAATTGTACTCGGCAATTCAAAAAAAAATATTAATAGTTAATTGACTTCGCTGGTTATCAATAATTGTTTCATTAGTACTGCAAATTTGTTCACAAATGCTGAAGTATAAGAAAGATTTTCTGTATCAACTTAAGCTTTATTTTAAGAATAATTCAATGACCACTTTCAGTCACAGAAACTCACTGTTGAAACCCTTATTGAAATAAGAGAAACAATTTTTAAATTGAATATTTAATTAGTTTTTATGCTTTAAAAAGTTAATAGTACGCTTTCTCATGTTTTTTTTAAAGAGTATGTTACATTTATTGAATATATGACAATTGTTTTTATCAGAGATACATACTTTTTTTTCTTCTTTTTTTAAATTTCTACTATTAGTTTACACTCTCCGTAGATATATTTATTCATTTATACATTGTTCAAATTTTCAATCATTAATAAAATACTTCTTATTCATTCACTCAAATTCAAACAAATTTTTTTAACTTGAAGGGGATGACACTTGATATTAATCAGTTTTTTTTCAGATATTAATTCATTAATATAACTAAGTTTTAATACATTAAATAGAATTTTAGCAGTTTGTAATGAAAATTGAAATCAATAAGCAGTAGTTCAATCGCTAAAATGGAAGGATTTCAGTATTTTTCTCATGAAAGGGAATAATGCAAAAATCAATCATTTTTGATGCTATTATTTTTATTGTTTATAAAAAGTTACTAAAATAAAATTTTTCTTTGTTAATCTAAGTAGGAATTGAATCAAATTTTTTATAATATTTTTTTCCAGTAGAGATACTTTATTTGGTGATATCTTAATACACCAGTAATTGCCACTGAGCATTTGTGATCACTTTTTGTCTAATGGGTTTGTTACCCCATTGCAAATTGTAAAGTTGCGTGCTCGATCCTTGGTGGGATTCAATCTCCACACTGGCAGAACACCACAATCCAAATCGCCAAACGTATATTGTGAAACTTCTTTAAAAAATATAGCTATCCTAATACTTAAATTACTCGAAAACACACTTGCGAGAGTTACTTAAGTAATTACTGTTTATGCAATGGATTAAAATAATAATTTGGAGACATTATTATGCAAGAATTAACAAGGAAAGCATTATCACAAGCTGAAATTTTCCTTTAAATGCAAATATTTATTATAATTTAATTAATTATTATTTTCTGAAAATATTTTGAAATCAAATGTTTGAGAGAATTAAGTAACCAGGAAATGAAATTGTGAGTTATGGACATAAATATTTCAATATCTTTGATTTGTTTATTTTCGTTAACATAATATATTAATTTTATGTAACTTTAAAAGTTACGAATATTATGAAATGTTAATTGAAAAGTAAACTTTATTGTTTACTATCAATGTAAAAATGATTCGAATAAAAAAAAATTAAACGAAATTTGGGAGTGAGAAAAATAGGTTGATTGAATCAACTTAAAAAACAAAATTCTTAAATAATATAATTTTGTTTAAAAAATAAAAGAGAAAAAATCCTTTTACTGCCTGATTTTATTTGAATCAACATAATGTCCATTCGCTTTCAAAGTGAACTTTGGGTTTAGCCAAATGACGTGTGTCAAATAAGTTTGAATTGACTGCATTCATATGGATGAGCTTTGAAACACATACATAAACGTCACCCCATTTCTTTCGTAACATTCGCGGTAATCTGAATGTTCGAGCAATCAGGACATTAACTAAGGAAGGCATTGCGATAAACGCAAAATAGTTCTTAAGTTGATACCCTTTCATCCATACACGCTCTCCACTTAAGGGATATGAAACCCGTCATTAGAGTAATGATGGTTCAATGCCGCATTATTATTAACCCTAGGTAAAATTAACTATGCATGAAATTTTTTTAAATTAAATTTCATGATATTGTAACACGCAATTCAGTAAAAAAGTCATTTTAAAAATTTTAAATTGAATTCGATATATTAAATCGATAAACATATCACATATTTTCTATTAGATTTTGTTAGAGTACTGTTCGTGTGAATATCAGACCATGAATCAAGCAATATGCTAGAAAGGTTGGATAGCATTTATGCGGAGTCATACTTTTTAACTCAAAGTGCTATTTTGTTGATTTAAAAATTAAGATTTCAGTTCGCATAACAAAGAACCAAATATTGCTCTGGAAGCTTTATTCAGTGAATGTTACTGCAAAAGCACTGTCATGTCAGTGTAATTTTTTAAATGTTGCGAATCATTTACTTTTTTAAAGTAATGTTCAAATTTAAAGAAATATTACACATGCATATATTATTCTACACTAATTAAAAATAAGCGATATAGACCATTAATAAATCATAAGTGAACTGCTATTTCTAAGAGAAAAAAAAATAGAGTTATTTTATACAAATTTTTATGCTAAATAAATTGCGGATTCATTATAATAATCCTTAATGAGTAAGACCTAGGTGAAATACGCCAATAAATTCTGTTGCGGAATGTATATCATATTAATGACGTGCCCGAAGGCACACGGAAAAGTTATTGAATGACCGTATTGTCGCTACAGCAACACTGGCGAGAACCATGGTTGAGTCCTATAGGCCATCACCGGCCACAGTACAACCATCCCTGTAGGGAGTTCATCCCGTCATCGATGGAGGGGTCAGACCCTTAACTTTATTTTATTCATCGAGTTGGCGAGATCCAACCACCATATCGGAAGCATCTCATTCTCAATTACGAGGTGCCCCTCCCGATGTTTTATGTAGCAGTAAAGTTAAACTTCATGTCTATTCTGTCATGAAAATTTTATCTAAAATTTCTATTGTGAAATTTCTCCAATCAGTCAATAATGTCTATTGTTATGTGCAAGCACCAATCATTCAGTTGCAAGTAGATAAATATATATTCCATGTATACCAAAAACTCCACAAACGTTTTTTTAGTTTACCAATGTTGGATCATACGGAGTTAAACAAAAAGCTGCACCAATTCGTTAAAAGGCAGGTAATAATGATGTAGTAAGATTAATAAAATCAAATACAGTAAAAAATATAGTAAAATAAATTTGATGAAAGCAAATACAGAAAAAAAATATAGTAAAATAAATTAACTATATCCCTTGATATAGTAAATCAAGCGATTTTATCTAGTATTATGTTAGAAAGTGTTGTCACATTAAATATGTTTTTCAGATCTTTTATATAACAGTTTTTTCCTTGATAATCTATAACAATTTTTTCATGTAGAATGTCATTTAGGAGAGAATTCTTCATTTCTTATATGGAGATGAAGAATTGCATTCACGAATGTATTACATCAAATATAATTTTTTTAAATCGAAAAATTCATTTAGTCTCTACAAAATGGGTGGATATTGTAATATTTGATGGAAAAATTATTTAAATGTGTCTCATTTAGTTTTTCAATATACATTTATTATTTAAGGAACCCATTTTCAATCACAATCAGATGTCTATTTCTAAATCGTTAGGTATAGCTATACACTTCCAAGTGGAAAAAAATGTCCTAAATGAATAAAGCATCGTTTTTGTTTTTAAAAACATTAAGAAATTTAAATCTTTTACAATCCCCTTGTCATATTTGTTATGTTTTGAAAGTTCTTCTTAGTGTTTCGACACTTTAAATAAATAAAATCCTACTATTTTAAGACAAAAATTAACCGAATAATAAAGCCTTGAGTATCAGTGTACTTTAAACGAATTTAGAATAATTGATTGATAACATTGAGGAAGGCCATCGAATCAACTGTATGTTCATACTCGATACCGTTTTTAAATACAATATAAACTATTTAAAGCTTTTTAATTAAGGTTCTAACTAAATCAATTTTAATCACATGAGTGATGCTTTATGCTTGAAGCGATAAAATGCCAAGAATAAACTATAAAAATTAAATTGTTAAAATTTTGTCTTTGGTAAAATTTATTTATTCAAATAGTATAAAATACAATTCTTTTTGAATTACTTTTCGAATTTAGTGTAACTTTTAACCTCTAACAATTTTAAAAATTAGCTATTGGACTACGGCTAGAATAGATTCTTATATATATCCTTTTTTGTAATATGGTGTTTTATATAAATGCTTGACTTAAATTGTCGAAATAATATTAACTATCAATATAAAAGTTAAAGAAAATAATATCAATCTATATCAATGTTAAAGAAAATTAATTTGAAATAACTATTATTCACAAATAAAGATAGTTAATCTGATCAATTGGGAAATAGCAATAATTGAGAACGATGACCACTTTGGTATCCGCTGGCCACTAATTGAGCATCATTGAGAAGGAGAAGATTATATCTTCTTTAAGAAATTCTAAAAGAGGAACAAAACTTTTCTACTTTATTTCTAGTTTTATTGTTTTATTTTTAACGTTTATTTACTTCAATTGACATTGTGCCAAAAAAAAAAAAAAAAAAAAAAAAAAAAAAAAAAAATGAAAACTCCCCTAAGCGTTCCAACCCAACCCCAGCCCACTTTTTTTTTTTTTTTTTTTGCAAAATTATATAATTTTTAGCTTTGTAGAAAATAACAGTTACATGTAAGATTCAGTAATCAAATTTAAACTTTCTCTTGAGGTTAGCATTCTCAATTACCTCTAATAATTTTCAGTCAACAAAAGAAACAGTAGAAGTTTTAGAAACAATCTTTTATAATAAAGAGTGTTTTTCATGGATTTTTGTGCTATTTATAGAGTGATAGAAAAATAAATTACATTTAAAATCACGACAACTTCCGAATAATTTAATAATTTTCATTATATATTTTTTTAATAATGACAAATTCCAAAAATATTCATATATTATTATAGAATAAAATGATTATTCATTTTATACGTGCGTATCATTAAATCCATTATATTCATTAAATTTGTACATGTTGAATTTTAATTATTCTTGATAGGTGGGATTTGGTCTAAAATTTATTTTGATACTTTTTATTAGAATTTGAAACAAACAAAACTTTTTTAACAAACTACCTTTTGCAGATACGTGGAATACGAAATAAATGTGAGAAATACCGAGCTTCGTAAATAGCTTATTCCATTGTTTAAATGTTTAGTAATACTTATTTTTTTCATTCTTATTGTTAATTCACAAATAAAGTTTAATCCATTTGGGAGAAAAATTCTTAATTGATGTTTTCTGTGCTTGGAGCTTGATATAACGTTCAACAAATTTCAAAATAACGAGTGCCATTTCCTTTTTTATGCAAATAAATTCTTAATTATACCACCTAATTTTACTATAATTTGTTTTTGTTGTAAAAGTTCATAAAATTATGGAATTATTTTTGAAAAAAGCAGTTCGTTCTTAAGAATTTATTTTGTTTTAAGTTATTTGTAACAATTTTAATTTAAAATTAAATTTTCATTTTCATTCATGTAATTATAAAAGTAATTATATCTTTTATTTATAATAATTTGTTTTAAATTTTATTTATATAGACTTGAGGTTTAAGACTGAAAGTTTTGAAGGAATATAATCGCGAAATTAAGTATAATTCTTTTGTCATGTATGAAAGGAAATAAACTCTAATGAAGCCAGTCAAATATATCGCAATGAAATTATTATCTAATTATGATTTTTTTAAATACATTTTTTGTAGAACTCTTTGAGGCTAACTTAAAAAAAATTAAAAAGATATAGTCAGAACATTTAAGAAGTCTTTATAATTGTCCATTATTTATTTTAGAAGATTTATCGTATAATCCGATGTTTTGAGCTTCAAATATTGAAAATTAAATATATTTTTTAAAGGTATTCAGTTTCATACAAAGTTTTAAGATTAGTGACCTCAAAATTAAAAAATTAATTGATATAATTTTAATATATTTTGAATTTACCTTTGAAAACGGAACTCCTTCTGGTAAAATTTCATGTTGAATTGTGGTGAACATTTTCTGAAATATAAATTATAAAATTTTAAAGAAATTAATTTCAGTAAGAATGTTTATATAACATATTCAAAATCTAACAAGAAGAAAAATTGTTAGTTTTTCTTGTATATTTTCTAAAGCTTTAAATAGTAATTTGAAAAAAGATTTTCAGGGTCTGTAGCATATATTATGTATGTAAATCTATACACTTTAGTAATGCATATTATTCACAGTAAAGTTAACTTGAAATTTAAGAATTTATTTGCTATTAATCATTTATTTATTTCACATTTTCTTTACGATTTTTCCAATTTATTTCAAGATAATACAATAATCAGCCAATAAATCAACCAAACCAAATAATCGTCGTTATCGAATGTTTGAATTTTTTTTCAGATGACAATAGGAATTCAATGTTACTCTTATAAACCTTTACAAATATAAATAATTTTTATATTAAATTTTTTTTTATCAATTTTGCCTTTAATATTTTCATTGCTTTTATATTTATTACTCTACATTAATTTTTCAGAATGTCCCAAAGGCCAATTCTTCTACCAAGGCATATGTGTTCTTCAATGCCCATCAGGTTACTATGGCAGTGCTGTTGGAAATTACCGGAGTACCCAAGAATTGACTACTTCCGCTTGCCTACCTTGCCATTACAGCTGTATCGAATGTCACGGACCTAATGATTACCAGTGTGTTCTATGTCACGAAGATGCACTTCTTGTCGATGGCTATTGCGAACCCAAGGCAATGGTGGATGAAGTCCGCTCCTTTACAGCATGGAATGACGTCGTTGTTGGCGTTTTTACTGCTCTTTGTTTCGTCACCATCGCTCTCACAATTTATGTTGTCGTCGCTCTGTGGCCACCGCCATGCGTGAGGAGCAACAAGACTGGTGAATATGTGTGCGTGGAGCAAGGTCCATCGCCAAATCAAACCGATTCCTCTGCGTCGTTCTTGTCGAAACCATCGCCAAATAACGCGACGAATAATGTGATACCATATTACGATAGCGACGAAGAGCTTTAAGATTTTGTGCGAGTGCTTCTCACCATGGGTCATGTTTATTGACGCCAAGAAGATTGCCAATGTCTTACCAACTTTCCAGAAACATTGATGGGCAGTTGGAATTATATGGAAGGTTATTTGCCATTTTAGTTAAGCTAGCTGTTGTTAATCAACTTAATGTAAATAAGAGAAGTTTATGTGATTTATATTGTATCACTGTTGCGATATAACTGCCATATTTCCACCAACACGGACCCTTTTTTATAATGTCTTGCATTTGTTAGCTTAAAGTTATACTTAGCCATTTTTCTGTATTAAGGACACCAGGGAGCCTTATTGCTGAATTATGTAATACAGTTACACATTGATGCTTCTCATTCGCTTAAAACCCTGATATTTGTTGCAATGGGTATTATAATTGTGAGTAGATTTAGTAGAGTTAAATTATAGTGAAATATTCATTTTTTTACAATAGTATTGCTCTCAAATATCTGATTTTGGCAACTTTATCTCAAGAAAACAATTGCCTTTCGAAATAGGGTGTTGTTTCTGAAGACACTATCTATAATAATAATAAAAAATCTCTGCTTTATATAAAAACGTACCCCAAACCATACTATTTGATTTTCATAAATATGGTGCTAATATTACATAATATAAATATATACGTATTAATAAGTGATTAAACTAAATTCTCTAAAGTTGGAGTAATTTGTAACTATATCTTTTGTAACCAGTTACATTCCTCCGAAACAGTTTGAAAAAAAGGGAATAATTAGATTAAATTTATATATAATTTCCTTTTACTATCTTTTCATGTCTTATTTTATACTCACATTTTCTCCGTATTCTTCATTCCTTTATATGTAGTATTTATATTCCTTTATATATAAATGAAATGCATTGTTAGAAAAGAGCATGAAATATATAAAGCATTGATGATACTAAATATGAGAACTTGCAACTATATTCACATTGTTGACATACTTATAGGCAGTTCCTAAGTTTCAAGTTGTAGCTATTTTTTTTGTTGGTGATATTTGTTAAAAGTTTAATTTAAAACTTTTTCTCAACGTTGAGTAGATGTTATGCTTAGAAATGATCATACATAGTGAAAGCAGTTATGTTTTTTTCCCTTCTTTTTGTTAAGTTAAAACCAGAAAGTTAAACCGAATATATAGTTTTTGTTCATTCATAAGAGACTTACTGTCTATTTATGCGATAAAAAATTATAATTTTTTTAATCAACTTCCTAGTTTTGGAGGTTTTTATGGCGAAAATGGAAGGAATCGTGCATTCCTTCAAAAAACACGCTATTTACTTCAGTATGTATGTACCAGAGTTATTCTGATATTAGCTTGCTGAAATTCTTTTATGTGTCTGCAATGCCATCTGTTGGTGGAAAACTCAGTGAAAAATTTGGTTTGCTCAGGTTTATATTTTAATTGAATTATAAATATGTTGGATAAATTTGCTGCTCTCTGGGACATGCTCTTGAGGTTAAATATTGAAAATGCGGAGAAATTATTCTCATTTAACCATGCTTATTTTCTTCTTTAAATTAAATGATTTTTTGATACATAAATAAAAAAAGCATTGTCGGGAGATAAGACGCAGAATGCTGTTCTTTTATGTGGTGGTGAGAAACTGTGCATCATATCATATTCATGCACTTACATATTCGTAAGCATTCTATGAGCTAAATGTTTTCTAGCTAAAAATATGACTTTTTAGCTTCTAAGGCTTAGGAAGGAATTATTTATTGTTTAATTTTAAAATTTGAAATGCAATGATATATTTGAAATACAGTATTCTAATAATTAATAATCAGACATATCCGCTTAATTGAATTGGAACTAAAAGTAAAATAAAGTAAATACAATTAAAATGGAAACTAGCACGATTGGTTGCAGTGGGAAGAATTCCCTTGACGTCATAGTCTTGTGACTATTACTGGTCATCTCACGTCTAAATGTATGCCAACTTACCTTTGGTGTATGGCATTTCCTACAAGATGAGAAATGGACTCCTACAATAAATTGGCAAAATAATTTTACAGTTGTTACATGAAATTGATTTTCCTTACTATGCAATTAAGAATGATTTCAAATCAATATTGTAAAATTGAACTTTGCAAACTTTTTTATGGCTTACATAATACCTAGTATTTCAAAAAGACACTACTTTTGTCTTAAATAAAACACATTTCATTGGAAGTTATTATCGTATTCATTAAATGATAATGAAAAAGCAGTTATATCTATCATTAAAAACATATCTGGAAAAACGTATCATTATTAGATCTTGTTGTGATAAATAATCTGTAATAATATTGTAGAGTTATATTATTGCCATTTCACTCCGATACACAACTACATCTTGACTGTTACGAGTTGATGGATAGTACGTAAGAATTGCGTGATATCCGACGAGTCTATTTTGATACTTCAGGTGAAGGAATGGCTTGCTAAATTTGGCAGCTCTTTTTTCCTTCATAGCATTCAATGGAAGATATATCAGTTACTAGAAATAGGGAAAAAAAGCGCTGGTTCCAAATAATCGTTTTTATTACTATTCTATTATTTTTTAGCGACACACATTCAACTTCACACTTTCCTCCCTCTCGGCAAATGCACTCGTCTGCCTGAAGTTGAAGGTCAGGCACCAATTTTGCAGCGTCATGATATATATAACAATTTATGCTCATTCTTATAACATGTTACGTATGAATATGTAATGCAAACTTTGTTGTATTTTTTTGTTGAATTGACAGATAAAGACAGATAAATGTGTAATTATGCTGTTATACATTTTTTTGATGTGATGTGGTGTAAATACTTCATTATCATGTAATTTGCACTAATTTTTGATTTGAGCAACAGAAGCTCATTGTTGGAAATCCTTTCAAAAGAATCAGTATTTGATATTTTGTAATATTATTTACTAAATGTGTTCTCATCACAAATAAATCTGTTTTCTATGGCAATGTTTGAAAGTTATTCAACAAACAAAAGTAATGATGTTCATTGTATGTGAGTTATGACTTAATGTTTATGAATAAAAGAATATAAACAAAAATAACTGTGGAATCGAGTGTAGTCCTTTACTTGTAATTAGCCACCACTGGCGATCAGCTGGTGCTCTGGAATACTGGTTGGTTTGTTTTCAATTAAAAAGTTTCATTCATCAAAAAAGTAGTTTTCAACTATTTAAAAGAAATATATATATATATTTTGTATCCTTATACTTATTTTGCTTTTGTCAAATCAGATTTTAAAATCACATGAAAAACATCTCATTTCATTATCTGACATCTAACTGCTTATTGTCTTATTAAAATCGCATGGGCAACATCTGATTGCATTATCTAACATCTAGCTTCTTACTGTCTTATTAAAATCATATGAAAAAGTACTGATTGAATTATCTAATTTCTAGCTGCTTATTGTCTTTCTTGGTGCTGTAAATTCACATTCTTATCTCTACGCGATGTTCAGTCAAACATCACTTAAATGTGTTATGTAGAACATCCTTAACCATGTTTCAAATAATGGGCTGGTTAAAAAATTAAATTAAGCAAGTAAATTATTTGGAATACCGAATTTTTTTCATAAAACCTAAAATTTTATAGGGCATTATATCGCACAAAAAAGTTGAATTATATGAAATCAGACAGCTAAAGCGAATTGAAATTCATACAGAATATGAAAATATGTATACAATTGAAATTTTTAAGATTTTTTTTTTAAATATATAAAAATGCCGTTTAAATATTTGATGAAACAATAAATTTAAGTGTGGTGAAATTATTATAGCATTTTACACATAAAATATTTTAAAAAATAACTGGAATCTAGGAAAAATTTACGAGAATTAAATTAACATCTTTACAGTATAAACCGTTTTTTACAAGAAAAACCAATTTTATAATTTTTTTTTTGTGTCAAAATATTATGGCACACATCCACTCAAAAGTTATATTAACCATTTTCTTTGCTTCATAACATGTTTTCAAGTTTTGCCTTAATCACCGAATATATATGAATTAAAGAAATGATTAATATCATGTAATGACAAAAAGCTGATATGTATTAAACGACTGGGCGTCATATTGGGATGACTTGTTTGAAATCATTGATGTGTTTTTATTATTTAACGTAGGCTGAATAATGAATCGATGATGATTTGTGTTGCATTTTAGTGTATGAACATTATTCATATCTCTGTTCTTACATGTGTATCTCTGAACTTTACCAATACCCTTTTAACTATTTATTACCTTGAAATCTTGGAAAATTACCTATTATCGTTTGTCAAACTTCTTAGTTTCCCCCAACTTTGAAGTTCAGCACAGTTCACTTTTCTAACAACAGAAAAATCTGGTATAATTTACAAAATATATTAGAAACTAGCATGCAATTCTGATTTTAATCCACCCGAAAATTTTTAAGACATCCTGTGTTATAAAGTGGATGGTAACAATAAGTTATTTTGCTCTTTGAATAAACGTGAAAGTTTTAATACAAAAAAATCCCCAATTAAATTTTTAGGTATTTTCAATTAAATTTTTATGTAAACATTTCAGATAGCTTTCATTATTATTTTTACCAAAAAAACAGCTACAATAGGCACTGGTATGTTTTTTATTGTAATAAATGTATTGCATATATTTTGAAGGAATTGAGGAGAGTTGATTAAATATTTGTTTAACGTATATGAATTTGTTCAAGTTCTAGGTCGCATTTTGCTGAAATCACCCCCGACCTCCGATATAATTCAACTTATGTTATTTTGTAAGCAAGTTATATCGGAGTAAATTATTGTAAGCAAATTAATATAAGCAAGACTAAACAGACCAGCAACTCTTTGAGGAATCTGGTTTTATATTTTATTCAGACATAAAATTATAGTAAGAAAGCTAATGCGGAATTTTATGTGTTTATCTTGTTGCAATTAAAGTCTATCCTTTTCAGGTACGGGTGGATAGCTTTTTCTCCGTTGAAAAATTTCTAAAGTTTATAGGATCTACAATTTTTATATAAAACCTTCAAAAAATTCTATTTTGTCACGTTGAATTGTTAAAACTGACAGATATTATTCCAAAAAGATAGATACTGACAGATATTATTTCAAAAAGATAGATACTGACAGATATTATTCCAAAAAGACAGATACTGACAGATATTATTCCAAAAAGATAGATATTGACACATATTATTCCAAAAAGATAAGTATTGAAGACATTATTCCAAAAAGGTAGGTATAGACAGACATTATTCCAAAATTATAGATATTGACAGATGTTATTCCAAAAAGATAGATATTGGCAAATATTATTCCGAAAAGGTAGATACTGACAGATATTATTCCAAAAAGATTGATCCTGACAATTATTATTCCAAAAAGATAGATATTATTCAAAAAAGATAAATACGGGCATATATTATTCTTCGGTTTTAAAACATATAAATTTATCAAAATTTCTGAGTCGATTTTTTTGTCGATTTCAATACCTTCTCTTTGTTTAGCTCATGCACTAGAAAAATAAAATCTTCAGCAAACAACTATATCAGCATTTATAAAAAATATTTTTTAAAAAAAAATCTTATCAAAATTTGTATGTAGAAAAGTATTTAACTTACCTATAAGATGAGAGAAACGTATTAAATTTGAAAAATTCACTCCATTCCATTTTGAATATACTATATCTTGAAGTACAATGATTGTAAGATTATCTCGTCTGCTGGGTTTTAGATAAAATAGATCGCAATGAAATCGAGTTCTTTAATAAACTCAACTCTGCTCTTTTTATTTAAATCGAAGATTTAGTTTATATACAAATGACTGTTTTTTTTTCTGGATTGCATTACATATGCTGATTTATAAACATGCATTGTGTGATAATCTTGCTCTGATTTGCAATGTTTATGAAGGAAAATGCATAAAAATGCCTTCTTCTTTATCTCAATTTTATTTTTGCTGATTTATTTATCAGAAGTTTACAAATAGAGCAATATCAAATGCATACTAAACAAAATTTTTGTTTGAGAGAACTTTTTTTCCCCCAAGTCTAGTTTTTCCCAAACATCTTAAACTATGTTTAAAGAATAAACATGAATAAAAATATATTAAATAAAGAGAAAAGAAAAATAAAATTGGGGAATTTATCGGAAAAGCACACGTGAAGTTTAGCATTTGTAAATATAAATTATTAGGCCTTGTGAAAACAATTATTTTTGTTTCCAAACATTAGAAGAAAAAAATTAATATTTTTAAAATTCATTCCTTATTACTTACTTGATCTTGAAATGAATATCTAGATTAAATAATAATTTACCAAACAATATTTTTTCAATTTTATTTTATTTATTTATCAATTATGAAATGCTAATAACTTTTAGTCCTTATGTAGTAAATGACGTCAATCTTTAGAGTAAATGGATACATAAAATTACTTATCAAAAAGGATCAAATAAAAAAGGAAATAATAATGTTACCGAAAATTTTTCAACAAAAATCTACGTATTACGTAAACAAATGCCTCGTAAAAACGACAAGAGTTTTGTTACTATCATTGATCATAATATATAAATTTTCGTCCTTAAGTAATAAGTAAAGTATCCTTCAGAATAGATGAATACGTAGAATCACTAATCAAAAATAATCAAGAAAAAAATCCAATTAAGTTATTAAAATAATTATAAACACTATCCGCTTATTATTTAAACAAATAAACAAATCATGTTGAAATTAAAGAAGGAAAATTTATATTATAAAATATGAACTGCTAATAACTTTCATGAAAACATGCTGCTATTCCATCTTGGTTTTCGAGATTTTTTTAATGGAAAGAGTACTTTGTGTTATATTTTTTTATGAAAGTGCTTACAAAAAGTTAAATAAAAGACAACATATATAAAGAATACTAGAAATTTTTTTTAAGAAGCAGTAATGAATTTATAAGTTTAAGATCTCAAAATACTTCGTAATAGAAACCACAAAATTTGTACACTCGTACAACTACATCAATACACTAGTACAATATTAGAGAATTTTTTAAAGAAAAGTTATGAATTTATAATTTTGAAATCTCAAAATGCCTTCATAATTGAAACCTTCAAATTAGTACCACGATATATTTTGATTATTAAGAGAAAACAGCTAAATTATTTAGTTTTTGAAAGATCTTTCTAACCTGACATCGTTATTTATTATTACTATTTTCGTTTTCGTTTCTATAAATGAATCATGATTTTTTACGGATGACCTACAAAACTTACCTATATTTTATTTTCAGACCACCGTTAAAATCGTTTTTAAAAAATTTAACCAATCATAAAATTAAGTAAATTTTACAATCGTATGAATAAGTTGTTGTGACTCTGCCATAAGTCACAACAATTAATCTGCCAATCTATCAGTGATTTAAGCTGGGTGAACATCTCTTGTTTTTTCAGTAGCGCCAAAAGTATGACTTAACTACTTCATTCGTCACATTCGCTTGCTCATTCCCTTTTTACAGGGTGCACATTCAAACACCTCACAGATAGAACACAGAAGAAAAATAACCATGCCCAAACTGGGACGCCAGATCACGGGGAAGACACTTTGCCCCTATGCCAGGACGCTGTCGAATTAGTTGTTTTAGCTTAAAAGTGATTCTTATCACTATCAATGTTATTTTTGGTTTTATATATTAGTATTTGTTTCATAATTAATTTATAGCATCATTTCTCTTGCAACCTCTATCACTACAGCGAGAACTACCCCTTTAATAGCAGTTTGGCTAACTTCTATCGGATGGGACACAGTGATAATGATATAATTTTCCAATTGAGTTTAAAAGTAAACGATATTAGGAACATGTATTATGTGATTAAAATGTATCGCTGTCACAAAAAAAAATGGGGGGGCCATGTTAAATGTAGCAGTGAGAGTTGTAATTCAATTTATTTTTGGAGGAAAGGCTAAATAACACTTTAGAACTATTTTTAGACAAATATTTCTTATATTAGCCTTCTTTTATAAATATCAAAAAAAAAAAAAAGGCTGAAGTGAACATCTAATTTTATCGATGTATAAGCATGAATTCCTGATCATGAAAAATATGTTTTATATCAGATTCGTGAAGAGCTTCATTTTGTATTCTCGCAATAATCTAAAAGAATTATCGTTTAAAATTCAAAGAAATGATCAATTTAGTTATAATTGTCAAATATTGAGTAAATTATAATCTGAATCTAAATTTATTATGTAATGGTTTGTTTACGTAACTCTATTATTTATAATTATTTTTATATAATTATGTATACCCTAAATATCTTAATTAATACTGTCTATAGACACAGCATATACTTTATAAGCATATGATAGAACCGTGAACTTCGAATCAGTGGCCCTTTTCTTATCTCGATGTGACTGTTATTTCTTCAACTCTTGTAATTGGACATAACTCGCTTGATATTGGCGGCAATCTGCAATATTTTGAATAATTTAAATTCATTCTATAATGTCTTCAATGTTATGTGTTTTACCTCTAAGTTTGTGTATGATTTTGAATATCAAGAATAAATAAGCAGAAGACAATATTGGAATGCTCATAGGATCAAACCCATACAAAACTTTATTATGATTTCAAGTAAGGTAAATTTGATGAACGGTGTTTAGAATTAAGTTTGAGTCATGACTTTAATTGTTCTTTTTAGTTTTGATTTCGCTTCTCAAGAGCGTTAACCTCTGCCCTTATTTTGTCATTTCTGCTCTGGGAAAAAAACAGGAAGGATATATAACTCAGATTAAAGAAACAAAAGAAAAAAATTGAAGCCCTTAAGATAAAGTAAGAAAATCTGCAGCAGATTAAAAAAAAATTAAATTTTGATCCGTTTTCAGAGCTTAGAAGTGCTTCTTTAAAAGTTCGAAAGATTATATTTACAATTAATAGCTGGGAATTATGAATTTGTAGAATCTATGGAAGATTTTTTTTCTTTAAAGTTAAAACTTGTTTATCAGATAGCAAAACAAAACTTGATGGTTTTTAAAGAAGTAATTTCATATATGCATGGTAAGTTCAAATGCTATTACAACAATTAGTCGAAGAAACGAGAAGTCATTGGCCATTTAAAACTTCAGATATAAAATTTTCTATGTAAAAAAAGAATTATTAGAATTTTTAAATATCAGATTTTTATATCTCTAATTGACTATTTATGATGTAAATTCCTACTAAGTCTAGTTTTGTTGCTTGTAAAACTACTTAAGGAGAGGAAAGTAATAAAAATTGTTTAAAATGATCAAAAGTTCAAAAATTATTTAAATGTATTAAATTTAAATTAGGAATTTAAATACTCGGAAGAATTTCGCAGAGCGAAATTATCATTTTGTGTCTGAATTCTAATAAATATGATTTAAAATGCTTCATATATCAGAGGAAGTATGATTCACTGTTGTATGAAAATATTATATGTAATAATATATGTTTTAGATCCTTAAAAACATAGCAAGCAAAACATAAGCCATGTTTGTCAGCAATGTTTGTCAGGCAATGTTTGTCAGCACTAGCAAATGTTTAGTAAAATAATGAATCCACTATGCTATAAGTACAAATTACTTCTAGTACTTCCCTAAACAACTTGTGTTTTATTTCTTATATGACAAATGTTATACTATATAATAAGGAAAACGATTCATTCTTATTTAGAACCTTGTTAGAAAAGCCACCCAGAGTAAGAGAAAACGTCATGAGCATTTTAGGATTAAAATGGAAGAGTAATAGATTATCCTTTGGTGGAATCGGTGAAGTTTCATTAGGAGCCACACATAGCTCAGAAAAAAATGGGTCGATTTAAACATAGGATCAAGATTCATTGAAATATTTCAAACAGTTAAATCTTGTAAATAAAGTTAAATATTATATTCTGTTGGATAATATTGATATTAAGGAATTAGATGATTTCATATTGATATTAAGAAATTAGATTATTTAATACTGATATTAAGAAATTTAGTAGAACTTTGACAGATGACAATTTTTCCATGCCTTTCAGAGAGTGATATTATTTTAGGATCTAACCATTTATTTTACAATCCTTTGCAATGGTATGATCATCGGATCTATAGGACAACTAATTGTAAATGTCTAAATTGGTTGAGTTTCCGCAGGTCAAATTCGAAAGAACTCCTATTCATCATTTTATAAGCAATCTCATTTGATTCACATTGAAAATGATATCATCATTGAGCCCATATCGAAAAAAAGTTTGAAAAATGGAAGAATTCCTATTAAAAAAGGAATAATCAAAATAAATAATCAGAATCATTTTTCTGCTAAAGTTCCAATTTACGAAGACATTATTCAATTATTACAGTTACATTATTCAGAAGATACAAAAGAGATGGTTATTTCTTGTTAATAGAAACGGAAAACATTCAAATTTGACTTTGAAAAACTTTCATAAATGAATAGGAAAATGCTGAATATATGCCAGTTAATAAAGAATTAGATTCTTCTTAGTAAGAATAGTTTTCCTCATCAAGCCTAGCTAAATAAAAATAATTTTTTAGAGCTAAAAAAAAGAGCTTAGAGAATTATATAAACTCTAGAGAGATGTAACTTAATCTGGTTAAAAGGGTAAGAAAGAAAAAGAAAGCAAGAGAGAGGGAGAAAAACGCATTTCTAATTTGTTTAATTTAACTAAGTATTATCTGGTAAGGATGAAGTAGTAAGATAAGTAAGTTGCAATAACTTTAAAAGGTCTTTTCGAAATTCTTTCAAAAATTTCAAAGGTCTTTTCAGTCATTTCTCACTGAATTCGAAAATTTTACAAGTATTCTAATATAAATGCAAATTAAATTTAGAAAAAAAGGTAAGTGGTTTGAAAATTATTAAATGGAACGCTGCTACCTTTTAGCAGAAATATTACACTCTTAAATTTATATAAATATCTTAATGTTTAATATTGGAATTTTTTTTATAATTTAATAGATTTAGTTTCAGATATTATCCTGATACGAGTATTATATGATATAAGTAAATAGTTTCTGATGATGTTAAGAATTTATTCTTCAGTGGAATTTTTTGATTTTTTATGTCCTAACTGAATTTTCTACCTTTTTCCGTCAATAATTTTATAGTTTTCTTGATATTTTCCTTTTTAATGTTTCATAACCGTAATCAACATAAAATATATTTGAACTAAAGTATTTCCGATTCACAAAATTTTACTGAAGTGTACAAAGTATGTATTTGTAGATGTTTTCAAGTTAAAAAAAACAAAGAGAAAAAAAATTAAATCATGAATAACCTTTTATTTTTTCTGATAAAATAAATAATACCACATAATATAACGAAGAATAAGGAACTTAGAACTTCAGATAATTTTTCCAAATACATACAGATAAAATACTGACCACAGTTATGAGAAAATTACACGCATTTTAAGTTTCATTTTTAAGGAACCATTTATAACCATAAATTTCATATTTAGAATCATAAGTGTTTGCATTTCTTTACAGGAACATAAATGTATGACTAGAAAATTTCGGTGAGATAGGGATTGACTTCCTTCTTCTGCAGCACTTTTAGTAATATGTGTACTGATTTGGATAGTTATCAATATATTCATCTTCGAGGACAATATCTTCATATCGCATTTTTGGGAAATTATCCGGCCGAAGTGGCATGTTTCTCAGGTTTTTACCAATTAAGTCAGCCCAGTTCAGTTTTTCCTTGTGATCAACTGCACGAAGATTTTCCAATTCATCGTGTATATTATTCTTGACTTCTGGTAGCTCTTCTTCGAATTCCTACAACAAAGAAAAATGTATTATATAATTAATAAAAAATATATGAAAGAAAATAAAAAGAAAATGATGTAAAATCCATAATACATTTCCCATAATGTACAGCCCCTGAAAGCTAAAAGTGTTCAAAGCTCTATATTCATGTAATGAATGTTAAAAGCATTTCGCCAATTAAATTTTCTAATCTACGCCCCAACTTATGTGGAAGTTACGAGTATACGAGTATATTGAATGAGAAGGCAGTGGATAAGTAAGCGGCCTAAGCTAGGCTAGTTAGGATTGGTTTTTAATCTAGCACCCAATTTGCAGGGGCTATGGAGCCTCACGAGTATGTTAGATGATAAATCAATGGATAAGTAAGCGGTCAAGGCCAGGCTAGCTTTGATTAGTTTCTAACTTACAGAGGTTGTGGAGCCTTACGAATATATTGGATGAGAAGTTAGCGGATAAGAAAGCAACTTCGGTGAGATCAGTTTGTTTAGTTTAATCCAATTATACAGAGTGGCTATAATCAAATAAGAATTTACAAGTCACTCTGGTTGATGTATTTAATTGAGACATGATATGTATGTTATTTAAACCGTGAGGAGAAATCTGCAATAAAATCAAATAATTGAAATTTTGACCACCAGCTGAAATATTGACGCATAGAGGACAAATGACCAACTTGAAACTCAAAAATCAGTTTAATCACATTATTTATTCATTGTGCTTTCCACTTGAATCAATTATGTTTTTAATCCATCAGCACATGCATGGGATCTTTTTGACCCTGTACTTCTCTTTTGCTTAGACATTCTAGCAATTTACAAAATTTTATACCTGTTATTTCTTGTACCTTCTTGGGGATGTATTAGAACAGAATTAGAACAATAGAAATCAATGAAATTCCTTTTTTACAAGAGGTTTTGTCTCAAATCGACCCCTGCTTCCTCTAGTATTTCAATTCTGTAATGTTATATTTATGGCTTTAAGATGCAGAGATTGAAAAATTTTATAGCAAGTCTTTATACTTATAGGACTGATGATGACAGCTCAGATTCGTCTTATGTTTTTGAAATTTCGGATAGTGATCGTGATACAGAATAAGAACAAAATGCAGATTCTTCTCTTCAAAATCTGATTGCGTCTTTCCTTCTCTTAAAAAAGTAGCAATTTTTATAGAAAATGCATTTTTTTTATAAAATGAATAAGTGGTCTTGAAATTTTTGTTAATGATCCATTTTATTCTTAATGAGGAATTATAAAAGCATTGAGTATGCATTGTGTTTTTCTGAATATGTATAAGAAATAAAAGATATGAATTTTGAAAGTTGTATGTTAAAGCTTCTTTTTACAAAAAATTTCAAAAGTAAAGTGTATGTAAAATATAAATGTTCTTATTGTTGAATTTTTTATACAGGAAAAAATATTTATTTCATTAAAAATATTGCTTATATTACATTAAAAATAACAAATTTAAAATGAATAAATGGGAAAAAGGAAATAAATACAGAAAAGATTTGGAAAAAAGCGGTTAATTTCATCTCTGCATTAAAATTATCTTTTGCATCTTAAGTAAAAACATGTTTGCATTAAATAAACCATTTATATACTCGGCCCATATTTTTTTATGCAAACAGCCAACAAATTAAGAGGTAAGTGTCTGATAATTTTGATTCAAAATGACCTCCCGCGTGTTCTAATGTTAAAAAAAAAAAAAATGGCTACCTGCACTGAAAGGTTAAAACCTGTTTCAATATGTTCAACAGTAGAGCGAAGTAATTCTTAAGAATCTGCAGTTATAAAAGTTTCAGCAGCTTAACATATGATTACAAACATAATATAAAGAAAAAATTTATAATAAATTATACAAAGCTATAAAATGACGAAAAAATTAGAATGCAAAATATATCATCCAAAACCGTTCACTATAAAACAATGCCAACAACTTTTCTTATGAATTCAAATATTAATCCCTAACTAAAAAAAGATGTTTTGGTAAAGCTTTTATCTGGAATATAAGTTCCCATAAGGAAGCTCCTCTGAATCTAATTTTCTTTCCAAGATCACATCGATATATTCTGTTTGACCTCTAAATTAGATTCTTACCGGAGTTCGATCTAATGCCTTTTCGATTTCCTCTTCGTTGATGTACCTTTTTCTGCCAGCAGTCATATGTTTTGGCCTCTCTTTTGTCCCGTGCAATTTCAGACTGACTGCATTCACCGCTCCTTTGTAGTCATTTCCTGTCTGTGAAAAAAATAATTAGACAGAAAAAAATATTTACTTGTTAAATTAAGACAAAAGGCATTTTTTTTTTTAAAAATTAGAGAGTAAATTTTTAAACATCTCTAATTATGTAAACATCTAGTTTACATAATTTATTAAACTAGGCTAGATCTGTCAAAGACGAAACTCATCATTTAAATCCAAACTTTTCGGTATAACCCTATCAATCTGATTGGCATGAGACAGTAAAATATTAAATTTGAACTGATAATGGCACTTTTTTCTGACAACAGTGTGATGCTATTTTGCAAACTTTTTTTATGAGTGTTAGAATTAAATAGTTTTGCTCATTGGGCAATTGTCACATTTTGGACAAGAAACAGCAAAGTTTCTGCATAATATTTCATACAATTTGTAAAAGGCTTCTCAGAAAATATTTAAGATTTTTTAAGAAGCAAATGACGATCCTTGCTTTAGCCGATAACAATATTATGAGTGTTATAGATATTTCAGAGAGGCAAAGGTCCACCATAGATAATTAAAAATCTCAATGTGCTTCCTTCCACATCATAGGGCCAACTTCAAATCAAAGATTTGTGTTCTTGGTACCTGTTTATTTAGGCCATCATGATAAATCCCACACACACACAAAGAAAACAATTGCAAACTTTATCATTCGTAATTAGACATTGGCAATATTGGCCTAATTCAAACATCACAAAATAAACTTGGCAAAGCTTCTTTTATGTGATGAAACTTGACAAATAAAGGAACCCAATTTTTAAGTTATTAAGAATGTGTCATCTGCGAAAAGGAATTATGACTGAGTCGTGAAAATCTTATCTGATCAATCGTTCAGATACTGTTAATAATTACCAAAATTATCCGAATAAGTACTTTAGAAGGCCTTTTACGACGAATTTAAAACAAAATATGATGCTAATATTCTATAATATCGCATACCTAATTTCCTTTAATTGATTCATTGAGTTTTTCAAGTATTATAAACACTTGAAAATAAGGACAAACAGCCTATTAATGACAAATAATGTTCGAAATAATGAATCTGCATTTCAAATGCTAAATCTGCATACTAAATTGCACATAATTCTTTTCTCATCGCAGTTATTGTGTTAACTTATAGTCGTATAGCCGGACAGACACACTTCTTGCGAATGGGCTTCGTTCAAAATTTATATACCTATACAAAATTTTCTTCATTTATACTAAATTCAATCTGCTTTGAATTATCACGACTGGAGGCAAACATAACTTCATTTTTCGGACTTAAAGATGTCTGAATTATGAAAATTCGTCAAAATCTTGACTTAGATTTTTTTTGAAGTTTATAATTAATTATTTCATTATACTTCATATATGAAGAAGTAAAAGTTGCATTATACCAGTATATTATTGATGAATAATAAAATATTTTGTTTTTTAAGCATCTAACTTCACTTTTATATAAAAATATATATTTTATAGAGTTTTCTATACTTTTCTTAGAATTTTTATGTGGAATGAAAGCAAGAGTAATAGAAAATAGTTAAATAATAGAAAATAATAGTTAAATAATAAAAATAGTTTACTGTTATTATTATTAGTCGTCCCCGTTTTTAAATATATATATATTTTATAAATTTATACAAATATCAAAACTGTTGCAAATATCTTACTTAAAGCTAAGACATGTAAAATAAAATTGATGCAAATACCGTATTTAAAGATAAATTTTACAAATAATGTAAAATAAAATTTTTACAAATTTCATAAACTCGAGATTATCTGATATCCATTTTTTCAAAGATTAAATAAAATTAAAAAAGATATTTAAATCTTAAAATTCATGACTTATCTCTTCAGATGTTTTTATTAAATTTTTTCTGCATGCTTTGGACAATTTTTTTGAAGTAGAATTCTTTCAAAGTGAATGAAAAAAGTTAGCGAAGAAATATACTGGAAGAGAACAAAATATCTAGACAGAAAAAAAAATGTAAAGCAATAATTTCGGGAGCAATCGCAAGGAAGATAGAGATACAAATATCGGATTTCACTTAATATTTTGAGATAAATGCAAGAGTTCGAAGCTATATAAGAGTGTTTCGTTCTTATCAGGAGATATTTTCCTAAGAAATTTTTTTTCTTCGAATATAAACGTAAGAAAGATATTGGCCATAAGATATCTTTATTTAGCTTTTTCGGTTCACTATACTTAGGTAGGGGAATGGTTTTTTAGAATTTTACTTAGGAGTTCGAAAAATTGGGGCAAGAATTTATGCTTGACAAACCCTGAAATTTTCGATTTATCAACGGCAAAAAGCAGTGTTTCTTATCTGTGAATTCCGTATATTCTTTACTAGAACAGTTCTTGTACTTTTCAGAAAACTCTGCTTATTTATCCTCATGCTATATAGAAGGATTTAATTCAAAATTTGTACAAATCTCTGCAAGGTCATATTTAACATAATATATGAATTCATTGTATTTATTATTGTCTTTACTACTCAGAAATTCGAGAATCAAGCTGATTTGAATTTAAAAACCTAATCGGATGATTTAATTATCAGATTAAAGGGTTTACTCTAAAAGAATATAGTCTAGAATTCTTATAATAAAGAAATAACATTATCTAGATATTTTATAACTAAGGAAGAACATTATTTAAAATTCTGATAATCAGTAAAGAATGTTATCAAGGATTTTTATAATCAAGAAAGAATATTATCTAGATTTCTTATAATCAAGAAATAACATTATTTAGATTTGTTATAACTAAGAAATAACTTTAATCTAGAATTCTTATAATAAAAAAGAACTTTACCTAGAGTTCTTTTAATCAAGCATCCAAAATTTTTGTAGTTTCATGTATGCTTATCGTCATTTTACAATGGTTAACATAGAAAATTTTGATTCAACACTTTTGAAAATCTAATTTTAAATTTATTACTTTTATTTTTGAAAATATTTTTAGCTGTTAATAATTGATTTTCATTTTCTTAAAATGGTAATTCTTAATATTATTTAAGATAAATTTTTAACATTATTTGGGGTTGTTTTAAATTATTTATTTATTTCACATTTACACACAACATGTTACTGCAGTTAAAAATTACACACCTCAAATTTTCTGTTTGTGTTCTTAACACTTTTAAATCAATGCATGAGATATTATAAAAATGACTTGCATATATTTTATATTTATCTTCATTGTCAGGAAAGTGTATCAAATTTTTTTGTTACTTTAGTAACAATGCAGAATAAAAGCAAGAAATTTCACGATAAGTATTAAATATGCTTCTCTTTTCTCTCATTTTAAAGTAAAAATATTTAATTTAGAAGTTTTGAAAACTTTTTAAATTACAGTATATACATACCATGTCCCGCACTAATACTTTCCATTTCCCGACTGGATTTTCCCCCCAGAAGTGCACGGACAAGAAAGTCCAGTTTTTGAAACCTATGGCTGATGAATCCCGCTCTCTACGAGAAAGAACCATGCTGACAGTTCCTGAAAACAAGTAATATATATAAAAAAATTAGTTCAATTCCTTCTTAGGTCAACAAAGAAAATTTTTTGATTTAGGAACTTTTAAACAATTATAAAAAATTAATTAGTTAAGTATCAAAAAATTATTGAATTTTGCAAGAATTGAAGTCGCATTCTTCACGAAAAAATACTGAAATCCTCGCATTTTACCGATGGAGCTACTGTGTGTGGATTTCATTAAAACTGCTTAAACTCTATTAAAAGTATTAAAAATTAATTTAATTAATTAATATTTGAAAATAATCTGTATTAACACCAAGTGTTATCCACTACAATTAAAAAAATGTATTTGACATTGAATGAATAAATAAAAAATATTTAATCAATATATATATATATAGGGAAAGTGATAACTAATAGTAGGAACCGAAAAAATATTTACGTTTTAATAAATTTCCGTAGAGATATTTAAAAAACTTAACAATTAATATCTTCAAATTTATTTTCAATATAAAATCTTTTATTTATTATTCCTGTTGAAAAGAATGGTAAAAAAAATCATTTAGAATTTTTTTAAAAAAAGAATTATATGCCATGGATATTTTAGAAAAAAATGTTACATTGATACAGTTAATTTGAAAAAAATATCATCCATTTAAATTTAGGAAGCAAAACAGAAAAATTAGAGTGAATTTCTTTTTTAAAAAACCCTCTCATAAAACCAATAGTCCTGGAACTGGAGCTTTGAAATAAGTATTCAAGTAAAGAATTTTGCTGTCCAGTTTTTTTTTCCCCCTGATTCTAAGAAATGGAAATTAAATGCACCCAAAAGTGAAAAAAAAGTTTTTACCAGCAGGAGAGAACAAGTAAATATCCAATGCTCCTCTGTGATTATAATCTATATCAAGGGAAAGTTCGACATGTTCCAAATAGTTTATTTCATCGGAAGTTTTAGTGCAGCCATCAGCAGTGATCTCAACTTCGACTTCTTGTATTTGAGAAGAAAGCAATTTGGGCAATCTGTAAAACAAATATGAGTTTTAACATTTTTTTCACATATTCAAAGTAATTACCTATCTCTAATAATATATTTCTTTTTTATGTTACTATCAGATAAACAGTCAAACAGGATTTTAAATGGAGGGAAGAAAAAAAATCTTACATCAGTGGAAGTGTATTCCCAAACTTTATTTGTCATGCCAAACAACGTCTTTGGCACTAGCTTATAATAGTTCTTCCTGAATTTAGCATTTTTATTGAATCTATCGAGTGATTCTTGTCAAATTTTTCGATGGTTAATACCTGTCATACGGTTAAAATATCCGATATGAGTTTTCAACCACAGAAACACAAATTTCACATAAAACTGCACTAAATTCTCATACCAAGTTTGCTCTTTTTGAGACGTTTTGTTTTTGTATTGTTATGTTCACTTATTTCTAAAAGTACAGTCCGACAGACAGTCAGCCAATCGTTAGATTTGGCCAAAAATCTGGCAGGTTTTTTATGCTATAGATGTTATATCTGAGTATCTCATCCTATAAATTTCAACTTGAAATGAAAACACGGAGATTTATCAAAATCTCGTGCTCACAATTTTTGACGATTTTTATACTTTCTCTGTACTAAGTATAGAAGAAATTGTTTCGTCCTTGCTATCCGGAAAGACGAAACCAGAAAGTCATTTCCTCCTTTTTAAGTCGAAAAGACAACACCAGAAAACGATTTCTCTTTTTCAAACCGAGAGAACGAAACTATTATGTGATTTTTCTTTCGCAAGTTGAAAAGATAAAACAAGAAAATGACTTTTCCTATGCAAGTCCAAATAATGAAAAAAAAAAAAAGATTTATCCTTTACAAGCCATTGAGAGAAGAAGATTTTAAGGAAGAAAAGGGAAGTTAAGATATAATAATATGTCCATAAACACCAATCAAGAACACATTAATCTTTTATTCATCAATAGATGATACGAATATTAGATTAGAAAAAAAAAATTGCTTGGTTTAAGAAAAAAGCGATTTTCTTTTTACAACCCATTTGAAAACAAGATTACTTTTAGCATTAATCTATTCAAGTTATAATGCGATTACATAAGATAAATAATACTCAACAAAGTGATTGTAGGATTCACAAACTGGCTTGATAAAAGAAGTAAAATTTTAATTATTTAATGGTATGTGATGTATGAAATCATCAAGTTGTATGAAATGAAATATAATTTTTTCGTTATAGGATTTATTAAGGAAAGATTAAAATTGAAAAAACTGAGGAAAAGTTTTATTTTGCTTATTGTGTCTCTTAATTCAGAATTGAATTGTTTCTTATTTTTAAAAATTCAATTAGAGAAATTAGAGGGAAAAAAAACTCTTCCGAAATTATTTTTGTAAAACAATGAAAAGTGGACTGCTCATTTAAAACATATTCATGGTGACTAAATAAATTTTCTTCACTCGTCAAAGCAAGATATCTAGTTCTACAAGAAACAATATAGCTGCATTTGATTTTAATTGAATTTCTTATGCATAGTTCGATATCCAGGATTCTATCAGAAATGTTTTAACTTTAAATTGAAATATTAATAAATATTATTACAGTAACATTAAATCTATTTTTATACAAGAACATTCTTAACGCACTCAAGTCTCATGGCATCATCTAATAACTCATCTACTTATGAGTGAAATTATGCGACGTACACACACATAATGTTAAACGTATATGAAACTACGTATGCATTAAATTTCATAAATTCATTACGCTGTTTGTAATAAATTTAATCGAAATATGCCTTTATTTTCTGTTTTGAAACGACTCGGAACTTCTCATGAGAGTCTTATGAGTACTTTCTTCCAGCCGCATATTGTAGATTAAAATATGCCTATAAAGAAAACCATAATTCATAAAGATTCCCACCATACTTCATTAAATGTTTTCACCAATGGTATAAAAAATTCATTTTGCTGAATTAGGAGAGTTTTCACTCTTAATAACTCTACTTTTCAAATGTAGCTTCATAAGCATAGTAAAATTCATTTATGGGTTATAGAAATGTATCACATGCATGAGTTTAAAAATTATAAGATTTAAATCAATATTTAAAAAAAGCGTGATAAACAATAGAGGCCATAGTTAAAAGATTTTTTTTTCCACTTTCTCAAAGCACATTCCCACACCTCACATTTTGGTACAAATACCTAAAAGTATTTCCCTTTCATTCTATTTCTATTGCATTCGATTAAATTTTATATTATTTTATTTGAGAGATTTCCATGATATACAATATTTTTAAAAATTTATTTTCAATTGATTAATGAAAATAAGTACATTAAAATGAAAAATGATCCTTATAAATAATTTAATTAACATATCACGTTAATATTCAGATTATTTTAAGAGAAGTGATCTTTTTAAGTGTATGGATAATGTATAATGATCTTTTTTGGTTGAGAATAATATTTTCATGTCATATTTCCAGTTTGTTATGAAAAAGAATTATTATTTTTCATTTTATAGTAAAAGCTCATTTTTCGAAGTAAATTAATTTAATATTAAATATAATAATCACTTACAAAAATATAATTTTATTTATAATCCAAATTTTGATTCAGCTTTCTTAATTGTCTCTTTCAACTATTAAAATGGTTAGAATTTCGTTGCAGCTATAAAAACTACTATCACAAATTAAGCCTAAAATATTTAAAGAAAATGTTGAATAAAAAAATGCTCATCAGCCAAATTGATGCCATTAAAGGGAATAGATTTAAGATGGCATACGAATGAGTTTTGTTTCTTAAATAAAAATATATTAAATTTGAAATATGAAGTTCCACAGGTCAAAATATTACAAAACATTGTTAAAATGTTACAAATCATGAAAAAAATGTTGCAAAACATTCATGTTTCACATGTCGTAAAACTAAACATTAAAAATCTGAAAAACAAAATGTTTTTTTCTCGCCAACTCACTTGGATGAAGAAGAAGCTATGCAAATGGCCTTTTCTGGTACAGTTGTCCAATTCAGAGCAGCCTTGACCATCGCCTCAGCATTGATCAAGCCAAATCCGAACCTACTATTGTACATGAGGCCGACAGAGTTCCTTTTCCATCCCTTGTTGTGCTTCAGATGATGGTATTCTGAAGTCCATACTACCAGATGCTGCACATCTCGCCAAGTCAAATCCGAACTGCAAAAAACATCAAATAAAATGAAAGTCAACCATATTTACTAACAATTTCAAACGAAGCTAATTTCAGGTAATTATGTATCAGTGTGAATTTTAGTGACGAATGATCTAATTTGGGTTTCAAACCTATCACCAAGCTCTATATATTCAGCTTGTGATTTAAATAATCAACCATATGAATAATCATGAATCAGTATTAATTTTAATGATGACTAAGTTAATTTGGATTTCAAATCGATTACCATGTTCTACAAAATATCTTATCATTTAAAAAAAATCTTATCAAATGAATGACTAAATGTAGGGATAAAAATAAACTTTCATTCTACTAATTAAATATAAATGAATTTAAGCTGATACTTAATTTGCGTAGGAAGTTCTTGTTGCAATTTCAATTTCCAAGTTGATGGATATGAATTTAACACATTGTGAACATCAATATATTAGCTATAAAAATTCATAAAAAAGTGGAATCTATGATGGAGTGATGATCAATGAAAGAAAATTTGTGTTTTCAAATTATCAATTAATGCCAAATATTTGTCTTTCCTATAAATATACATTCAGTTCCCACTAAATGTATAAATTATCTAAATTTAAATATTTTGGTTTTATGAAATTGAACCCATTTCAAGCATAATTTGTATTAACCTATAATATTTAATTAAAATAAGTTATCCAAGCCTGATTACAGATGTTACTACGAAAATGTGCTATAAAAAAGATAAAAAAAAAAATGGAATTGTTTAGCATCGATTTCATTCATTTTTTTTCTTGTGAGATTTCCACATTCTTATGCTACACGGATCGCGTTTTTATCATTCAAAATTATTATTTTTTAGCGAAATTGATAATCTTTTATAATCCTTTTAGAACTATGTTAAAATATCCGATGAAAAGATTTGAAAATATTAATGTATCCAAATTATTTCAAAGAAAGGGCAGTAATTACTTTGAATTTGTTTTTTTAACTAAACTGTGCTGTTGTGTTATCTCGGAAAATTCCTACTTTGAAGACGTTACTTACAAAAAATACTTTCCCCTCTTCTTCCTTTAAAAAAAAAAAAGAAAAAGAAAAGGGGTTAGTTAGTTAGCTATATTAACGTCCGTTTTAAAGCAACACGAGGGCTATTTTGGGACGGACCTCGTAATTTTGAACCACGATCAGATGACGAGGACGACACCTGAACTGACACCTCCCTCTCCACACCACACCAGCGGGAGGACATTTGGCCTGACAGATTTAACGTGCAAGAGACCCCCTCACACGACGGTTCTTCGGTGGAATCGAGTCTCGAACCTGAAACCCTCCGGTTCCGAGGCCGAGACTTTACCACCAGGCCACCGCGGCCCGTAGAAAGAAAAGGGGAAAAAAGAAATGAAAATTTATTTGCATTTTCTTAAATTACTCAAAAGTTATTTCAATTTAACATTCTAACTTGAATTCATACTGTATATGCATTAAGTTATATACATAAAAAATATATTCCGTTCTCATATTGAAAGGATTGCAATGTATTCTGAGAAATTAGTAAAAGTTAAGGTATCCGACTATGTTCGAAAGAAAACTTTTGAAAAACTGCATTTTAAAAAAACTATTTAAAACTATGGTTTTTAGATGTTTTGTCAATTATAATATAAAATACTTTAAATACAAAAAAATATTTAAAAATATAATATATTTTGAGGAATAGGAAAATTCGAAGTAAATTTTAATGAAAGTTAAACAAAATCGGTTAACATTCTATACAAAATTGTAATGCAACAATCCTATTTTTCTTTGTACTCAAGTTATAGAATATAATGATGGATAAAATGAACCAAGATCTAAGAAAAAGTTTGAGATGCAAAGAAGTTATAGGTAAAAATATTTTTTTCATAACTTTTCACCTAAATTTTTCCAAAAGCACCTTTAAATGAAAAAGTATTTCACCAACAATAAAACTTTTGCTTCATTTCATTGCCCATATCATTTAAAACACACGCTGAAATTTTTACACAAATATATCTATTAGTTTTTGAGGTATCATGTTAACGGTGGAGAAATTTTATGAAAATTAATGTTTTGAGAAAATTGAAGTGAAAGACAAATTTAAGTTGAAAAAAATGTGACCCTGAATGATAGGACAGGTCTTCCTTTTTCTAGAAAAGATAAACTGTTTTGGAAAGAAGAAAGTATGAACTTCAAGAAATAACAATTAAAAAAAACATTCACCAATGTGGTTAATAACCAGTGTTTTTAACGCAATCGGATACCTTAAATGAAAATTATAATTAATAGATGTCGAATAAATTAGCGTTTTCGGTCTCATATAACTTTCAAATGAATAAAAAAAAGAATAAACCAATATGGAAATAAATGTGAAACTGTTTCTTCTGAAAAAATTAGTTGTAAGCGTCATATTCCCGGGAAACAATTTTATCTTATCAGTTCTTGTAGAAGAGAATATTTCTACACATACGCATTGATATAAAATGACACACCTAAAAATAAAGGCTCTTTCCTGAGAAAAGCATTCTTATCTGAACAGAGAATTGTAAAGATATGTCAATATATGTAAATGCCACGATACAAGTGGTAAAAGTCGGAACATTTGCAAATTCTGCAAATAAAAATTGAAGATAGTTATTTTAATAAATAACGAGTTAACATTGTGCGATGTTATGTGATACTGATGTTAAATAAAAATATAAAAAATGTAATATTGATAAAAATGATTATTAACTTTTTTTTTCTTTTTCTGTCAAAAACTGTGTAGAATTACATTTATTCAATTTAATAGTACTAGGATATGATTTCTTTTTGTTAATTGCGTACAATTCAAAGTTAGTGTAACTGTAACTTCTGGCCATATTTACGCGTTTAACAGTCAAATATGAAAGTAATCTGAATAATTAAATTTGAAGAAAATGAATTTTTTATCTTAGATATTAAGCTACAGCCTTATGTAAAAATATAAAAAACAGTCAAATATGCAAAAAAATTCTCAAATTTTAATTTCAAGCATATAAAAAAATAATGTTAACATTATTTATAATTCTGTATCTGAAACCTCACTGAGTGCTATAAAAAAGGGAATTATTTATTAGTCTGTAACCGTATAGCACAAAAATAGAATTACTTATACCGTTGGAATATGGAAAATGATCACTTAAAAATGTCTAGAAATTTAATAGAGGCAAGCATATTTATTCTCTCATCTTTTTTTAAAGAAAATACAATAAATAACCATTTAGAGTGTGATTTTTATCATTAGAATCATAGATGTTAGGCAGATTATGGACCAAATCACTCGATTCAATCAATCTGTCATTTAATGCTCATGGTTACACAATGATTTTAAACCAAGTCAAGGAAGTTACATTAATTTTATTTTATATAATTGATTTATTATTTTTTGTTGTTATGATTTATCACCATAAAACGAACGCACTATTGAATGAAATTTGGATTGTGATTTTATTTCTAGAATGATAGATGTGAGTCAAAATTTTGAAAAATCTGCAATCAGCTGTCTAATAGTGTAGACAGCAAGATGATTTTGAATCGCCTCAAGAAAATTGTATGAATTTCGTTTTACGTTGTTGATATATAACTGACTATAAAACGCGTTATATGAATGAAATTTGGAATGGGATTTTATCACCAGAATGATAGATGTGAGTCAAGTTTGGGACCAAATCTGTTAAAGCTATCTGTGTTGCTGATGTCAGTGTTGCAGTGTCTAATAATGCGTAAAACACGATTACTTTAAATTACACCAAAGAAGTTATATGAATTTTATTTCATAATCTTTAGGCAAAAGCTCGTAGACTTTTATCTTAATATATGCTGAAATCATCAAACAAAAAAAGCAATCCTTTAACTTGTCTGTTTATATGCTGGTATCTGAGAATACTAAATAGAAAACACAATTAAAAAAATTAACAAATTTGGTATGTGATACTGATAATGTAATTGTAAATCGGTAAAATAATTCCCATCCAATCAGTCAGAAAAAAGTTGTTCAAAAATAATAAATTATTTTTTACATCACACCATAAATTTAAATATTACTTGCCGTACTACATAAATAAGTGAGAAATTTGAAGGTGGAACATTTCATTTAAATGACTTTGGAAATAATATTGCTAGACCTTTTCTATAATCTTTAAATGCCACATGGATTTCCGAAAAGCTAGCGTCATCACACTACTAAATGATAATCTTTCTCTGGTGCAGAATATTAAAGTTGATTCTTGTACTTACTTGGCTTCCAAGACCAAAGCAATAACCCCAGCCGCCAACGGAGCAGCTGCGGAAGTTCCTGTGTGATGAACGGTGCACTTGTTGTGAAGATCTGTCGTGGCCTGTAAACGTAGGAGAAAACCCTCGCGTTAAAATTTTGTAAGGCTTCCAACATACTTAACTGTTACAGTTTTGGTAAATTATATTCAAGTGTGAGTAAAATTTCCAATATGGGAAGCTTGAAATTTCGATTTTTAAGATATGGAGTGTAATAACAGAAGTTATATTAATATATTATTAAACGCTGGTGTTCTGTGTTAAAAATAGGAAGATGGCGAAATTTGTTAACAAATATCGCAATTATACATATTAAAATTTTTTAATCCAACTTAAAAAAAATAATAATTATATATATTAAAATGCTTATTACATGGGTGGTAGTGAATATTATATTTTAATAATATTTAAATTACATTATTACTATCTACTTAAAAAAATAATCTTAGAACTACAACCTATGAAAAATTGAGTTGGATTCAATTCCATGTTTATTTCGTATCCAAAAGATCCTCAAAACGCGTTCATTTCTTTGACTAAAATATGTTAATTCATTCCTCCAAAATGACGCATTACAACATTTTTGTTCCCATATAAAATTATACATTTAGCGATGCATTAAATTTTGGAGAAAAAAAGGAAATATAACTGACTCCCTGTAACTTGTATACATTAATGACACAAAATGCAAATAGTTTGGGACAAATGGTATAATATCACACTTTAGGAATTTTTATCGAAATGTAACAATTACTATTTAAAAATTAACGAATTACTAAAATAATTATTATTTTAAAAAATTATTTCATTTTTGGATAGTAATTGGATTTTCATAAAACCTTTAATTTCATGGATTTAATCAGAGCCGATCTTTAAAAAAGTACTTTTTAAATTCGTTTGTAGTTTAAATTTTTTATTATATGACTATTAACCACAATGCTTTGATGATTGAAATTAAATCAAAAAAAAAATTTTTATTACAGAAATAGTGTGTTATTTAATTTCTATCACACGCTTCTAAAAAGATGTTATGCTGACAATCAAAAATTTCGTAAATGCAGCATAAGTTTGACCTCCAATTAAACACTAAGTATAAGTAAATGAAATGTTTTTTAAAAATTTATCTCAAATTACAATTAAAAAAGGCTTTCATTAGAAACAAAAGATTTAGAAATTCATATGTTTTTCCGTATCGAAAATTTATTATTATGGTTACATATTTGAGGTAATTAATCTAAACCAATAAAAAATAAATTGAAAAAATTTTGAAAAGACATTTCACTCAAATAATTTGATATATATTTTCTAATCATGATATGTATTGTTTCTACAACTCTTATCAGGTGATGCAAATCTTAAGGAATCATAACTTTAATTATTTAGTAATTAACTGATGATTAATTTTTGAAAATATTCAAATATTATCAACATGAAAGCATAAATGAGCAACATTTCATAACAAGGAGCATGAAAACTATAAACTTTCTTCGTAAATTGAAATTATGCAGCAAATAACATTTAAATTAAAATTGTTTTATTTAGAATGCAACTGATGAAAGATTATTTTCTTTAATGCTTTTTAAAACTGTTTGCATACTATTTCTGCTAATTATAAATGACATTCCTATAATTCATCAAAGTTAGAAAATATATTTTAAGTGTTAACACCTATTTTTTAAAAATTTTCATACAAGAGGTGCATTGTCGAATGAATTTAGTTTCAAATGCAATTAAATGAAATTAAAGGAAATTGAATTCTTTATTAGTTTCTGAAAATGAATTTGGAAAAAACCAAGAAATCTCAGTAAAATCCTTTCAGTTTTTTAAATTTAATTAGTTATTTTCAAAATAGACGTATCAATATCTTTGGTAAGTATTTATCTTTATTAAGTACTTTTGTTAATTATTAAATAAATGTAATAGATTCCGTATTCTTGTAAAATGAGTAAATGCAAAATCTGGGAGCGTTAGAGAGCAAAGTAATCATAAAATTTTGAAATATTTCCACAAATACAAGTACCAGTTAAACATTACTGAATAAATATTCCTAATGCAACTTCTTTATATATTTGATAGCCGCTAGCTAAACTAGCATTTCTTTTTCATACGAACCAGTAAACAGAAACAGACAAGTATGCACTCACAATCTTCTGACCAAACGGAAGTACACAAGTATGTACTCACAATCTTCTGATCAGAATACGCTCCACTTGAATAAGCGGTTGTCATGGTAGAGGCACATCTTTCCCCATACCAGGGGAAATCTCCTCTTTGGCTGGCGCTGCCAACGGATAAAGTGTAAATCGAGTTGGTGTATCCATCGCAGTTGCAGTTATCTCCCTTCGATCCTCCATTACCAGATGCCCATACATAGATGGTGCCTTTGCCACGTCGACCCTAGAAATGAAAATTGATTTGTATGAAACAAATGGATTTCATACAAAATGATTTGTATGAAATTTGATCGGTATGAAAAAGGACATATATTACAAATGAAATAAAAGGCAGATAATTAAATCTGTATTGTAAAGTCAGGAAAATCCTAACGATGAGAATAGGATTTAACTTGATTTGTTTCACGTTTACAAAACAAAATCATTATTTTGTTATCGTTTTCCTAATGTATAAGAGTTCTGGAATTTCTTTGTAGTTATATGCTGCTGATGTCTTTGCAATATTTTAATATTTTTGAAAATTAATTATTAATGACCCATTCGCTTTAGCTAAATCTTATTCGCTATCTGAAACGAATTTTTAGAAGGGTTTGATTAGCAGATTTTAGAATCCATAGAGATCATGAAAAAAGCTGAGATCTGGTACATCATAAGGTGAGTGAAAAAAAATTGATTACAAAATTTAATTCTTAAAAGCTTTAAATAAGTTTCGTCATATAAAATCATGTAAAATTAGAATATTTAATGAAAATTTTAGTTTAAAAAGGAAGTGAGATTCTACATTTTATTTTAAGTTCCATTACCTGTTTGATTCCCTTTTCCAAAGCCTCAACAGCCAATCGCTTTGGACCATCTACGGTCATTCCATCATCATTCGGTCCCCATGATGCACTGAAGATGTCGATATGGTCTACGTTGTATGCGATGGATACTGATTCTACGGCATCATTTACTATACCATCCAGCATTCTGATACCTGAAGGAAGAAACTAATATTATATTTCGTTTTCTTTCGCTGAAAATTATTGCAATTTAATATTTTACTTATCAATAATAATACATACTATTAAATATAAATGCTTGAGTATTTTAATCCTCATCGAAAAGTTCTGTAATCATTCAAAAGTACGATATTCTGATTTTTCCAATGATCTTTAGATGTGTTTGATCTTTTTGTTCCTGAAACACACCTTTTAATTTATTTCTGATTGTTTACACTTGAATATTCCGTCACTAGATACTGGGAAGACGCTAAGTAAGTGGTGTCTCATCGATATGTGAGTCGAATTTTGTCTGACTCCCTGCAATTTGACTCTTTTCTGAATTGAATGTATTCACGCTTTAATTAGAGTCATTTTAATAATATGAGTGTCCCATTAAAGTCAGAAATTCGAAAACCTGAGGCCCAATAAAAGCATTTAACAAGCTGGATTAAAAGTTTTTAATGTTTAAAAGACTAATGTTTTTAAATAAATAGGGTACAGATTTTCTCAGAAAATTGAAGCAAAACAAATATTGCAAATTTGTTGACCATCTTAGATCATTAGTGCTCCCGAGATACAGCTCAATTATCCTATTAGAAAACATAGCTCAGAATTTTCTTTACTTCAACACTGTGTGTAAAAGTGCTTTTAACAACGATTTTTTGAACCTGGATTGAAAATATTACTGTGTTTAAGTATTTCTTAGCTCTGTATACCATCCCTTGAAAATATTTCTTTCAAAGTATTGAAAAAGGAGATAAAGCAGAGAACCTTCAAACAGAGCTAATTCAATTGTCATCAACTGGCTCAAACCATCTATAGGATAAACTCGTTGTTTTATGAAAAATAGAAGTGCAAGTACATTCTATTCAGGAATGATCAAAGATGCATACGATTAATTTAGCCATGTAGATTGAAATAGGATAGAAATAATAAGCATCGAATTTAAAAGAAAGAGAGCTGGAGTGTTGTATATTGACTCATTTTTGAAATTTTGTTTTAAAATCTAAAGATAACATAAGTATATTTCAAAGTTTATTGAAAATTGTGTTCTCAAGTTTATTGAGAGAATTCTTCTTTTTAAATTCATTTTAATGATCCTATGGTAATACCTATTATAATGCTGTAATGATTCTCGTGACAAGTCTGTATATATATATATATATATATATATATATATATATATATATATATATATATATCTTGATAATTTGAGTTATTTTGTTTGGATTTTTGACTGGCTTGGATTATAATTATATAATATAAATAAGAACATCTGTTAGAAATGCAAAAATTGAGAAATCTGTTGCTAGAAATGTAAAATTCTCGGAAGAGTTCTTAAATGATCCATTTCACTCAAAGGGGTGGAAGTGGTGGGGGGGGGGTTAAAGCTTTCATTTCATTACAACTTTTTTAACATTGGAGATAGGAAAATAATTCGAATTAGCTAAATTATATCCTCATTAAGACAAACAACTTTTCTATTAACGACTTTTGATAACTGCATTATCTTAGAAGTTAGGGATTAAAATATGATTTTTAGGGCCTAAGGTTCATTGTTTCGACATCAACAATTAAACTTAGATATACAGGAAATCTACGTTTGTCTTCCAGTTTGCGGAGAATATTTTTTATTTCTATAAGATAGGCTAATTTTTATCTTATGAAAAGTGTTGTTTAAATTTGTTTAATGTCATTAAAACTCATTGCCGTTAAAATCCTTTGTCATCTTTTTCTGCGTCTTCCCAAAATTATATGAAATTATTAATTACTATTAAAAATAAATTTATCAAAAGAAAATAAAAATAAAATAAGCGAACCATTTTCAAAAGATGATTTTGAATTAAAAACCATAAGACCATACTTTTCAGTATATAAGCTTTCATTTCAATCTGCAATCCTTAAATAGGAATTTATTATAATTCCTATTTATTTCCTCCTACAGATTCTTTTTCCCTCATGCCAAAATCAGAATAAGAAAATTGATATCCCTTCTGAATACAAAAACATTTCTTTTTTATTTCCTATTCTTTTATAAATCTATTCTCTTATTTCCTTTTTCCAATACTATGAAAGATTGTTGACAGAAATTGATTCGTTCAATTTGAATTTTTCAGATTCTTTTGTTCCCTTCCAGTTTTTATATGCATTCGCTTCTTTTTATCTGTTTTAAATGATATTATCATACAACTACGGCTGGTAAATTAAAAAATACATAAATCGAAACTAATTAATATTAAAGATTTCACTGCTTTAATCATCTTATTTAGGGTCCAACAAAGCTATCATATTTTATTCCATTTGAGAAATAGAAGCTTTATGGTTAAGGAAAAAAAAATGAATGAAATGGGATATTTTGTCAAGCTTTCCCACGCATTTAAACGTGAAGAGGTCTTATTTAAAAATTATAAAATATATAAATAAATCCAATTTAAAAGTTTACAATAATTTCACATATTAAAATATCTCATATTTTATGCAATAATCTCATATATTAAAATTTGCAATAATTTCATATACTTTCCTTCTTTTAAAATATATGGTGCAGTCAAATGGAATGTCAAAATAAAAATTGTAAGCAAACATATTTACTTCAATGTGTATAAATATATCCCGAAGCATCAACGCCAAAGCTTTGAGATAGTATACAAGGGGTGTTCAAATGAAAAGGTACGAAACGACACTATGGGTATAAATGGAAACTTTATTCTAAGTACACACTATAGGCCTGAGCACAATGATACCATTGATTAATGAGTGAAGGATTCCTTGTTCTCAGAATTTTGTGGCTGTGACGAGACCCAGCCCTTCACAGCGTCCTTGAGTTCGCCGTCTGAATTGAAGCGCTTCCCTTTCAGATGCTTTTTCAGGAAACCAAACACATGAAAATCTCCGGGTGACATGTAAAACAGATGGACGTGCTGCTCCCACTTGAACTTGGCCAGTTTCGTGTGTGTGACCCTGGAGATGTGTGGATACTTGTTATCATGGAGCAGAACCACACCTTTCAGGTCTCAGGTCTTTTATTCTTGATAGACCTGCGCAGTCTTCGGAGCGTCTCCTCAATCGTCGAAAGCCTTCCTGTATTTACATGCACAGCCACGTCAATTGGATAGCGCTCTTTATAAGAAAGAGCCTCTGCTCATCTCAGCTCATACTCTGATCTACTTCAAAGACTTCAATCGCATCCTATTAAATATGTTAACAGTTATGTTGTTACGACGTTTCGCACTTTTTCATTTGAACACCCCTTGTAAGAATATGGAGAACGTGCCAGTTAAGATGACGTCGTTTTCAACTGATCATTGTTATTCCAGGAGCTGTTGTGAATTTATTGATCAAAGCCAAAAAAATCACTTTATAAATATTGTTATATTTTTCGATAAGATGTCAAAAAGGAAGACAAATATGAGGTTGTGAAACATTGAATTGTAGCCGAAATTCGATTTTAAATAATCAGATGAAACCAACAGAGAAAATAAATAAGTGTCTAAATGTAATCACTGATTTTAATTTAACTTTTCCTTATTGATAACATCATCATTTTTTATAGTTGTAGCTATATATCAACTTTGGGAGGAGCGTACAATGCATGAAAAATCTTCACATATCTCACAAATCATGAATCACTGCGTGTTTCTTTTTGTTGCGATTATTAATTCAAGAATTATCTTTCAAGTTTTATTTAGCAGTTTAAGTATTAGTATTAAGTATATAGTGAACAAATCTGTGAACAATAGAGAGAATCTCTATCTCGATAGAGGTTGCGTGTGGAAAATACTGATTTTCAAATATCGTTATTCGTTATTTTAATTGTAGTAAAAACAAAGAAATAAGAAAGACCAATGTTCTAGCATTTCACTCCAAAAGCCAGGTTACAATTATTTAAGAGGTCTAATATTTGTATTGTTATATTTAATAATGAATATCTACAATCATTATCACTTCAACTTCGAGGATATAAATTTTTTAAAATTTAGATCTTTGTCTTTATTATTTCGAAGAAGGGTTCATCAAATTACTGTAGAATATAGCGCCATACTTACCACCAATTTTCGCATTGTATGCGACACCAACGCCGCATTTTAGATTATTGGCAACCATAGCAATTTCTCCAGCACATCTAGTTCCATGGCTAAAACACAAAGAAAGTCTTTCACTTAGGAAATTCAAGGAAAAGTCAGAAAACGATAAGACACATGGAAAATAATGTTTAACACTTTCACAACTAAACCAGTCGAAACCGGCTGTGAAAGTTTAGTATTAAGAAATCATTTTGGGACTAGTTTCTGTTTTACAATAGGGATGCAGATGTTTAACGAGTTCTTTGCCCTAGATTAACATCCTGAATTCCTCGTTTAAAAACCTACCCCAAAATGACACATTAATAGAGTTTGAATGGACTGATTAGGATTAAAGAATAAGGTATCTTACTTATTAGAATCAGATTCATCGTATCGTGGAAAAGGGTCGTCATCGTCATCATTTGTATCCCAACTAGCTTTTGGATCCTAAAAAAAATTAAGAATTTTATGATTTTTTGACATGATATGCTTTTATTTAATGTGCGATAAATATAGATATGCCATAACTGAGAAGAACGCTATCTATCTATGAACAAAGATAATTGTTCTGATTTTTCAAAATTTAGAAGAATCGAGCTAGTAAAACCAATTAAGCTTAATGCCTAATACCTAGAAAGTCGTTTTGAAGGTTGCTATTTATTTCTCTTTTTGGTTCACTACTTTAAATTTAATCAGGAAAGTTTTAATAGAATCAAAGCTTATATAATTTGAAACTGAAAGAAGGGGTACATGGTTTGATTACTAGATTTTTAATATTAATCACATAGAAGTATAGGACAAAATAATAGGAACACCTGAGAAAAAATTAAAATTTTTGATTTCTACGTTGTTGGGCCACTTTTGACCTGAACGACAGCTTGCTTTCGATATGGATTCGACAAATAAAGGTAATGAACAAAGTTCAGTGGAATTCAGCCCCAATCCTCACGCAAGGGCGTCCCGAGTTCAGTTATAGTTCTTGGAGGAGGAAACCGAGCACGGACATTTTTCTATAAAAAGAAACCTCACAAAAGCACAATGTTATTGAGGTCAGGTGACTATGGACACCAGGTTAGATGTTTCACTTCATCATTATGCTTATGTACCCATGTTTGAACACAGAGAGACTTGTGAGCAGGGACGTTGTCATCTTGGAACACAACATGTTCTCCGAGAAATAGAGTCTGAAGCACAGGTGAAGATGAGCTGCGAGAATGCTCCAATAATGGTAGTCTGATAATCTCCCTCAAGACAACGATAGGCCCCAATCGATGAAAATATATTGGGCCCCACATCATCACAGAATCCCTTCCATGTTTCACGAATGGGAAACCAAGCAGTAACATTAGATGATACTGTCGGTTTTCATCATACGAATATATGTCGATTGATCTGGGTAATGTAAATAAAGATTCATCAGTCTAAATGATTTCTTCTCATTGCAGTTATGTTCAGTTTAGGTCGTCTCGACATCACTGTGAACTCCTTATATTGTTACTAACGGTTTTGGACTAGCTACTCTGCCATGAATGTTCACAGCAACTTCTACTGAATAGTTTATCAAACGGATAAGGGGTTTTGAAGGTGGGTATAATCTCGGATGTTATCAGTGGCCATATAGTCTTGAAATTTCGGGAGACTATCCTCTTCATCAGCCATCTGTCATGATCCTTCATCTTCGACTTTCGATACTTCTCGCAGACTTCCCCACAATCGCGCTTCGCAGAAGACGCCTTACCTAGGTTTGTGTAGTCTGTCATAACTCTTGACGCAGTGGTCCTTGAAACAACCATGTTCTGGATAGGGAAGCTCCAGCGAGGCGAGCTCCAATTATCATGGCTGTTTTCACGTTGCAGAGTTCAGACATAATCACACTTGTTGGATACAGAATTTTCTTCTTCAATCCCTCACTGCAAATTTTTTGACTGATACCTTCTCTTTCGCCGTTACTAGGTGGCGCACCGTTGTGACACGAGGCGACGAGTGAGCTTTTTACTGGACGCTCAAAGAATAACTCATTTTTAAATAGGTGTACCTATTATTTTGCCCTATACCAGTATGTAAGCTCGCCTATTTATTATAGCGTCCTCAGCAGCCATTTGTAAAAAAATAATCTGTTTTTTTCCTAGGTAAACAGAAAGTTCTACCAACTAAAAACCATTTAGACTGTAAAATTTATAATTTTTATATTATTTATAAAATTTATAACTCATTTTTATAATTTTTGAACAAACCGCATTTGTTTATTTACATTTATTAATTATTATGCTTAAAGAGTCTTCTGAACTTCTTTATCATCCTTTATTTTGTCGTAGACAATGCGAGGCCGAATATATATTTTTAAACTATCCATTTTTAGACATATATTTAATTTGAAGGGCCCAATGCATTGAATGAAAATATTCAAACAAAATTTAAACTAATGTTGAAAGAAGGTGATTTACAATCGTGTTATTTATTGAATTAAATGCAAAACAATTAATTTATATTCCTATTGCTTTGAACTATTTTGTGGCGACTATTATTTAAAAAAACATCAACCAAACTCAGTAATTAATTCAGTAATAATTAATTTTAATAATAATTATAGCTGGAGAAATAATTATTTATTTTTTCTGCCATTCATTCATAATAAAATTTGGAATAAATTTTTAAAGACGATAATTATACTGGAAGAAATATGCATTTACTTTGAAGATAAAGAGAAAGTTTTTCAGAAAAATCATAATGGCTTAAATAATCTCATTTTTATTCATTTTTCGTGCAAGCTTTTGTGATCCGGAATAATTTTTTTAACATTTTTCAAGTGATAATATTAACTAAACCGAATCGTAATTGCTTATATTCATGCATGAAATTAAAAAAATATTTTTAAGAGCTAATTTCTTTTCTGTTAAAGCGAGGAAAAATATTTTTCCAATCTAAATTTTAGAGGTCAAAGCAAAGTTATAAAAACATGAAGCTCTAATTGAAATAACTAGCGTAAATCGAAATTTTAATTACATCTATAATACTGCTTGGCTGCGCATTATGTTTCCTATTGAGGAAGACAAGAGTACAGATATAGTAATGGATGGATGGGAAATTAATAACTCCTTGCTTGACTACTAAATTGAAAAAAAACTAGAATGGCGATAGCTGAATTAGAACTAGATCTTGGCATTTAGAATTTTTGTTCTGTCGCGAGTTGCCGAGAGACAGATTCAGTAAAATAGTTGTAGCTAAGTTGAGCTCGTGCGAGTAGTTGAGCAAATTATCTCCAATCTGTTGTCACTGAAAGCCTTATGTTGTTTAAATGTAACTTGTTACTTATGCGCCGTTGTTAACAGAAAATGTGATTTTTGTATACTGTTCTTCAGTATTTCCTTATCTGTATTTAGCTTTTTTTGTGAAGAATAAAACGTACGTTATCCGTTGAATTTTTTGAGGCTGTTGAATTTTTCCCCCTCATTCCAGACTGATCCAAAGTTTTCCTGTATTATATTTTTTTTTGTTTTTAGTTTTTTAAAGCACGTTTAGGAATTATTAAGAGATAATTCCCTCCTAATATTCCAATCAATCCCTCGTAAATTTGTTTTAGTCTCAGAATTTTTTAAAAAAAATAATTTTTAAATTTTTGTTACATTTGCTCATGAACGTTTTTTATTCTTATTTAAATAGTTTAATCTTTACAATATATCATAATTTATTATTAGAAATTTTGCAATCAACTTTTTTTTTCCTCAAAATTCAGTATTTATTTGTGCTTGCATTTGGGAAAACATTTTATAAAAGTTGTTGATTAAATGATAAAAATAGTTCTGAAAATTTTAAAATATTTCTTTGGCATCTAGAACACGTAATTGTAAACATTTTTAGAATTTTAGTACATTAAGAAGAGATTGAAAAAATTATTGCAAGCTTCCTTCATACAAACCTGAAAAAAACTGAGTTATATAAAAAGAGAGTAAAAAAAAATTACTTACATAATTTTTCCTAATATCGGTGTGATTCCATTCCAAACCTATAAAAAGATAAGTTGTTTCAATCATCATCAAATTCGTATAGACTAATTCTAGATTCTGCAGATAAAAGTTTTCGAAAACCTGAAATAATGTGCATTAATGTTGATATTTTTAGCGATTTCTACCTTCTGATCGTTAAACGTTATTAAATCGTTCTATTAATAATAATTTCTGAAAAGGAAGTCAAAATAATAGTAATATTTTGTTGTTTCTGTTCAAAACTCGATTAAGCAGTACTAATTATTTATTTGTCGGAAAATACTGAAAACATGAAAAAATATTTATTATGAACATATGGTATATAAAACTTTTAACAATTATTGTGGGCTCATTATGATGATTGATTCATTATAAGATAATGATCTAAATTTTTCTATAGCAAATAAAATGTTATATCCTTTTTATATCACCAATAAGAAGATATAATTTGTTTTCTCGTTTGTCCAATAAACACTATAAAAATATGTAGAATAAATTGGTTTATAATTGTGAAAGATGAATGAATGTGTCTACATCTGTTTAAATGGAATAAACGGACCCATTACTGACTCTCACCTCATCTACATCTATTGTGTAAGATCCTGTATCAATACAATCCTTGTTGGATCACTCATGTCTATATGATAACTTATGAAAACACACTTTGAGATGTACGACTGTCTTTGAAATAATTGTATTACTCTTATATATGCGTTGTACCCACTGATTTGTATTCTAATGGATTGCTGTAGCTTAGTTTTCTACAGGTTTTATAAGGTGTTATATATAAGCATTATTTATATCTTAAAATATTTTTTTAAATTTATGATTGAAAATAGAACTGCGCTCATTAACATTTCCTAAATTATCAGCTCTTTGATGGCAACAGATGATATATTTATGAAAAAATACAAAATTCAACTTTTATACTTCATTAACTCATAGCTTCTTAACTTTATTTGTTTATCCGTAAATTATTTTTTCGAATATTTTTTTCACACAATTCGCGAATCTTTGTTTTTTTTTAAACGGCAACTTTGATTGTGTCAGTTATCATTCAAGAAGAAATACATTACCATCATCCATAATAGTGATGACAACTCCTTTCCCTGTATAGCCCATATTCCAGACTGGGATCGTCCTCATATCCAGCTCTGGGACGTTAGGAATGTTTCTTGTATCATGCTACAAAATAATTCATGGAGAATTATTGTCAGAAAGACCACTTACGAAATGATATCAGCTGCATATATTTCAATGTAGCTTGCACTTCCAATTGAATTTTTTTTAAAAAAATGTAAATAAATATACTTTACAATAGTTTCATCCAAAATTTAGAAAAATATTTTTTCTCAAAGTGGCAACGTTTTAACTGAGTAGTTGTCTATATCCAAAGTTTCTTTAGAATAGTTATTGTATTGTCTACATCCAAAGTTTCTATAGAATAGTTACTGTATTGTCTACATCCAAAGTTTCTATATAATAATTACGATATTGACTACATTACTTTTTCTTTAATAATAAAAAAATGATAATCTATTTTATACATGTTTGGTGAATAGAGAGCTAATTTTTTCTAAATATTATTGAAAAGACTTGCATTTGAGTTATTAAATTTTGAATTTGTTAAAGAGAAGGAACATTGCATTATATTACATATTTGAAATTCAAATACTAACTAAGAAAAAAGCTAATTTTGAATCCTTATTCTTAAAATTAGGGAATTGATTTTCTAAATCGGCGTATTAAAGATGCAATTTCGATCAAGGTTTTGCAAATTTTATTGGAAATAAGGGCTTATTACTGAATACAAGTATTATAAAATTTTATAATTCAAAAATTAACTATGCGTTATCAGCTTAATAAAGCAGAAATTTACAATTTAGATAATCTAATCATATGATCATTACTTCTTGATTTCAAAGAATTTTGTTTTACATGAAAAAATAAAGATCTGTAGTTTGAGTAGCATTTGAATCTATTATATTGAGCAATCACTTAAAAATAGAGATTCTTTACTATGAGTTGTGTTAATGAGTGCAATGCATATTTATATTATTATTTTGCTTATAGTATTATTAGCATATTATTATTTTTGTTATGTAAATTAAATTACATTGTATAACAGTACGAATTCATCACAAATAATCAATAGAGCAAAAAAAAAAAAACTATACACTGCTTAAAAATAAATTCACTTTAAATGACATCTTTGTCAATTTTCTTTCGTAGAAAATTTGTTTTTAGTATTACATAAAAAATAAAGATAAAGGAGATAAAGATTTAAAAAAAACATAATGAAATCATGATCATTATTACTTACAAGATACCATTGGTCTTGCCATAGGAAATCATTGAATTTTATATTTTCTTTAGAGGTCTTTGCTCTTAGCTCCGAGGCATCACTTTGAAATTCTCTTTTAACTCGACGCTTAGCGACTTGTTGTTCCGCCCATTCAACCTAAAATTAATTTATAAAAGAAAATTTTGCTACAATTAATGCAATTTTTGACTTCTTTTCTGTAAATTTTGAATGTAATTGAAGGCATTATTTAAAAATATAATTTTTCTACTGTCGATCTCGGATTTCGGCAGTGTTGCCAAATTTCCTTCGCACTTCATCTTGGGTTATAGTTGTTCAACGAGAGAGATCTTTCCAAAATTTAAAATAGATTTTTTATCAATTAAATATAAAATGAGAGGGATCTTTTAAAAATTTAAATTAGATTTTTTAACAATTAAAAATAAATCAGAAAAGTAGAATTTTGCACAATAACTTTGGAATGCAGAAAAATATTTTCAATTTTATTCTCCATCAATTTGTTGCTAAAATTTAATTAAAAAAATAAGTTGCAGTTTAAATTTTAATAATGCCATTTACACTTATATTTAAATTAAAAGCAATTTTATTTGCTATTGATTGTTTCGTTATTGTGTTTTTGTTAATTCAAAATTATTATTAAAAAATGGCTTTTTTCAACTATTAAGTTCAGAAGAGAAATTTTCATTTTCGCTTTTTTAGTAAAAATATTCAATATGCCCATATGGATTAAATAACTAAAGTTATAGCAGTGAAAAACCATGAATAATGGCAGAGTATTAAGAACTAAAAAATGTTATTTACAGCACAGTTTAAATGCTAATATGTAATACTGTTAGAAGTTTTGTTCCTTTTCAAAGAAATTTTCTTTATCTACAAAGTATACAGAGCCTCAAAACAAAATTAATCACTAAAATCTGATTGGTATTAATAGATATCCATTAACAAAAAAAGGCAGAATTATATACAAAATAAAAAATGCCGAATTAAAACATTAAAAAGGATTTTTAAATTGAATATAATGAATCACCACGTATATGAATTTACAATGACGGCAAATGTCTGCATACTGACCTTTACTATTTATTCATTGTTGGGTTTATACACACGTTGGTGAATCAGTCAATTTAAGCTATATATATAT
>JAPMOQ010019658.1:1377716-1410374 GCA_026543055.1 Argiope trifasciata | reverse complement strand
AAAATTTATAAAATTAATACTTTTGACTTTGAAAATTTATACACCAACCTGCCCCATGAAAAATTAATAAATGTCTGTACTCATATATATTATGAATATTTAAATGAAAATGTAATTAAGAAAAATGACTGGCTGGCTTTATGCAATTTTAATATTACCGAAAATTATATATTTAATGGTATTGATTTTTATAAACAGGTTAAAGGTATCCCAATGGGTACAGCTTTTTCAAGTGCTTTAGCTAACATTTTCCTTCATTATTACGAGAAAAAAATAATTAATAATTACTTAATAAACGGTTGGCGATTTATTGATGATTTAATTTTGATCAACTTAGATAATACCAATATTGTTACTAACTGCTATCCTAAAGAATTAACTTTAAAAGAAACAAATAGTGATAATCTTGAAGCTACTTATCTGGATTTAAGGATCAAAATTGCTAATGAAAAAACAATAGTCGGTATTTATGATAAAAGAGACGAATTCAAATTTAATATAATTAAACTCTGTAATTATCACTCTAATCTTAACTCGAAAATTTTCAAAAATGTAATTTTCTCACAATTTAATAAAATTAAAACAATTTGTAATAACAAAATTTCTTTTATAAAAGCAAGAAATAGTTTTATTAAAAATTTAAACAATAATGATTTTCCCAAAAACTACTGTAATATCAATATTTTAATAAAAAAAGAAATAATGAAATATTAGTGAAATAGATGGCGCTAAAAATCACATTTATGTTTAGTTGCACGGTGGTGTTGTTGTTGATAAGGAATGGCGGATACTAGCGGACAGGTCAGCGAGCTGATTTTCTTAATTTTGTCATTAATTATGATCTTTCTTATGTGGTTTTACCTTTTGTATATATATTTGTTTCATTTGTTGATGTTTTGCTTTGTTTTTGTCTTTTGCTGTTGGAATTGGTATGTCTCTTTTGCTTTCATCTTCGGGGGATTTTCGGGCCACGAGGCGTCAGTACTTTTGGCCATTGTCCATCGACGCTTCACAGAAAAAATTCCCTGTTTAAGAATCCTTGCTTGAAAGTGGCTCCTGACGAAGTTTTCAGGCCGGATTCCTTTTTTATTGACTATTTTTACTGACTATTTTTTTCTAATGATTTTTCTATTGTTTATTTTGATTAGGTTTCTTATTTTGTTAATTAATTTATATTCATTTGCATTTTAGTTGTAGCTGCATTTGCGCTCTCTAAATACAATGATTGATTTAAAAACTTTTAATTCTTATAACATGTTTAATCAGTAATGATTTTTAGTTCCGGTTCCGGTTTGGTTTCGTTGCCGTTGTTACTTCTGTTTCGTTTAAATAACTCTTTGAATATTGTATTGTAGATTTATTTCATTATTTGTTTCTTATTCATTTACCTTTCATTTTGTGAACTTTGGCGTGTAATTCTGAATTGAGTTTTAATTTCGATTTCGACCTATTTGGTTTCATTTTAATTTTGTTGATCAAGAAATGGATTTTGATTGTTTTAATAATTTTATGAGTATATATATATATATATATATATATATATATATATATACTGATAATATGTTTAGATGATAATTTTTATATTAATTACTTGATGCAAAATTCGTAATGCACAAAACATAGCAAGTGATAAATCAAACCAGTCAGAGAAATTAACAAAAGACACAACCAAAATTACCATCTTTCTATATTCAGTACTAGAAATTCGGAATTTAAAGATAATTTCTTTAGAAAAATTATTTTTGTTATAATGACAGACAATTATTTTCAATTAACTAAATTTATAGCAACAACATTCAAGTAAGATAGACATAAACAATTGAAAAGAAAGAAACAATTAGATAATTAACTATAGTAAAATTTTAATCATTTAATTAAATTGAGTGCATGTTTTCAACGCCTATTTGCTTAGCTAATATTAACTCATTATATTTCACTCTAGACGATGATGCTTTTCTTATTGACGACGAGCATATTAATTTCGAATTTTGGAACTCAATTTTATTGCGTTTTATTTTTAGAAATTAATTAGCTAACAAATTATAAATATAGTTCAAAATATTATTTGAAATACAATTGCTTTCAACTCGATTTAATTTATACAGCTTAATTTAAATGAGCGTTTTGATTAAAATAAAGACACATAGTTTGGATTTTGATTCTGAATTTTTTTTTAGTTTTTATTTTAATTGAAAGCCGGTGAAATTTTAAAACTTTCATTGTTTTTAGTACATTTGCATTAAGCCATAAGCATTTCAATATATTGTTTATTAATTTTCAATGTTTTTTTTCATTGTTTTAGCATTTAATTTTTAGATATAAGATACTGAGTGGTGTTTTTGCTGCCATTAATATTTCATTTTAAGAATTTTCTTTTCTTGCAGAATATTTCAAATGTACATAATAATTTAGGACCTGAACAAAGACTGAATTCGTTATGTGGGATCTTCTTTGAATTTTATTGTGAAGTTATTTACACATATTGTTTCATGAGCTACCGATTTAACATATCGAATTATTGTTTCTAAATTCCAATTCTCATTTACACAATTTAGTATATCTCTTCGGATAAGTAGATCTTCATTTGTAAGTATATATATTTCTTATTTTCAATATACTAAGCACTTTTTACGAAATAATGAATTATGGAAGGATAGACGGTACTTTTTATGATCATAAATTTTCCCTAATAGGTAATAACTAAAATAAATTTATGTGTAGAAGAATACAGAACAAAAATCTCTTTTTATTTCTGAAGTTTAAAGTTTACAGTGAAAAAAAAAAAACGATTGATAGTAAAGTTCTTGAAATATTTAGCAAGAGTTTTAAGATTTAATCTTGTTTTTCCACTCAAAGTTTAAATTATTGATGGATGAAGTCGACCTTTCTTTCTAAAAGGTAGCTAATAGCGGAGAAGCGTGAAAAATTCCTTCTTTTCATATCATTAAAAGACAAAAGATAAATAAAAGTAACATTCCTTTTAACTATTGTTCTTGTGGAAAAGTTTATATTTCTCTCATCTTCAGTAATAATAAATGAGAGGTATCTGAATGTTTTTTTATACTTTAAGGTAGATAAATTGAATTATAAATACTAAATTCAATATACATATTTTTTATAGGAATTAATGTGTACTTCGGGAAGGTTTTAGTAGAGTTTTGATAGGGAAGTTTAATTACAAACTATTCGATGAATTTTTTAAACACCTTCTCTTTATCAAGAACTTTGCAAAGTATTGTGCGAAAATATTTTTGTGAAATTTTAAAATTCGGAATTCTTATGACAACTTAAAATTTTTCAAATTCAATGTTTTAAGTTTATCCATCACATAATACTTTATTGATATAAATTATTTAAAAAATAATTAGATATAATTTTAAAAAATAACTTTTAGATATAATTTTTGACAATTCTTTTCATTTTAGCAACAGAATTTAAGCGTTATACGAAAGGTACAGAAATATTTAATAGCATGTTTTTCTGTTATTATTAGTAATTTTAAAAAGAGAAAGAAATTGCAACTAAATTTCTGACTCAAAATACTTAAAGATGACAGTTTATTATATTTTACTGATTTTCGAATAAAGTTGCTATTTTTTCCATATATTTTGACAAATGTTCGTTGAGATTCTCTTCAAGCTCAAAATGGTTTAAGGTACATCAAATTATTTTAAAAACAGTTTTGTGCATTAAATAAAAAAAGCAATTGTGGCCCAGTTATAATGATTTTGCATGGAAAAACACATTTAGTTTGAATTTTAATGCAAATTATACATATTTAAATAATAGAAAGTGTTCAAATAAATATAAAAAAATGTGCCTCATCATTTCATAAAAATTTTAATAAAATATGTAAAAAATTCCTAACGAATGTCGTAAAAATTAAAATGGAAGAAAGAAAATCCAGAATCCAGCGAAAAGAAAATTTAAATCTTTTTCCTTTCTTGAAAAGTAATAAAAGCAAATAAATAAAACAGTGAAAAAATCCAATTTATCAGCAATCATATGAATAAAAGATTTCAAAAATGTCTTTAATAAAAATTCATCAAAAATAGAAACAGTTATTATAGTCAGAAAACTGAGGAGTCAAACAATAAGAAGTAAAAACTATCCTTAAATCTTTTTGAGTTAATCATTTCTACTTTTAGAAATCAGAACGAAGCTATAGAAATTTCAGAGTTCTAAAAAAAAGTTTCAAATCATTTTCGTAGAATAAGTTAGAATTTCTTTTCCACTAGAAATATGTTATGAAATAAGGACATTCTTTAAAAAATATTGGTATTCTTATGACGAAATTATATTAAATAAATTGTCTAGTATCAATATATCATATAAAAAGGCTAAAACATTTCTGCGTATATTTTTAAAAAGGATTAATATTTTGTGTAACAAACGATGTAATTGATTTCTATTAGATTATGATATATCATTTGTGAAAATAAAATGATTCATATATTCATTATTAAAAATAAAATGAATTCCAATTTAATTCAATGCTGTATTTATATCTTATTCAAAATAAGAGAAAGACTTCAAAACAATTTTTACTTTTATTTTGATAAATTTATGATGTATCTTGATAATTCTATTCATGGTAATCATGTATTGTACTTCGATTTATAAATTGTGCCCAAAGTTTTCTTTTTTAAAGAAACTTTCAATGATAAATAAATTCTTATCAGTAAACTGTAAGCCAAAAGTATATGGGTTACATCTAGGTTACTATCACGTAACAAAAATTTTGATGTTAGAAGCAGTCATAATTAGCACTTGAAAATCACTTACTATCGCTAACTTCTAATCTGTAGATATAAACATTCTTTATATGACAGTAGTAGTGTTTTCTCATTTTTTTCTATATTAATTGTCATAATGAATAAGAGTATTTGACACTTTCGAAGAGTTTCTATAATAATTGATTTCTTCCAAGAATGTATTTTTCTGAAAACTTGATTTTTATATATGTTATTCACCTTTCACAAATCAAAATGAAGATTATTGCTAATATTTACTTTCAGTCTTTTTTATTCTGTATTAATTATTGCTTTCCTTTTAGTTAATCTATCACTAATCTTTTGAATTCGAATTTTATGATTAATATTCATTTCAATATTTGTGAATATTATAGATAAAGAAGATCCCAATCTGAGGAAGCAAAACGTCTAATCTTATAATAATTTACATTTAAAGTGTATTGTAAATAATGTTTTTATCTCTTAAACTACCTAGCAATGTATGAAATTTTGTGCAACAGCTTTATTTAATTTGTCCGTGATAATCGGATCTGAGACTGCCACGGATTAACTTATGAAAGATATGGAATGAGCCTTTTCAGTATAATCTTTTGCACTGATGGATTCCAAAAGTGTTGAAAAGAGCGGATTCCTTTGGGCTGATTGGTTCCAAATTTTGATGGAGAGTGCCATTCAATAGGTTCCTTTGCACGTACTGACTCCAGAATCTGATGGATTGAGCTAGTTCTAATTCTTACTTTTCAATGATTGACTATTCAATTTTGTACAGTGATATGCTCCTTTACACCGACATCGGTTCTAACATTTGATGGAGTGGTATTTTCTATTTCCTCCATTATACTGATTTGCTCAAATTTTGTTGAACTGATATCTTTTGATATGTTCTTTTGCACCAATTGGTTCCAAAAAGCGATGGAGTAAGTCTCCTCTGTACGTTCCTTTGCATTGATTGGTTCCAAAATTTGATAGAATAACCTTCTTTGATGTGTTCTTTTTCACCGTTTGGTTCTAAAATTCGCTAAAGTTACTCTTTTCCCCCAACTGGCCTCAAAATTTCAAATTTTGTTGAACTGATACCTTTCAGTAAGTTCTTTTGCGCCAGTTGGCTCCAAAATGTGATGGTGTAAAATTTTAAAATATGTAATTTTGCACCGCTGGGTTCCAAAATTTGATAAGTTTAGCTTTTTCCACCGATTGGTCTCAAAACTTGATTTAACCGATAACCCTCAATGGAATTTGTCCAGCATATTTCTTTCCACCAATTGTGCCCAAAAGATAGGTTTAAATACACTGTTTAAAGATAGATTTTAATACATGTTATTTTCCATCTTTTGTTCGTAAAATTTAATATTCTTTATAAACGTAGAGTAAAAACTTGGTGACAATTTTTATTTAATAACTCGTAACGTATTTCAGTCTTCATATTTACTTAAGTACGGATTAACAAACAAAAATCAATTCCAAGGTTGAAAATTTATTACAGTTCTTTAATTCTAACACTAAAATATTTGACAAACTTCATCAACTAGTTTGTGATATAATCGAATCAGCTCATTCACCCAAACGAAAAAAAAAAATTCCTGCAGATGGATCTCGTCATAAATTTGTCAAAAATCCACAATTTTGGTGTAAAAAAACGGACGCTAAATATTATTCATTTCGTGTTTTACTTTTTTGAATTAACATGTTCAAATATAGTCCTAGTGCCAAAAATGATTATTTTTAGAATCGGGATGGGGAATGATAAAATTTGGAGAAACATGCCATGTAATATAAATACTAATGTAATGATCGTATTTTTTCATTGAATGCAATTTACAAATATTTTACTGATAAGTAAAAAATGTCGATGGGAATTGTAAAAATATTTTCACCGAATGCAGTTGCAATTAACCAATAATTGAAAGAATTTGATACTATTCAATATAAATAATAATTTTTAGTTTTCTCTTCAAAAAGAATTTTTGAATGAGGAAGGATGCATTATTTCTTTATATTAATAAAGGATTTTGAACTGCGAAACTGTGATCAACTTTGAAAAAATAATATTTGTTTTTCTATAAGGATATATTTGGAAGCTAATCAGGTGGATTTATTTAGATGCGTTTAGAAACAATCCATTTAAAGAATAATCTTCCCATTTTTTGATGCGGACACAATAAGAATTATTCCTCACTCAATTAAAATAATAAATTCGAAAAGTTAAAAGTTTGTAAAACAAGTCCAGATAATCTCTTTCATGTCTTGTGTGCAAGTCGGGATTGAATTATGCATCTCTTCTCAACCAGGAAGACGTGCTATTTACAGAGACTTTAAGAATACTAATCGATCATGATACTGTTTCCTCAAGTGATGGGAGTAAATATGTTTCTAAGGCACCGCTGATTAAATCCGGATGCCAGAAACTGAATTAATGTAACTTGTGAGGTTATGCATAATCTGATGCACAGTTTAGTATCTGAAGCATGTAATTAATTGAATTAAATGGAGGTATTTGCAATTATTTAAATTAGTTTTTAACAAATGTGTTTTGATACAACTTGATTGGTATCAAAGAGTTAAGACTGTTTAGTTGATTCATCGTGATAACTTATTAGGATTAGTTTCAATTAAATCTCTAATGCATTACTTGATAGTCAAGAATATTTCAAACTATAAATTTAAGTGAGACTTAAAATTTTTTACCGATGCTGTACACTGTATGTTTTGTATTGACCTTTCTAATAGAGTCAGGCTTTAAGAAATTCTACTTCTAATAAAAATGGAGGGTCTGAATAATATATTCCAATTGCTCTGTAGGTGCAGACAATGTTCAGGATCTTTCTTCCTTAGCTTTTAACAAAGGAAAATTTCAAGAATATACATATATATATCTTTTCTTTGAGTTATTGATAAAAATAAACTTAAATGGCATCATGAATGAAAAAATAAACCATACTCTAAAGTTTTAGCATACGTTTTAAAACTTTATCACTCGTCCAAACCAGCGAAATTGGTCATTCCAAAATTTTCCTGTATATTTTCTAATGAACTTATCGTGCCAGAGAATGACATAGCATTGACTTATAATAATTAGGAAATCTAACTTTCAGTATGAATTTAGTATTTTTATTTAATTTATTCTTCTCGAGTTATTTACTGATTAATCCCTAGCATGCGTTAATAGCAACGAAAAATCGTATCGTGTTTCCGATAGGTTTTTTACTTCATCCGAGTAAAACGCAAATTTGATACAAAAGTAAAATGTAGTCACAAATTTCCTTGCATCAATTTGTTTGACTTTTAAGTCAGTGTTTTTTTAAAAATTATCTTGTTTATTTATTTCTGAAAGAGCAGAGCAACAGACAATCAACTCGGAGTCGGATTTGTCTCGAAATTTGCAAGGGTCTACGTTATAGATGCTAAATCTGTTTAGTGAATTCTCTCTATCTGTAATTATCGTATAAATTTATATTCCGACAAACGGATTTCAACTGAACATATTTTACTCGAAATTAGAAATCAGCAAATTTGTGTAAAGACAGTATACTAAATTTCCATTGTCTAGTTAAAAGAATTTTTGTGTTATATTTATCATAGACAGATCGAGGCCATTTTTCAAAAGTATGTTTTATGAACTCAGACAGGTGTAAATTGTGGAGATTCGTGAAAATCTCACTTTCGAATTTTTTTACTATTAATATGGTTACACGACACTCGTATACAAGAAAGTAAAAATTATAATTAGTATTCTGTCAGGGTATTATTTAAATCATAATATTACGATTTTTTTAAATAAAAAATTCATGAAAGATTTTTGTAAAAAATGTAAACTTAAATTCAGTGGACATTAATCCATATATATAAGCATTCCTAGCCATCTGTAATGCTGGACGAAAATAAAAATAACTCCTCCATTTTCATATGCTTTATTATTAAATGTGAAACCTCACCTTTTTTTGCTTCCAGCAACTGAAATCAATTTTATTTTGTTTAAATTGATTAATTTAATGATTTACAAATAAGTCTAAACATGAATAAATAACAGATGTCAATAAACTGAGGTTTGCAATTTCTATTCTTTATATTCCTTCTCATTAATGTATTCTTCCACCAGTATCCGAATTGATTCCACTAGAGTAAGAAAATTTAATAATATTGGAAAAATGCCTCTGAAAAAAGGGTTAAATTTCTCTTTAATGCAGTTTTTAACTATAACTTATGCATCCTCATTAATTATAATGTAGTTTGCTTATGTTAGCAATAAATTGTCCTGTCGATACTGCTACGTTCAGTGGTGGTAGGGTGGTCAGCTGTATGCAAGAAATATCCGAATTGAAAGTTATTGGAAATATTTTCTTTCAATATTCTTTTAAATGAATTCAGTAATGCGTTGTGTTTTGTTAGTTGATAACTATTTGTTTCATTCCGGTTCTAATGATTAGTTTTTATTTGAGCCTCAGTGGTTGTCAAGTGTCAGGAGATCCTATTTTATGTTAACAAAACTTTTAATGTTATTATAGACTGTCACTTAATATTTATTTTACATTACATTATATTACACCGTCTACATCGGTTTTAGAGCTCTTAAGTGTATTGCAAATAATATCTATATTATATTTCTTGCGCATTCTTCTTAGAAATCTTTAGTTAAACTGTGGCAATCAGATTTGAGATATTTTTAACATGATAAAAATCCGTCTAGACGGCCGGTTTTAGAACTCTATCTCCTATATATTGCACGGGTATACTATTTATGTCGAAAATAAAATATATATAGTTATATTTTAAATTCTCTATAAATACTAAAAGCAATATAAAAACTAATATATTTCACAAGGATTGATTAACATACATACCCTGTGATCATCAGCCAATCTTTTGGTCAAATGTTGTGCATTTCGTCTAGATCTTTGAGGATGGTCGTTTTTCCTCATGAGATACGTGTTTGGAAAACCTCTGAGCTGAAAAATATAAAAGGTGTTTAGAAAAATTACAGCATTTCTCAAAGAGCACTAGATTGCATATACAGAGTGATACAAAAGCTCTGCTATGTATTTTAAGTATAAAACAAACATGCAGAAACGAGTTCATTTTAACGATTGAAAAATATAAGAGTTTCTTCAAAAAGGGAAACGTAAATTAGAAGTGAGGAGGTGGCTACAAATGGTTGATTAGTGAATAAAGTTAAAGAAAAGTATACGCCAAATAAAATGTACAGCATTTAAAAGAAACTATGAATCTTTCCAAAAATATCAGTCACAGTGTTAATAAATATTGTGCATCTTCTCAGGTGAAACAAATAAAAAACATATTTCGCGGATTCAAGTAAAGAGATCATAATATTTTATTTGCAAACAATTAAATCATTATTTTTGATGTCTTTTAAACTTATGTTTTTTTATAATATTTATCTGAAGTATTTTGGATATAATTTTTTTTTGTTGATTTATCAAACCTTTTTAAACAAAAAGTAGTAAGACAATCAGATATCCATTTTATGCAACATAAAATCTACTTTAAAATTTTGCATGAAACAACCTATTAAGGTTGATGTAGGAATTATTTTCAAACGAATCATAATTCGCCATTTTATAAAAGTATCTCTCGGTTAGAAATGAATTTTCGTAAATCAATAAGCTGAATTAAATTTTCTTTTCCATCCATTTCTTTTTAGCTCGGAAGCTTTATTTTAATTATCTCTATGTTACATTAACTTCTAAATTTCTTTTACTTGGAAATCAGTCGTACCATTAAAAAATTTTCATAAAATTTCCACATATACTTTACTTATTATTAAAAAAACTTTACACAATTTTTGATTCAAAATTTAACAATGTTGGAAAAATGACCTTGAAAGAAGGGTTAAATTTCTCTTTAAAGCAACTTTTAACTAAAACATGTATCTGCATTAATTATAATGTAGTTTGCTTATGTGAGCAATAAATTTTTAAATTCAGAGTCGTATTTTTTTATAGTCTGCTTAAAGAAAGAAATAATATTCACAAGTACTAAGTATAATGCCAATTAGAATTCTATTAACATGCTGTTAGTAACAAAATGAATTAAGATGTTTCTTTATGGAGAATATCAAGAATTTCGAATATCATTTCAAAAATCCATCCATCCATATAAAGTTTATTTTGAATATGAAGACGAAATTTTTGCATCAAAAACTATTATAATCGTAGTACGTTTGTTCCTCATTTTTAAACGAAGACCCTTTTAGTATAATTTATAATTACATTTGAATAATTATATCACGAAAGTTTTTGAATTCTAAATTCATTCAAAAGATGTTCATACGTTCATCTCATTATTTCATTTATTGTGGTTTTATCTCAATCTTAAGAATTAGCAAGCACAAAATTTCAGAATAATTTGCATGAAGATAAGATAAATTAGTTTGTTTAGTTCATTTTAAGAACGTTATATATTAGTTTTCGTATTTAAATAATTATTCCCTGTTTTTTAGTCCTGCATGTGCGAAATTTGCAATCGATTTTAAACTAGCATCACGATGAGCTAAACACAGTGATAGAATTTGCATCGAATAAACAAACACGAAAGTAAGTTAATTAATGTATTAAAAAACTATAAATTCTCTTTGCGAAATATATACTTTAGGAACAGCAATTATCACTCTGTGTGTTACTATTCATATTTTGTGTCTATTTAATTTCGGATTTGAACAACATTTTAACATGAAAAGCAGGTAACAGTATTTTGTTTTCCTATAAAAATGCGAGATATATCAAAAAAATTTATCTAATAATAGTTCAGGTGCTTCATTCGAGTCGCAGACAGATGTGACTCGAATAAAACACCTGGGTTTCATGGCAATGAAAAGACGCCATGCAGATGGTTTCTTTTAAACGTGACTTTGAAAATCGAAGTGAATTACTTTTTTATGTAAATCAAAATATATAAATAAAAAATTGACTTTCAGAAATAGTTTTTCTCATGATGGTTGGTTGAGTCAGAAAAAATAATTAATGAGCGGGGTAATACTAACACAGATAACTAAACACAGATAATTATTAAGACAGATTAATTAACACAGATAAATCACTAAATAATATTAATTTATGAAATGCCTAGAAAGACTATACGAATTAATTACCTGAGATTTCAAATTCTATTTTTTTCATAATCAAGATATATTTAACATCACTGGTCTGTGTATTAGCATAATTATATAGTTATCGGTATAGAGCAATATAAGTAATATTGTATAGCAATATAAGAATGCAAATTAAATTCTATTCATATAATAATAATTCTGTTAGAATTTAATGCGTGGATTTCATTATATTCAAAAATTGAGAAACAAACAAACAAAAAAATCTATCTCTCAGCATTTCTACATAATTTGAAGAATCAAAATACGGAGCTTTTTATTATAGATGAAATATTGTTCTTCTAGATCATTTTCTCTAATCACTTTCTCTTTTCGGGACTTTGGCTAGAATGAAAAATTCCAAAATTAGGCGGATTGACCAAAAAAGGAAAAAAATAAGAAAATCTGGGAAAAAAATGTTAATTATTGAAATTTTTTAAAATAGAAAAGAAATTAAATAATTCACTTTCGTTATTATTCTTACAATTTTTTTTTTATTTATTTAAGTCATATCTTATTGATCTTGTCTTATGTAGAGTCAAAAGAGAATTCTTTAAAATCTAGTCATTATTATTTTTTAATATAAATTATTAATCATAAAAATCGAAACGATCAAAGAGACCTCTATCCATTCCGAATCTGGAATATTTTCCATCGCAGGTAAAGAGCCAAAAATATTTAATTTGAAATGTCTGTTTGCTTCACATAGTTATGAAATAAATGCAATTTCACTTTATTTCAATTTCAAACAACTTTTAATAATTAATTTTTAAAGAAATTAGATGAAATTAAGCTTTTCAGTGAGTAATATATGCTATAATCTGAACATGTTTTCAATACTAGGGAAAAAAATCCAAAAATCAAGGCTAGCCTATCTTAGCGAGGGTAACTTAATTTAGAAGACTTTAAACAGATTGGTGTCAATAAATTAAATATATATATATATATACTCGATATGTTAATTTTTATACATCGAAGTTACGTCGAAGATATACGGTGAGTAAACAAAAGTCGTTTACATAATTTCGCAGAATGTAAAATAGGTTTCATTGATTGGCTATGAAGTATATAAATATCGTTATACAATAGGACTTCAAATATCACTCCAAATTTTAACAGGAGTTCAAATCATCCTGGTTTGTTTTCCTTTAAACCTACACCATTTGTTTCAAGGAATATTTCCAGACAGAGATACCAGCTAGATTCATTAGTAGAAACAAAGCCTAATGTTAATATTCTCTTTATTTTTGGACACCAGTGTAAGCTTGATTCATGTTGCAAAAATTGAGGAGCTGGATAAACTGGAGGGAGTTATCGCTCCGAAACTTTCTCCAGTACTTTTTAATAAATATGCTATATCTCTCTTCAATTTTGTATGAAAATATGGACATTAAGCAAGGCCGTCCTATGGGAATTGAAAATCACGATTTTTCCTATTGTTATGATCACAAATAGTTTTCTATAATATAATTAGTGTGTGTTCTCCGGCGATTAGTCAAAGAAATGCAATTGGTACACAAGCGCTAGAAAAGACGAAAACCTTTTTATTGTGCGATTTAAAGCAAATTTGACACAGAAGATGAATTGTAGTCATAAAACTACTTTCCAAATTTCACTTGATTAAATCATTCAGTTTAAAAGTGGCTGCGTTTATAAATATAGGCGTTCATATAAAAGTACAAATGTTCAAACCTTAAAAAGATGCGGTTATGCTTTTTATGCGCTTAATCTAGTTGCTAGATTTTATATATCTAGCTCTTTTCGTTATCGTGTTAGTTGTAAAAGAACAGCCAAATATAGAGGTTTACTGTCATTGGATTTCGGTCAAATTGTGACAGAAATCCTAAAACTGGGTATAAAAATCTTGTACTAAATTTCATCCATCTAGCTCAAAGCATTTTTCAATTCTCATATGCCCAGAAAGAAATAATTCTAAGAATGTGTTTTTCTATATCCTATGATTAAATAAAATCTTGCTTGAATTCTTTTTTTAACATTTAAGTTATTTTTGCGATATGAAATATTAGAGATTGGATAATTCAAAATGAAATAATTGTTGAATTTACAGGTGCAATATATGCCTAAACCAAAATTTCGCATCTTCCCATTTATTACTCTCTTTGCTACAAAATTTCCGCACAATTCATTGTGTAAAAAGATATAGCAGAGCTTTTAACAGTTCTATGAGTATTGAAAAATATAAAAAATATATTTTTTTATAGACTGATAACAAATATCCTAATTCTACACAATATTTTGAGAGTTCAATTTTCCAGAAAATAAATCTTCTCTTCAAATTCAGAATGGCTTGATTTTTCTGTAAAAATGTCGAACCTATAGTAGTAATAACACAAGAGGCAAACAGTATAAAAATATAATATTTCTAAACTGTTTCATCGTGAAATATTCTATCAATTTATATTTATCCAACATGAATAGAAATTTTCAGAATTTTAGGTAAAGAAATATTTTAGATGGATATTCTAGAATAAAATTAAACACTATTTTATTTACATTTAATTAAAATAATGTAGTTTTAATTACTAAAATAAAAATAAACTCCATTTTAATTAAATGCTAAAACTGTACATAAAATATCTTGATAACTATTAAGAATATTAAAAAAAAAATTGTGATATAAAGCGAACAAAAAAATTTTTTATCAGACAATTTTTAAAAAACTGATTTTAAATAAAGAATAAAAAATCATAACTCAATTTTCAATTTATTTTAATTCACAAATTTATTTTTTAATGCAAAAATCCTAATTCTTTTCACACTTATTTACATTTCAATACTTTTAATGCTTAGAATTAATTATATACTTGAAATAATTTTTTACTAAAAAAAAATTCTATTCTGAATTTCAGGTATTTGAAATTTATTTGAAGCATTCTTATCTGAAATTTGATGCTGACATGCTTTGTAAGTTTTAAATATAAAACTGGCATGTCAAATTTTTTACGTGAATGTACAGTAAATAACTTCTTAAAAATGAAAAATTATTTATTTGCTCTTAGAGTTTCTTTTTAAAACTCTAATTTCCTTAAGTAAAGACTTAAAAAAAATTAAGAATTTTTAGGAAATTTTAAGACTTTAAAGAATTTCTTTTAATTCTAAGTTTTGAAATATTTAAATGATTGTACCTATAATTTGTATTTAATGTATGCAATATGTAATAAATTGAGCCAATTTTCTTAGAAGCAGCGCTTTTTTTTTATCCTTCACAAATATGGAAAAAAAGATTATATGAACAGCGTTTAATTTAGGCTAAATTCATTTATTATTTAAAAGTACTATTTTTTGTGAAAATTCCATCTTAATATAAACAAGCCATTTATATGCAAATAAAGTCTTCAAGTTCGAAAGAAGTTTTTCACGTCGTTGGTGAATATCTTTTACGCGCGAAGATATCTGATAAAGGAGGCTTTCATTGTTATTATCTAAAAATGAAGACAAATCGAATGAGGTGTCTTGAGTTGAGATGTTTAAAATACGTTTCGCTTGAAAATGGTCTCCAAATTTCTCAGGCATAAATAAAAGAAAATGGATGCTGACTTAGCATTTTATGTTCAGCTTACTCCATATTTCAATTTTCGGTCTAAAATAAAGAATAATTGTATTTCTCTATTGTGATACAAAAAGGAAAAGAGATTTCCTGTTTACGTTTATGTGCAAAAGTAATGAAAAATAAGAATGAAATAGATTGAAAATCAATAAATTGAAGTGTATCAGTTTTTATTTCTAGTTGAATTATAATCCATTGCTGATATTTTTTCTTTCCCTCAATGGATTTAAATAAAACATTTTATAAATATTTTACGAAGTGGAAGCTTACTTAACTTGATTTACTGTAGCATTTGGTAGAGGAAATGCTAGATACACTAAAATGTGATTTTTTAAAAATAAATGCAACGTAAACTTTGCTAGACTTCAATTCCAGTAATTTATGCAGTATTTTGTCTTTCTAATTTGAAATTTTTAGAAAAATTAAATATTATTTTGCATTTCTTTTGTTTTCTGTATACATTATTTTAAAATATGAAAGCATTTTGTAAATTTTCTTCAAAAATTTAAAAAAGTTTTCATTTAATTAAAAAAAGTAGATTATCTAAACAACAACATTCTAAATAAAAATTAAATATGATATACACAACAAATTAGAACAAATAATATTTTATTATATTAAACAACAGAATCAGAATAAACAAGGAAAAGTAAAATACTCAATGTTACTATTAAACGAATTTTAAATGAGAATTTATATCAAGGAAAAGTCAAAATAGACATGCAATTCGTCATTATTTCCTAAATAATTTCAGTGATGTAAGTAATAATATAGTAGGGGTTAAGTAGTTATATCCTGAGGAATAAGTAATAATAAGTAATAGTAAGCAGTTTGCTTTAAGTAATTCATTTCTAAATTAATTGAGCATGATCAGTTTTGATTTTTCTTTCTTTACTGAGGAAGAAATTTAAAGTGGATAATCAGAAAAAGCATAAATGTTTATCTAATTTTGCTCTGAATCCATTATTGAATTTATCTTGTCAACATGTACAACAGTGAGCATTTGAGTATCATGAAAGAAATCGTTAATCCTCATTTAAAATATGAAAATGTTTTGCTAATTTTTCATCAAAAATTTAGTGTTACTTTTTAATTTTAAAAGATAAGCCAGTTTGTTACTCTCCATACTTTAAATGAGCATTAGAAAAAAATTTACAATACTACCATTAAATGGATTTAATAAGTCAAAGAAAAGTAAAAAAATATTTTTTTTATTCGCAGCATTTAATTCATTGTTCTTTTATAAATAATTTCCAGCGAGAATTAATCATTTCAATTCAAAATTAGTTAATTATGATAAGTTTTGAATTTTTCCTTCAGAAATGAACAATGATCAATATAAATGCTGAATGTGGCTAATAATGAAAACTATAGTTCATAATGTAATGATTTTTCAGATTTACAGCATCCATAGTTCATAATGTTGGGATTTTGTATAGAATCTATTATTTTATTTATCATGCCAACGTATACAACTATGGACATATTAGATCATGAGAGAAAGCTGTGAAAAGCTGGACAAATTTGGAATGAACTAGAAACTTAAATATTAGTTTGTTATTTTTGCCTAAAAACTGTAAATAAGTTTCAAAACTTATATACAAATGGTCCAAATTTTGTGAATTTATTCTGTTTTAAGATATAGATCAAACTGCAAGGCTCCATTTTCTGGAGATATACAGAATATTAAGGGGAAAAGGTCCCCCCTCCCACATATTATTTTTGTATATATGAAGCGTTCACATGTAAAAAGTGGATTTGAACTTGTATCATTCAGAATTAAAATAAATATTTTTTTTTAACTGGTGAAATTCATTTGCTAAATATTGAAAACTTTTTCATAATGATAATTATATATGTTTATAAAAAATCAATAATATATTTTTTCATAACTTACTATATACTTTTTAAATAATATCTTCGATGAATCACTATTTGAATGAAAATATTTTGAATAAAGCCATTTTAGACAGACACAAAGTATTATATTTATTTTAGGCATTGCCTTATTTTGTGACAAATATAAATTTGAGTATAAAAATTTAATGTTTTGTTGATAATAAGGGGAAAGGGATGAAAGGAAATTGCCACTAAAAATTTTAAGAATCAAGTTTATATTTTATTGAACAATAACTGGATCATATCTATTAAAATTAACAATAACTAATAAAGATTTGAATTGAAAAAAAATTCCATTCGCTAGTTTCAAAATTATTTAAAATTTATAATTACTGTGTTCAAAAATTCAAAATATTTTAGAAAAAAGAATTCAAAAGAGTTTTTATTAAATATTCAAAAGAATTTTCTTAAAAAATTATCATTTAAATTCGAAAAATAATAGCCTAATTTAGGGATATTTTGGATAGAATATTTTCGCTTTTGCGAATAGGATTTCTTCCATTAGATAAACAATAAATAATTCATTGTATTTTAAAATAATTGGCATTAAAGTGGAACTTTCTATTTCGAGGCCGGGATGATTAAAATAAAAATACTATTTATTAAAAAAACCAAATTAAGGAAAAACAGGATTTAAAAATGCATAAAAGAACGGGGAAATTTTATACTGAAAATGATAGAATGGTTTATTTGTAATATTAAGCATTTGTAATTAATTAATCAATAAATAAAACGTAATTTCAATAAAAAATGATGATTATTTTATAAAATTTAAGAATTAAAAAAGTAATTTAAGTAAAAACATGTAATTTTAATAAAAACCACTCAGCTATTTGAATATAATAGAATCTTAGGAGTACAAAATGGACAATAGAATGCAATTTAATTTTTAATTTCATACTTTTTGACAATCAAATGAAAAAAAGTTATTTCAAAAAAATCTTGAAGTAATTCCTTTTTTTTCCGAAACATTTAAATCGACAACAATGTATCCAACTGGTAATGAAACTCGATTGTAATTCGATCCGAGGGAATCCTCTTTTGAAAAACAGTAGAAGATTCGTTCTTGTTTAAACAAAAAACAAAGCAAAGAAACAACGGAGACGTATGAGTGAAGTAATCGAAAATGAAGAGTTATCAGATAGCCACTCTGACGTCAGAAGACGTGACGTCAAGCTGAAGGAATGCGAAAAACCGTCGAGCCACTGCTCGGTATTAAGCCTATTCCAAAAATAGCTCGTTCAGAAATGAAAACAGATTACTTGGTTGTGATTATTGGTCAACGTGATCTTAATCTGCCCACATTAGTAAACTTCTTATGACGTCGTCAATAATCTTCCAGCAGAACAAGAGTTCTGGAATCGTGGCTGTTTCAACCAAATTGCAAAAAAATTGGATTTTTTTTGCTTGTTTGATTTAAAATAAAAATAGTGCGGTACTAGATTAATTACGAAAAAGTAAAAATACAAATTTACCCTTCTTTTCATTTAAATTCCTGCATAATTGAAAAACTTGTAAGCAAAAATTTCACATGGTGGTAAGACAAAATTACGAATTATACACTAAAACATCTCAGACTAATCAATAATCTCATAGTTGAATTTCTTAGTTGAATTTCAACTTTTTTAACTAATCAATTTTAAAAATATAAAATTACAAACTGTAAATAATGTAGTAGTACAATTATTGTAGTAATAATTTAAATATTGCAATTCGCTTTTGATACTTAATTTGTTTATACATACATCAAAATGCACAAGGTGCATATGCACTGAGCAAAAAAAAAACAAAAAAAAAACCGTATTGTAATTAAGTGAAAGGAGAGATTCTTGATTGCATCAATGTAAGATCAGCCTCTATTCTACAGAGTGCATGCAATATCTAAGGCTAATTAACTGCAAATCATCATTGCTGTTAAATGAAATGGATTGATTCTTGATTGCATCAATGAAAGATCAGCATCTGTTCTGCAGAGTGCATGCAATCTCCAAAGTTGATCAAAGTCAAATCATCAATGTTTTCAAATGAAAGGGGCAGATTCTTGATTTCACCAATGTATGAAAACCATCTATTCTACTGAGTGCATCCTATGTCCAAGGTTAATCAATATCAAAACGTAGCTTATTGTAAAAGGATCCAATGACGCAGATGCTCTAGAAATGGAAAAGAACTTGCGGGAGAAGGATTGAATTTGTGCAATGGTTTCCAAGATCTCTTGGCTTGTATCCATAGAATTTCTTTATATGAAAGTACATAACACGGAGCATGTGATATATGTAAATTGCAATTCTTTTTACTTCAATGGATTAGAAACACAAAGCATATGTTATACTAAAATGATTTTTTTTGTAACGGCCATTTAAATACACATGGTCAATCTATAATATATTTATTATTGGAATAAAATAATATAAATAAATATAACATTTTTAAATCCATACACAAGTCTAAAAATAGCCAGATCATTATACATGTTCCATACATCCAGAGCTTCATCTATTTTTAGAATCATTCGACCACTTGAATAACTTAATGTTTTATAATACCTTTAGAATAAATGTTAGTACGATTGAAACAATTATTGCCTAGGAATCAAAATTAAACAATTAAAAAAGGAATCCGGTCTAAGGACTTTCTCAAGGGTCACCCTCAAACAGGGATTCAAACCAGGGATTTTTTCTGTAAAGGGTCTGATTTTCGTCAAGCAATTGACCCTTCGTGACCCGAAAATCCCAGAATATTGAGGTTTTGGAGATAAATTAGTATCACAAAAGAAAAGACATCAAATTTTGAACAATGGTAAGTCAAAAACACAGCAAACCAGAAAAAACATGAAATCAATAAATCAGATTCGTCAATATAATTGAAATTTCACATAACGTATATTGTAAAATAGACTTAGTAAAATAAGTCAAACTAAAATCGAATAAAAATCACCGTAAACTGACAAACACAAGAATATAAAATCAAATTCAGAAAAATAAAAAGGTAGAAACAAAACACTCACCAAACTGAAAAAGCACCTTCATATAGCAGTTGAGAAGGAAAGCGAACGTATGAAGAATTGAAATCCCATATCTGTAATTGTATATTCTAATACTAGAATATTTTACCCGCGTTAAAAGTTAAAAACGCCTATCTTGTTCGGTCATATATAACGTCATCAAAAGAACTTTAGGAGCGCCATCTTTTGAGTAAAACTAGTTATTTAATTAGAAATTATATAGATGTTTTTTAATTAATGATTCGATATTGCAAAAGTTTTTTGGAAATTCATTAGTATTTAAGTTTTTTAGTACATTATTAGTTGCTGTAATGTAAGAATTCTTATTGTTACAAATTTTTTTTAATTCTGTTAAATTGTGAAAATATTAGGTTTTTGAAAATTTTAGAGTTTAAATTTGAATGGTAATTAAAAACAATGTCTCCTCGAAAAGTATCACATAAATTTTAAGAAAATTTTCTTTTCAATGGGCATATCAGAAACCCATACCCAAAACATGCAATAATTTGTTGCAGTACAGCATTATTTTTTCACACTCAAATATTGCTCTTTAGCTGAGTTAAGAAAGAATAATGTGAAGTATTCTCTCCAAATGAGGATTTGTTAAGTTAACTTTATAATACTGTACTTAAAAATACAGCGCCTTCTGAGGATTTCTTTAAAATAATAATTACAGTTTTATAAGTAATTCTTTTTTTATAAGTCAGTAAAATGCCTATTTAAAAGAATTATAACCTTTTAATCATTCAAATATGCTGAACAATGCAGGAGTTTATTTCACCTTTCCAGAAATTAAATACAATACAAACATTTAAAGAGTAAATTATTACTTCTTTGAATGAGGGTGGAAAATATGAATATCAGAGAATTAATAATTTTCTCTTAACAGTGATGCAAAATTGGGATATCTAGTTCAGCATTGCAATTTTTAACCTAATAATGGAAAACATTTCATGTTCTCATCCTAATATTCCTAATATATCTTAATAAAAAAATTGCTCTATATCTTAATACAGAAAATCATTTTGTTTCACTTAAAATAAATAAAGTAATTTAAGCATCTACAAAGCTTTCTCCATAGTATTTACTGTTACGCATGAATGTTTTTTCTAATTTTAGACAAGAATCTATTGCCGCAAAGAAGTGAAGTGTAGGAGGAAAATAAATTGATATCTATTGGAGCGCATCAACTAATTAATTGGATTTGTTGAAATCTGTCTTTTGTCGAGTAGGGGGGGAGGGTAGAAAGCTCAAGTAGTATTTATTGCCTTTGTGTGCGAAAAAGTGTCCCTCACCTTTAAATTGAATAAACACCAAAATCGTGAATAATTGTGGAAAATAACGAGTAAAATATATTGCTTTAGAATTTTCAAGACGAATAATTTTATAGGAAGTAATTGCGTTGAATATTGTTCGCAATAAAAGCGACCAAAATTAATTTATAAATATTTTATAAGCTAAATTGAATGCCGAGAAAATTCCCGAATAAGAGTTTTATTTTAAAATTAATTTTCATGCTTAAAATTTGCGAATCAGAGCTTTCAGATTATACATTCTTTCAATATTCTTAGAAGAAATTAGGTTTCATATATTATTTTTGTTATTTTCTTATTTTTAGTAATATATATATATACAGGGAAATTTAAATAATTGAAAACAGTGAATTCGAAAGATATTAATATGATGAATTTTGTATATTAAGTTCTCAGAATGTTTTCAAGCTTGTTTATTTAATTCCATCCTCGAATTTTGAAATAATTTTTCTGTCATGCTTTGGTTTTAAATGCGTCCAAGTTGCTGAATTCTTCCTAACAATACCATTTTTAATATTCTCAGAATCCTAATTAACCTTTAGTCATTAATTAAATTAAATTTTGATACGTTACCATGGATATTTTTGTGAGTCTAAGAAGAATGATATCAAATTTAAAATGGAAAGAAATGAAAATTTAAAATATATGTCCTTTAGGGCACTAATTAAAGTATGATTTTTAAAAGTGTAATTATTACTTTTTAAATTTAAATTGTATAGAAAATAATTCAATTGAATTCAATTTATATACATATTTCATTTCTGTATATTATTATAAATAGGTGGTTAAAGTTCCATTCCATAATTAAAGTTCCACCTTGAAATGGTCATAACAAGAAAACAACAAGACTAAATGTTATCAAACTTGGTAATAATTTAAAAAAGGTCATGGAAATGTTTTCAAAAATCGCTTTAAGAAAACATCAACAATAGCAATCTAAGAAAATCCTGAATGATTTCCCAGTGATGACGGTCAAGTGTAGTATGACACTGTAACACACCACAACGGTATGACACTGCAATACCGTTGACTTTGTCATATAATAATCCGTAATCTATGACACTGTATTCATAAACGAATAACACAACTTTAAGGGATATTGAAATAAAACAAAATAAAGAGTGATCTTGTTCATCGAACTTCGTAATTAACAATTGAAATTTAAAGTTAAGGCGGTTATAAGTATTCAGTGTGAACTACTCCAAAAATAAGAAAGATATCGATATGATATCATAGCTTATATTTTATCAGCAAGTTCGGTGAACATTTGAAAAAAAGCAAATATATGTCTACATCGATGATTCACTAGAACATTTATAACAGTGTTGAGTATAAACTTTGAGCTTTTATTTTTGACTTTAGATGAATAGCAAGATTGCATTTGCTTGTAATGCTTTCTTTTAACAACTTAATACATTTGTATTATTCGTTAAATAATATAACGAAGTGAATTAGGTTTGCCGTTTGAACAGATTCTTGTAGGCTAACAGGGCACGGAATTTGATAGAAATTTCTAATTTTTTTTTGCTAAGGCAATATGCCAAAAGTTATTTACTTAGTTTGTTGTGTTTTTCATCTGATTATATTCTCGTATAAAGGATGTGCTAAAATTAAAACAAGATTTGAATTTACCATCATTCGGGAGTAAAATATTGGGAAACCTGCAAAAAGCAATTTGCTGCCTAAATTTAGGGTTAGTAAAAAATGGAGTGTTACACAATAGAACAACTTGTTTTCATTGTTCAACAATATTCCAAAAATAATGAAAGTCTGGCGATCACAGTTCCAAAATTTAAGAATTAACTTCCTACTCTAGTGATTTAACAGTATTGGATTTTTTATGGTATTGTTTGACGTCAAAGGTCTATGCCAACAAGCCAACATGTACATGTTCATTAAAGAAGGATATTCAACGCTGCATCAACGAAATTTGGTCACATTTATGCAAAATGATTTTGGAAAATTTTGGCAAAAGATTGTATATGCGCCAGTAAAGCCTTGGAGACTATTTGCGTTATGTGTTATTCCTTACATAGCTCTATCTTGTTCACTTTTCGCTTTAATAAAAATATAACAGTTTAAAAAAAATACTGTATTTTTTATTTAATTCAAATCTTGCATTAACACGTTCTATCCCGTGATGCTCCATTTTTACTTTAAACTATCAGTTGTCAAATGATTTTTTATTAGAGTTGTCAACGCTTTACTGCAAGAATGGTGGCAAATTTAACTTTTTCTTTAATTTTGGCACATCCTTTACAAACACAGGCAACTAGTTGACTAGTTCAAGATTTGTTGAAAATCTGCATCTCTAGTTATCTCTTTAGTTCCTTGAGTTTTTAAGTTTTCATGTTTACTTGGATACCAAAGGACTCAAAGATTGGCAAATTCCCCTTATAATTATTCATCTCAAATTTTAATAGAAATCTGTAATTTTAATGTGAAAACCACATATCAAATATAATTCGAATTGTCCAGCGTGTGTTTGAATTATTTAAAATGATTTCAAGGATAAACTATCAAACATACACAGTAGCAATTCTGGGAACGACTAATTCTTTAGAAATTTCGATGCCAAATGTTCTATCAGTTAAAATACTTTATTTTTGTATGTTTCATATACTAGAAAGCAAAAATGTAAACAGAAAAGTTCTGTAATATTTGGAAGACAATAATTCATGTCCGCAGAAATATAGCATATACATGTTTTCTTTCAATTCATGGATCATTTTTTACATTAGTGTAGGCGGTATATTTATGGAAATATAATCTACTGAATCTACCGAATAAACGGCATTTTTTTCCCACTTCCTCATTTTGCTGTGGCTAACGGACCTCGACCCTCGTAATAATGTTTACTCTAGATAATAAAATTAATCCTTATAGCCGTTAATAACATCTTTCTATTATGGCAACTAAAAACAACAGGTAGAGGCTAAACTACCGAAAAACGTTCTAATGAAGTTAGATTAGAAAAAAAAGAAAGTCAAAAGTATATTTAAACAATCGTTTAATAATTTACGTTGTTATTATTTATGAAAAATCCTTCGTACAGTCCCCTTTGGAGGCAGCTTTAGCTCAAGATGAAAAAAGTTAATTACATAGATGAGAGATTATTTCAAGATTATTTTATTTATCATCGAAAGAAATCTCTCATATTTTGTTTGAATTTATAAATAGATATTTTTACATTATTTAAGATAACATTTTATATTAGAGGCTTTTCAAGCTACAGTATAGTTGATTAAAACATCAGTCATGTTTTGAAAATCCTCATAAAAATCATGATAATCTTTTATTGTATAGAAATATATAGAAAAGAATGCGATTGCAAGAATACAACATGCACCGGAGTATGTAGGTCTATTGTGGTTGAAGGTAAGCCAGATAAAAAAAAAAACACCGGATTGGCTGGAGTTCTACGAATTAATCGTTTTACACATCAATATCAGGGGCAAGGTTTTTGTATCAAAACTTTCAGTTATAATACGTATTTTCTCACTTCTACTTGAGTACTAAGTTTTATATTTATCCCAAGCAAAATAGTATCTGAATGAATCTTCGAAGCATTTGCCGTTATTGTTATTACACGTGAATCTAGTCTCTGTATAGCGTGTAATGTCTCCTTAATCATACAACAACGTCTTTCGGTTATCACCTATTTTGAAATCGTCACTGTAGTGCATTTAAAAAAGACATTTATACCTCAAGAATAATTTACAAATACTGCATGCTCTGTGCAGTTATAATCAGGAACAGCAATCAAGGCCCCTTACACACTGACGAAACATTGAAGCAAGAGCAGAACGTTGCTGTTTTTCTATCATGAAGTACTTTGCATAACACATATAGGAGGATCGTGGCACACATTCGCTTCTCATGCCTTGGCAGTATTGCCAACGTAAACCTGGACTTATTCATTTAATCAATATGTGGTGGTAAGTTCATAAACCAGGTAACATCTACGGAACAGGAACAATTGCTTATCTCTAGCAACTATGTTACGAGGTTTCCGACCCAAAAGTTCCGAATTCTATTCCGAGCCACCACTGTCTTCCAAACATACAAAAGAAATCAAGGCCGGGTAACACAAAGGCTGGAATATTGCAAACTCGGATATTTTGGGGTGTACTGTATTCATATTTGGAATCTGAATAGAATATTAAATATAATATTGAAAAACAAAATAGTGATTTTAGGCTAAAAATCATAATTTTTTTTTAAAACGTTCTTATGTATATGCATCGTGAAATAATAAAAATAATCTTATTATTTCATGATCCATGTTTTTAAGAACGCTTAAAAAATTTTTAATGATTATGTTGGAATTAATAATCAAAATTTTTAGAGTCTCTAAAAATTTTGATTACTAATTCCAACATGAATTATTAATATTGTTGGCTGACATAATGTTCCGCTACTTAAAACTTTAATCATTTTTAATCAACTCTTTGTAATTGTAATTGAAATTATGTGTGAAATGCTACTACACATTCATATTTAAATGCTTCAATTTGAAGGTTCGTTATTTAATATTTTAGTCATTTGAAATGTCATTTTATAGAAAACCAGCGGGTGACCGAGCTCCTCTCGGAGAAAAGCGGGTATCGAAGCTAACTCGAAGATTTAAATTTTCAATTGTGATTTATCAAAACAAAACATGCCATAAGAAAATTTGTGAAACCATTGGTGAAAAGATAACCGGTTAAAGTGCACCATTGTAAACTATTCTAAACAAAGTTAGAGTTTGGAAAGAGAACTATTCTATACAAAGGTAAAGTAAAGGTAAAGTTTGAAGTGTGTTGAAATTCAATATTTTTGACAAATTTATTTAGAAAAACCAAACATATATACATACATAAGAAACATATTATAAACCTATAACAGCATAAACCTAAAACTTTATTAGTTCGCCATATTGGCTATAGATGGCAGCACGTTACCGCTTGAAAATTTAAGTAGCCATTATGGCGAACTAATAAAGTTTGAAAATATCCTATCTGTAACTCCGAACTGCTCGACCGTAGCGCTTCAAAACCGGCGCCAATCGATTCCTCGTGGCCAAAACCCCCAGACCCCCAAGTTTACCGAAGTTTATTAATTCTGGGGCGATTTTCGACTTGGCAACCATTCCTCGTATTATAGTATAAGATAAAACGATTTTCGACGCAGCAAATAAATTTGCTAATTAAATATTTTACTTTATTTTAATAAAGGAATAGTGTATCTATTGACAATTCATAATTAGCAATGAACCCTTGCGTATATATTTGCACAACAAAATTGCTTAAACATAATTTACGCATATCTACTTAAGTCTAATTACCGAACTTTGAGTTAAAAAGAATATTTCATTTAAATAAGATTGTTTCATTTCCTTTTACTGAGCGTGTCATGGCGAATTTCACGTCAGCTTAATTTTTTCATGAATTCTTTACAACGCACTGTCATGTATCACATTTACAACTGCCAATTATTTCTTGGTTGGAAATAAGGGTAATGGAGCTAACTCCTCAGCATCTTTCTATTTTAGAACTCTTACCAGAGACGAAAAGTCATTAATTTAATGATATCTCTGTTGAGACTCAAATTTCCGACTTTCGTGATTCGATTTGAAATAACGAACAAACATTCGATGCTTAATTAAAACAATTGTCTTGTCTCGTATTTATGTCCGAAGACTTCGTCTGAGAGAATTGTTTCTTGAAGAATTGAAGGACTTAAAATAAATGGAGACAGCATTTATGTAATTCCTTAGCGGGATTTTTATATTTTATATTTAAAATTTTAATATTCCGGATCTTTTGGAAGTGGTAATGACTACTAGACTACTTAATTAAAAAATAATCTGAATAAAAATAACATATTCCAGCAGCGGCTTGGCTAGGTATTTTGTGTAGATAGCTCACATTGCAAAATTCGTCTTTTAATAAAATACAAAATTTGGCTTCAAATTTCAAATTCTAAATTTTATTATTATATTACTATTTATTTTATTTTTATCTTTGAATGTGATTGTGATTTAATTGAGGTAACTACGTCAAAAAGTCAATTTTTTGCGAAATTATGAATTTTTATTTAATATTTTTGATGTTTGAATAGGTTTCTCTATAAAAACCTCTAGAATTTTGTTTCTATGTCTTTTTAGGGACTTTATCTTGATTTTGAAATTTGAATATAAATGCTCTGTTTGATATATTTCGATGCTTTTTTCTTAAATTCTAATCTTTGATAGAATTTTCTTACTAAACTCTGAATAAATTAAAATCTAATTATATAGTTTTTATTTTCAAATTTCCTGTAATAATTTCTCAATATGTTCAACAGTTTGTAACTTATAGAATAAGTAATCTATTCATTTTGAAATACTTTGTATTAGTTTTACATTTTCATAATGTAAAATACATTAAAAAAAATTGCGTTATTTATAATTTGATGACTGATATTCAAAGAAAAAATATGAATGCAGCCTGTTTTGAAAAAAATTAGGGCTTAAATAATATATTCTTTAAATTATCCCCAAAATTTTAAGCAAATCATTTCATACATTCATTCAAGCTAAATGAATTCTTTTGGATTTCTTTTTAAACAAAAAAGTATTTTTTTTACAAATCTTTATTAAGATTTACTTCTTAATTGGGATATTTTGTTTTCCTACGTGCTTTTTAAATTTTTTTATGCAAATTTTCAAAAATATAACTATTTTCTGATTCTTTTCAAAAAATTCCTCCTGAACGTTGTCGCATACCTTAAACACTGTAACTTTGGACTATTGGCACTTATTGGCAATTCCGTTAAAAAACGAAATTATCCTCCGAAATCTGTATTTTTAGAGGGGTGTGCTTTCACGCGTCATAATTTAATCCGTATAATTGTGATCAGCATATACATAATATGAATATTTTATTGGATATATTTGTCTCCAAAACTTTTCGGTTCTTTCTTTATGCGGAATTCTCATAATATTTTCTATATCTAATACTATAATACGAGGAATGGTTGCCAAGTCGAAAATCGCCCCAGAATTAATAAACTCCGGTAAACTTGGGGGGTCTGGGGTTTTTGGCCACGAGGAATCTATTGGCGCCGGTTTTGAAGCGCTACGGTCGAGCAGTTCGGAGTTACAGATAGGATATTTTCAAACTTTATTAGTTCGCCATAATGGCTACTTAAATTTCCAAGTGGTAACGTGCTGCCATCTATAGCCAATATGGCGAACTAATAAAGTTTTATGTTTATGCTGTTATAGGTTTATAATATGTTTCTTATGTATGTATATATATTTGGTTTTTCTAAATAAATTTGTCAAAAATATTGAACTTCAACACACTTTAATCTTTACCTTTACTTTACCTTTGTATAGAATAGTTCCCTTTCCAAACTCTAACTTTGTTTAGAATAGTTTACAATGGTGCACTTTAACCGGTTATCTTTTCACCAATGGTTTCACAAATTTTCTTATGGCATGTATTGTTTTGATAAATCACAATTGAAAATTTAAATCTTCGAGTTAGCTTCGATACCTGTTTTCTTCGAGCGGAGCACGGTCACCCGCTGGTCTTTAAAATAGAAAATCTTTTACTGGCAGTTGACTACCGATACTATAATGCATAGCATGTAAGACGATATATAATTATATTTTATATATAATCTGAAATCTGATTCATCTCCACATTTTTCAGGCCTCCCTGACACACACACACACGCTTGTGTGTGTGTGTATGCAAGGATATTATAAATCTCAATTAAAATTAATTTCCTAGTTCATAATTCAGCAATAGTTAATTTAGTCCATCTTAACTTCATTCTAAAATATTCTCTTATTTACTAATCCAATTCCACTTTTTTCATTTCATTAATCATACAGGCGTTCTGTAAAACTGCTGAATTCAGTAGGTTTTTTTCACCCCCCGAGTAAAAGGAATGAATTAATCTTTAATGTTGGCAACATTCTTTTAAAAATAACTACACTGATGGAAAAAAAATCCCAAACCCAAGAAAAAATTATTGTACAGTAATGAAATTTTAGGAATACATTTGTTTAGGTAACATATTTAATTGATTAAAGTTTCAAGATCACAGGTAGAGCCATTTCAAATGTGAAATGTTGGTACATTAGTAACCGATGTAACCGCCAGAATTTTGAATGCAAGCATGCAAACGTGCATGCATTGTTTCGTACAGGTGTCGGATATCAGTTTGTGGGATGGAGCTCCATGCCTGTTGCACTTGGGCGGTCAATGCAGGGACGGTTAATGCTGGTTGTGGATGATGCTGGAGTTGTCGTCCAATGATGTCCCGTACGTTCTCGATTGGAGAAAGATCTGGTGATCTAGCAGGCCAAGGCAACATGTCGACACTCTGTAGAGCATGTTGGGTTACAACAGCGGTATGAGGGCGAGCGTTATCCTGTTGGAAAACACCACCTTGAATGCTGTTCATGAATGGCAGCACAACAGGCTGTATCACTAGACTGACGAACAAATTTGCAGTCAGGGTGTGTGGGATAACCACGAAAGTGCTCCTGATGTCATACGAAATTGCTCCCCAAACCATAACTCTAGGAGTAGGCCCTGTGTGTCTAGGCCGCAGACAGGTCACTAGCAGGCGTTCACCTGGCCTCCTTCTAACCAACAAACGGCTATCACTGCGACCAAGGCAGAACCGGCTTTCATCAGAAAACACGACAGATCTCCACTCCCTCCTCCAATGAGCTCTAGCTTGACTCCACTCACGTCGCAAACGGCAGTGGTTTGGAGTCAGTGGAATGCACTGTACAGGGCGTCTGGCTCGGAGCTATCCTTGAAGTTACCGATTTGTAACAGTTCGTTGTGTCACTGTGGTGCCAACTGCGGCTCGAATTTCAGCTGCAGACGCAGTAAGATTAGCCACAGCCATACTCCGAATACGACGGTCTTCCCTCTCAGTAGTACCACGTGGCCGCCCGGAACCTGGTCTTCTTGAGGCAGTACCTTCCCTTGACCACTGCCGCCAATACTCATGCACAGTGGATACATTCCTGCCAAGTCTTTCAGCAATATCGCGGAAAGAAAACCCACCTTCTCGTAGCCCTACAACACGACCTCGTTCAAACTCAGTGAGCTATTGATAATGGCTTCTTCGTCTTCTCAGAGGCATCCTTGACTAACAGTAACCCACTACGTCAAATCTCAACTGTAAATAGCGATCACGAACCTTACAGCGCTTATTTAAAGCAAACCTCATTTGCATGTTCATAGTGTCGCTACTAGCGCCACACTTACGCGCGTAGATTGAAATTTGAATCGACATCATCTTTCAGATGTATAAACACGCCTACCAAATTTCGTTTATCTAGCACATCTGCTTCCTTGTGTTGGGATTTTTTTCCATCAGTGTAAATTTCCCTATCCTAAGCTGACACGTCGTGTCAAAGAAACAAATATCAAAATCTCATTGCAAAATCCATTGAACCGAAAATTGGGGTTGTAGAAGGAGGAGGGGTAACAACATTGAATGGATGAATGAAACTCAAATACGATTCTTAAAGATTAGAATAATTGTGATTTGTATAACAATTTTCGAACGAAATTTCTGGAGCTGAAATTTTTATCGATATATCAGTGTGTTTGTGAACTTGATAAAGGAACGATACACACAGCCATTTGGATGAAATTCGCTTATGGATTTCAATAACTAGATTTGAGGTTTTCTATAATATTTTGAAGAGAATCACTCCAAAACTTTTACGGTCAAAATTTGAGGGCAGTTCGGAAGCATTTTGAAGTTCAACTATGCAATTCTACTTAGTTCGACTTATAAAAGAATTTCAATTCTGTTTGTTTGTTGTGAAGAAAGCGAGCACAGAAAATATATTTTCTGCTAAACAAAATATTGACTGATATCTATATAGAATGAAACTACACAGTCAAGTTTACCATATGTACTTCTAGTGCCGAGTAGTGTATGTAAAACTCCAAAATCCTTTAAATGAGGATCATGGCAGCTAATGAATGAATCAAAGTCTTTCATAATGATTAATACCAGCGAGACCATGAAAATTCATCTCTTCGTATTTTAGCATATGACTGAATTCCGCTTAAAATTTCAGGGCCGCTGTGGCCTGACGGTAAGGTCTCGGCTTAAAGAGTGGAGGGCTTCAGATTCGAGACTCGATTCCACCTAAAACCCGTCATGTGAGGGGGGTCCCTTGCAAGTTAAATATGTCAGACCTAACGTCCATTATGTCAAAGTCTCTAGAGGTAGTTATACCGCTCACTTTAGATGTAATTTCAAATTCGCATAATGCAACTGATGTGTTCAATGAAAATTCAATACAAAATGTTGTTAATAGATGTCGTTGCGTCAATACTTAAGGAGCTTTTTCATATAAATAAGTTTAAAAAATTTAATATTAAATATAGTAAAGAAAATACTTTTCATGATTATTATTAACATTCTCTGATTCAGGAAGCATTAGAATTAAATCTACGGTTGCAAACAATATAAAAAAGGTATGAAATATCATGTGATATAATATTCATTAACACGCAAAATTAAAAATATGTCGCTCTGCAGCGACAAATAAACAGTAATAGCATTGCTGTTGTTCAGTACCCTCTCTCATTATTTCAATCACACATTCCATTCTATAAACTGAGTTTTCTGCTCCCCAGCATAAAATATTCTGTATCATTCAGGAAACATGAAGCATAACTTTGGTTTTTAGATAAAAAATTGTTTTGCATTCATTTTTAGACATAGAATCGGTTTTACATCTGTTATTAGACATAGAAGAATTGAAAAAAAAGAAATCACAGGTGATTTCTCGCTCGGTGTAAGATCAGTTGGATGTGATATTATATTGCTTGAAAATAACGACTTATTGCCTGATGTTATGTAAAACTGAGTTTCAAGAGTGCTTGAACTGATCGAGTAATAGGACAGATACACTCCTCTCATAAAAACAATATTTTGAAAGTGACCACATTGTGGCTGGAATTGAAAAGATAATCAACTCTGGAATTGAAAAGATAATCAAC
>JAPMOQ010019658.1:1361765-1377706 GCA_026543055.1 Argiope trifasciata | reverse complement strand
GAATTTTGTAACAATAAAAAACTTTATACACGCTTTACAAACAAAAATTGATTTTTGAAGCAAATTATTCAAAGGAAGCTCAGAATACTATAACAAATGATTTAAAAATCTTTACAAAATATATTTGAAAGGCAATCTAATCTAGTTTATTTTTTAATTTGAATTTTTTTTATCCAATGTACTTTTACTTTTGTAAAATTGTCTTGAAAGGATAGAATTACAGTTAAGAAAAAAATTAGGTTTATCAATTTCTTTATTTTATTTCCAGAGGGAGTAAATAAATTATGGCTGAAATTAAATGACGTTTTCGAATCAAACGTATCAAGGAAATCAATAGTTAAACCTTGTTTCTATTATCACTTCAATAGAACTCCATAACATTTTCTTAGTTTCAAAATAGCAAATTAGATGACTAATTTACAAACAAGATTTCATTTATGACTTGTTCATCTCTTATTTTTAGTCATATATAAAGCATTTGTAGATACTTTCTTTCTTACGTATGAAAAGAGAACATCAAAGTCAAAATAATTATTGCACATATCATTTTCCCAAAATACACTTCTAAATATTATGTAACGAACTTTCTGATAACGCTTGTTTCCCATTTTATGACTTTGCCTTTCGAATGTGGAAATTTTTTTAAATGAGAATCTAATATCGCTTAAATATTAACAAGAATGTTTAAACACCGTAAACGTAATACTATAAAAAATAAACAAATGAAATATTAAATTAAATTTCATAATCGTGTACTAATTTATAGAATGCAAAAAATAAAATACTAAAAATACTAAAGCATATTAAATAAAAAATAGATGAATAATTACTTATTTCCAAATCGATAATTAATATTAATTATAGATAATAAAATTTAATATTCTTTACTCTTTTTTTTTGAATAACACGGTGGATTAAACTTTAATTTAGTTGGTGGGGGGGGGGGTTGGTCTTGCAATATAACCAAAAACTCAATGTCATTACTTACAAATGTATTATACGCACTTACTTAAGATCAGAATACAAATAAATAACTTTAAGTTAATAAGAAAAATCTCATTTGAATTATTTAAGAATTGTTTTATATAATATTTCAATGTTCTTTTTACTAGCAAACAATAATTTACTCGAGAAATGCTAAAATTTTAATTCATAATTAATGAAATTCTAAAAAGATATGACATTTTTGCATCATTATAGATCAAAATATGCTATCAAAATATATGCATATGCTCCAAGTGTAATTCAATATCTTCTATTTTCAACTAGTTCTTTGTTTTTACTCAAATCAACTTTTTGATAAAGTAAAACTTAAGATTTAAATTTGAAATCTTTTTTCTCTGATCACAAAAGAAATCTTATACTTATTCATATACACTTCTTCATATATACATAATACATGAAATTCTTCCTGTAAATTTCAGTTATTTATTTGCAATATAATAGATATAGAACGAAAGAAAACTCTGCTTTTTCCCCTAGTGAAAGATACACCGCTTGATCGCTGCATGCTCTTGACAGGTGGGTTGTTATTCCTTTTCTAAATCCCCTGTGGGGATTCGATTCCGTTCTTATCAAAGCGGAACGGAACCTCTGAAAGGAAACAACGATCAATTACGGTTGGAGTGAGATACTAGAAATAGTGCCACCACCCCCTGTTTACTTTCAAAGTAGCTCATTATTTTGGCGTGGTAGGAAAGAAGTTTTCGCGTGTTATGGATGGTAACAATACTTCTACAATACTTTTCTCACAATACTTCTATGAGGGAACTTTTTTTTGAGAATTCCCATTTCATTGAAATAGAATATAGGGTGATAATTAACATAATAATGTTCTTTGTCAAAATAATTTTCTATTTGCAAATGTCATTTGTGTAAAATCATAGATTTTGTTATAAGTAATACTTTATAAGTAAGTATACTTTATATATGTACGTATGGTAATACTTTATAAGTAGGATCCGCTGCTTCACTTAAGTCCATTTTATATTATATATATATAAATTAACAAAATAAGCTAAGTAAGAAGGAATACAGCATAATCAAAATTACAACAAATAGAAAAAGAAGAGTGAAGGCTTCAGGCCAGATTCTTTTTCTATTTGTTGTAGTTTTGATTCTGTTGTATTCCTTCTTACTTAGCTTATTTTGTTAATTTATTTAGATTCATCCGTATTTTAGAAGTAGCTGCACTTGCGCTCACTAAATACAATGATTGGTTTTTAATTTTAAAATTTTAAATTTGTTCGAATCTGAAATAATTTCAAATTTCATTTCCGTAATTAGTTTCGTTTACTTAATTATATTCATTTAGATTTGTTTAATAAATAGGTTTGATTTCATTTTGCTTTTATTTTTGCTTACTTTTTGTTGTTTAATTCCAAATTAAATTTTAATTTCGAATCCCGAGATAATTAGTTTCAGTTTTAACTTTTGATGACTCTAGTAATGGGTTTTAATTATTAAATGCTTTTATGGTTGTTTACTTATATATATATAACTGATAGAAACTGAAAAGAAATTGATAAAATAATAACAAACTGAGTTTCAACTACTACTTTTTTTAAAGTAAAAGCGCATTCTTAAAAATGACTGAAAACGGAAAACTACTTTAGAACACATATTTGCAAAAATATTAAAGTTTGAAGGAAAAAAAAAAGCTTGAAAATACAAGGAATATTGTAGAGAGAAGTAGGGTGTTTAAAGATATTCAAGAAAAACTAAAATGGGTTTAAGGAAATATATATATTTGTGTGTGTATGTGTTAACAGCAATTTAGGAAATCCAGCATTCTATATAATGTCTAGTCATTGTATAAAATCCCTAGAGCTAGCCGGCAATATATGGAATGATTCATATTTCACATGTCCTAGCCATTCTACAGAATGTCAAATGAAAAAGCGGCAAACATACATCTCTGATTCTTTTCGAATAACATGTGGCAACTTATAACGTGCGACTCACGCTCAGAATTCGTCAGATGCACTTTGCGGTTTGTTCGAGAGTGTCAAAGTGCGTGATTTTACTTAAATCTTATAACAAAAAATTAGTTTTGGACTGAGAAGTCTGAAATGTGTCTGGTCTATAGACTTGGATCAACGATTCGACGCTGAAGTGTCCAAAATTTGGATTAATGCAAAAAAAACGTTTTTTTTTTTAAAAACTGAAACTACTTGCCAGAAGTTAATAAATGATGCACAAAGAGTCAAGAAAAGGCATTATTTTAGCACGGTAGGAAAGAAGTTTTCACATTTTATAGATGATAACTGTTTTACCCGATTTCAGAACAGAAACGTTTCTGACCATTTTTCTATAGGAGATTTTTTTTTTTTTTTTTTTTTGAGAATTCACATTCTTCTGAAATGGAATATAAAGTATATTATTACATTCGGAAATCATTTTCTTTCCTTCTAAATACTAATATTTGGTTGCATAATTTTCTATTTTTAGCATATAGTGTAGCATAGCATATAGTGTAGAAACATAGCATATAGTGTAGAAATATTTTTTTAATTTGCAACTGGATCTACGGTTACGTACGGTTATGTACAGAAAAATCAAAATAGTTCTAAATCGCAGATCTTTTTATATTCAATTCAATTGTTATAAATTTCAAATTTATGCAGTAGGGCTGGAATAAACCATTCGCGTGATTAAATTTATTGTTATTATATTCTATAGTTTATTTTTAATGATGGTAATCAAAGAGAAGAAAGAGTATTCCCTAAATTTTCCGATAACTTTTATCTCCATATATTCGGTCCAAAATAAGAAGCAATATTTTCTGGTAATATGCGATGATATTACCAGACTGCAATCCTATACATTAGTTTTTGTGAGGGAATCAATCCTTTCACTCTAAGAAATATTTGAATGTTTTTTAATCTAAATTGAATAGATTTTTTGCTTTATACTAGCTGTTTTAGAGTATCTATCTCTTCTGTGAATAAATCATAGTGATATAAAGATAACTTTTAAGACGATCAAAAGAAATTATCAGTCATTAAAATTAATTAATTCAAAATTAATTATTTCATGATTGAGAAGTCATGTATAGATTGACAGATCACTAAAGTTGTGAATATATAGTTGATATTAATTAAATGAATTCATTTTTCAAAAGATTATGATAGTAAGAAAATTTAAATTTAGACACAAAATTTTATGAGCTGCAACTAAAAATAATTTTGAAGAGTAAGATACAATGTGATCTTTGGGATTTTCAGGGTGCAATTCAAAATACTTCATACTTCATAAAGCAATTTTCATTAAATGAAAATATATAATCGATATTAGGTGGTACCTTTGATATAAAATTAAGTAATAAAATAGTTATATTCTAAAAATAATGAAATTTTATATTATCATTGGTAACTCACATTCGGGAACATCTATACTTATAATAAAGCTCAATGTGTGTGTGTGTGTGTGTGTTGGCGCTCTACAGGTCAGACGGTTGGACCTACAGCTACCAAATTTAATACATGTATACCTTGGAGGTTCAGAATGTGCACCTCGGAGCCCTTTTTTCGAATTTTTAATTAGAATTTGAATTAATTAAAATTTAAGCGAAATTTTAACGTTTTTCCGCTATAACTTCCGAAAATATTATTGCACAAACATGATTTTAACATCAATTTAAAGATAAAAAAATTAGCTTCCTGATGATGTCAGAGTTTTAATGTATAACTTAAGCCTCCATTTTTAACGAATTTTTAAAGAAATATTTTAACCATGTTTTTTTGAGCACGTGACTGGATAAAATAAAATAAAACAATGACGGAAGTTCAAATAATAAAAAAAAATATCATCGTGAATCAAGTCTAAAGAAATGATACTTTCAGCACGTGACTGGATAAAATAAAAAAAACATAATATGTGATATTTTCTAAAAAAAATAAATGCAAGGCAAAGGTTTATATAATCGTTTGCAATATCTAAATCATTTATTCAATAAATCTTCTTTATTTATGGTAAACCTGATCGAATTTAGACAGGATATACATTGCAATTCCGAATTAATGGCATATTTCTATAATCGTTTGCAATATCTGTATCATTAATTCAATATTTTTTTTCCATTATAAAATGTGATAGTTTCTAAAAAAAATAAATGCAAAGCCAAGGTTTATATAATTGTTTGCAACATCTATATCATTTATTCAATATTTTTTTTCCTTTTTCGTTTTCTTTAAAAAACATTTTTAATTTCAGGCCAATCAATGCCCGGAATTGCTTCAAGGCTAATGTATATGTGATTTAATTAAAAATTATAGAACGCATTATTCATGGCGAACCAGCTGGTCGCCAAAGGCGGCTAGTAAGAAATAAATTGAAACTCTTTTATGAAATTTTTTAGTTATAGACAAGAAAAATTTCAAATTCATTAAAAACAAATAAAAAGTTGTAAGAAAACATATTATTTATAAATATATGTGGGATTAGAAATGATATACATAAAAACTAAAATTTGTTTCTGAGAAAAAATCTCAGAAACTTCTTACATTTTTGAGGATTTGCTCTAGAATATGAGTATGTTTAATCTATTGAATTTGGCCATCTGCCAAATAATTTGAATAAAATAGATCTTTTTCAAGATAATGTATTCCCACCGCAATGTCAAAGCAACACTTCCAGCAATGTTAGTCAACATGCAATTAAACGATGAATACCTTTTGTATTGAATGACATGATGTCACTAATTACGTACAATGACATCACCAGAATCTACTACAACTAACTTTTGCAAATATTTAGGGTAATTTCATGTTTGTAAACGATTTTTCATAAAATATCTAATGTATCTAAAACTCCGAAGTTCTGTACAGAAATATGTGCCTGATAAGAATGCAATATTTTAATATTTTTCAAAACTTAACTATAGTTTAAGCACGTGATTTTATTTATTTTTGTACACTATAAGCGGCATTCATTAATGAATTTGAATAAAGAAGATTAAATGATGACATTAAAATTATAACGAATGAATTACGAAATACAATAAATGTTCTAAGATGGGGAAATAATACGGGAAAGTATTATTGAGCTCGCTTTTATCTGCGCATTAAAATTGAGGAGATATTTTTTAATCAAAAATATTGCAATCCAAATAAAAATCAAAACATTTTTAAATGTTGAAAACAATATAATAATTAAATTTAGCCATAATGATATCAAAAAAGGAGAATTCTTTAAACACCATAAAAATTTTAAGCTATTTCAATGTGAATAAAATTCCAATTTGTTAAAATGATTTATGCCGTTTAAAAGCTAATTCTTTTTGATGTAAAAATAATTTTTGTTCAATGATCTATTGAGAAGTCATGTTGAAAATACAAAAAATTGTTAAATCTTTAGAGGATTGTAGAAATGTTTTAAATAGGAATGTATTAAGGCAGGTCAATATATTAAGATGTGTATATAAAAAATTTTGAATCCGTCAAGTAGTGTAGAATTAAATAAAATTCAGACATACAAAAACACAGATTTGTATTTTTTAGTCATGAGGAATATCAAAATAAGGAGAAATCTTTAAAACATCAAAAAATATATTTATTTCAATGTTAGTGAAATTCCAATTTACTAAAAAGGGCTTAGTATGCTTATGCATATTTATTATTTTTAATTTCAGGTAGCATTTTTTAAATGCCATTTTCTACATTACAATATTTAAAAATCAATTTAAAATAATATTTTTATTATTTCTTATGACATAAGTTTGAATAATATTTGTTTCCCCCAATTACTAATTAATGCAAGTTTCGAAATAAATGTACTACATGTTTAACTGTGACTCATATATTGTAATTGAACATTGCAATAAAGCTTATGATGTTTGCAAAGTCCAATTATGTCCGGTTAGCACATAGACCAGTCAGCATATTCTGGTTAGCAATAACCAGAATATGCTTACAATTTATCATTACAATATATTCTGACTCGTAGATTTTAAAGGTAAAAAAAAAGCTTTTAAAATGCTGTAGCACAGAGCATGAGACTTTAATTATCGTATTATTGAAATTATCACAATGTCATTTACATTTTTAAAACAGAATCAAAGATTTTGAGTAATTTCATTATAATAAGAATAAAAATAAAGTGATGCTCATAACGCAATTATAAGGAATCGGGTTTTGGTATTCGTTCTAAAACTACAAAGTTCTTAAATTCAAGCATTTTCGGAGGTTAATTTCACCTTAAATACATAAAGCATTATCCTTACCGCTTCTGTTATTTTATAATACAAGATATCTTTTTGAAAATTAAAATAAATGGTCATCTACAATGAAAATAATTATAGAAAGCATGGATGACGAAAAATTCTTGATTGAAACCGGAAAAATGAAAATATATAATGATATCTATCTCTTTTGGAAAAAATCTGTGATAAATTGTATATTTTTAGAGAAAATTATGCACTCTATTATTTGAAACAAAAAATAATAATAATAGGGATATGCATAAACAGATCTAATGGGAAAATTGGGAAGAAGGCATACAAGGTGCATTCGGGAAAGTTTAATTCCTCCCAAGCTGCACTTTAGTTTAAGATTTATTAATCTCTGTTACCCACCATGTAATTAGCTACAAATTCAAACTTTAACGCTATTCATCTGCTTCATTGAGATTTTAAAAACTCTAACTAAATATATATCAATTAATAGATAATATCAAAATTCATGTTCAAGTTGTTTATTGTAGTAGAATTTATTTTTTTATTCATTTCAGCCTGAACTCTAACATTCTACAACAGCCAATGCTAATTAAAGTATTGCATTAATTAATTACGAATAAATTTGTTACTCTTTTGTAATTTCGCTCTTAATAATAACATCATTAATTTTGTGCAATTTAAGTGTTTACCTAAACGAGTTTATTTACATAATTTTTCAATAAAGATAATAATTGCTAACTTAAAAAATGACAAAATTTTATTTCCGCAAAACTGTTAATTAAAATTTTAAGATTATCTAGATCTATCTATCTTTGATTTCCATAAATGTTGCTGAAATTGTCTCATAATGTTGAACAGTATAAAGAACCTTTAGTTCAAAATTGCACTAATGCTTAATTTTTGTGCATGACGATATGTTTATAATTAAGTTTTTTAGGGATTTTCATGGTGAAAAATATAATATACAGTAAGTTACAAAAATTTCAGAATAATTTAAAGGGAAAAGCCAGGCACGCAGAAAATTGACATTTTTGCAATTTACAAATACCTTGAGGCTCTATGACAACAAGGAACCGCTATAGAAGAAATTTTCAGAAAAGGAGAATAAAAAAAAAGATAAGTATAAAAAGTAAAATCACCAGGCAAAATGGACAATAAAAATTTAACACAACATTAATTTAAAATTACTCTACAGCAGGGTTTCATCACAAGCAATATATTAGGCATGACTGATGACTATATTCTGTAAAAAGGGAAAAAATGCGCTTAAATCAGGCATGTGAGTGTTGCACCATTCTTCAAATATTTTTTGGTCCTCCCCTCCCACTCAGTCTACAGTTCACTCATGGACTTTGAACTATATTCTTTTAGTAATAATTACTATTTTGTTTTTTCATGTTATTGACTTACTTCTTACTATTGAGTCTTTTATTAATATGCATTCTACTTATTCGATGTTTCGTATCAGGAGGATATTTTATTATCTAAGTAACTCAACACAGAAATATGAGATCATGCTCGGGGTTTCAGAGGCCAGGACATGAAATTCATTCTTTCCCCTTTCAAATGACCTTGAAAACAGTTAGTGTGAAACTGCTGTGTTTTCTCCAAAATAGCGATTTGCTGAGATATAATATAAAATCGTTGGGCCTGAACTGCTTTTTTCTTAGTTTAACGAGTTTTTTTTTTTGTTACACGTTTTTATTGGTAATAAGGGAAGAGTGTAGATTTAAGTTCCAATGTTAATTTAAGCCATTAGATAAACTCTAATTGATCATATAGAAGCCCTTTAAGAGGAAAGCAATTTGAACATTTGCTTTAAATATTCAAAAGATTATTGTTGATATTTCGACATATTTGCCATTTTGTCCGTATTATTGCTGCCGATTTATAATGCTGCTATTCTTGAAACTTTATTCCTGCGTTATGGCTAGTTCTGTACTGCATAAAGGGAATTCATACTACTTTTATAAAAGCTTAGAACCCTGTTGCAGTCACTCCTTGGACTTTTGATGCTATGCTCTGCTATAAAGATGATTGTTGAAATTGGGTTCTTAAGAATTTTTAAAACAACCACATGAAGTTTATACATGAGTTTACTTAGCGAAGATTAAGATTGTTAAAAGATTTTATAGTTGAATTTTTAAGCATGAATTAAATATTTCTTAATATTCATTTATAAATATTATGATCTTAAATTAGCTTGCAAAACTCTGATAGAGAACACACATTAGATTGAAATGTTTTGAGTGAAGCAGAATATGTTAGCGGAACTCATAATTGTGAGGGAAAAGAAGAAACCTCTTTTGTAATTCGGTGCTTAGAATCAAAAATGTTCAAAGAAGGAATAGTTAGTGAAAACAGGCGAATAAACTTTAAAAAAAACTCAATCGACGTTGTATGTAATTGTAATAATTGAAGGGGTGTGTTCATTTTTTTATCACTTATATTTGTTATAAAATCATAATTTTCCAAGCTATGATGCTATATTTAGTTTTCAATGCAACATTATAATTTCATTTGAGATTTAGAATTTTTTAATTTGTTTAAAAACAAAAGAAGTAAAAATTATTTTTGAAATCTTTATTTAATTGTATTCAAAAGTACCGGCAAGGTTAGAAATTACATCTGAATCAAATTTCTGTGACGATGTTTTTTTAAGCAAAATTAACGAATAATAGTCCTTCCTCTCAAATGAAATAACTAAAATAAAATTAAAAGGAGTATAATTTAAGTACCTTTTATTAAATATTTTTGATAAATAAATGTAAATTAAGTGCATTTTCATTTGAATTTAAAATTCTAAAAATATATATATATAATGTACGCAAAACCACAAACTAATCAATTTTCTTTAATATATTTATATTCATTGCATTAGTTTACATTAATTAAAAAATTGCCTTCTATTAAATATCCTAGAATATTAAATGTTCCGGCTCGCTCCAGCAATATTCCTATTATGATAATTAATTTTTGAATTCTTATCCTTTTCAGGTATTCTTATTTTATTTCCCTAATTAATTTTTCATCATAAATATGGTTTTAAAAAATACCGAAAAAACTAGAGATTCTAATTAAACTACTGCATGTAAAAGGAAGTTTTTACAACATATTTTAGATTTTAATGGATGTCGGTAAATATTTTTTGACGAGAATTTTCGTAATTTTATTTAAGCATCACTTGGTTTTTTGATAAAAACAATATTTCCTGTTTTTGAATTCATTTATGATGTTTAAAATATATTTTTTGGTTATTTATGCGTTTAATAATATATGTTTACAAATGTTATGAAATTTGAAAAAATAACAATTTATAACACAAGAATTACTTCATACGTATTACGTGCATCATACTACATACTGCATACATTGCACTAACGTACACACACTAGATAAAGTCATAGAAATAGTGTTACCTGGAAATAAATTCTAGGTAACACCAATCCTATGATATAAATTACTATCTTAATTAATTTAATGATCCATAATTAAAATTTAAAAATTTGCAAAATATTCTGTTGTCACCAGAAACCAAGAATTCCTTGAATTTTCAGAGATCTAAAACATCAAGCAAGGAGGGAAAAATCGATTGAAAACTCTTTTTTACTTAATATGAATCACTCGCCCCCTTCAGTGTTTCTTGTTTCTGAACCCGATGACATATATATGATTCACACTATATACGAAGTTGTAAATTTATTGCATTGTTAGCAAGAATTGTAAATTTTCATCTTTTTTTTATCAATCCACTAAATTTATTTTTAGTAGGAAATATTCTTGTAAATTTTTCTAATACATTACATGATCTAAACTATTAGAATGTTTTCAGATTTCTTCAGAATTTTCCAGGAAAACCTGACCATTTATTCTTGAATTTCTTTTTGGCTTTCAGAGGAAGATATCTAAACTCACATTTTGCAATGAAAATTCAATTACGGGAGGATTTAAGGGATAGTGTGGAAGTTGATAAAGAAGAAACTTAACTTGGTTTAATTCATTTAACTGAAAGGGGATAATGAATTATTGCTTTCGTTATCTGTTTAGCGCAATGTTTTGTAAATTTTCATTAAAGTAATACATATATCTCAAAAGTATATAGAATTTCTTTTTTGAAATGCAATACTTTTTAGTATGTTTTGTGCTCAATAAATGTAAAATTTTCAACCAATTTATACAAAATTTACAAATCATACAAAGGGGCAATATTATAGTGAAGCTTTAATAAAATTAAAAGTAAGTGCATCGAATATTAAAGGAAATATAATATATTTGTAGAAAAAAAATTTTTACTTTCACTTAATATAGGTTGATTTCCAAAAAAAGCTAAATAGTAAGTGTTTTTAAATAAGTTGATATAATGTAAATTATTTTGCTTTATATTTAATATGTTCAAAATTTCTGTATTCTCATTTTTCCCACAAACATTTCCCATTTTTTTAAAATAATTTTTGAATTAATAATTAGGTCTTTTTATTTCCTAGCAAAGAAAAACAAATGAATGTTCCTCGTAATCCGAAATACAAAACGTTGGTTGAGTACGATATTTATTAATTGTTTTTGAAATAAAAATGAGTAGTTTAGAATTAAGAATTTGCATTTCTATGTGTCTATTTCTGCCATTGGCAGAACTAAACATCATTGTTGATTGCTAAGCATCATCAAATATAATTGTTGAAATCTTATAATTTTTATTTTCTCGCACACGAAGAATACAAAAAGTAAACATTCAAATAATAAAAAAATGTATCAGGAATTTCGAAGAAATTCTGCGTTTGAGATCATCTTGGAGCAAAAAAAAAAAAAATGAACGCAATCGATCGAGGTCAAGACTGTCTATCCGATTGTCGAAATATAAATAAGCAAAACAATTTATACAGATAAAATTTGGTGAACAGATCTAGCATCTAAAATATATATTCTTTTTAAAAATTTTGAATCAATTAAATGACGAGATCCATTAGAGTATAGAGAAGAGTCAGTTTGTATGCTGCTTTTATAGTAAAAATCTATTATTCAATATGATTTGCACTGCTTAATTGCCTGATTGATAAACAAAGGATTCGCTGATTGCTTATCAGTGTTATCTATCATCATCAATTTCTCTATTTTTTGAGCATTTACATTTTTACCTGATTAAAAGGCGTTAGTTAAAAATAAGTAAAAGTCATGCTGGAAATAGAATAATTCTCCATCTGACAATCAGCAGCAGCCGAGATTAATGAGTTTGTATTTGAATGATGTCATGCTCAATTAATTCAAAATTCGATTGGGTTTCAAGTGAAAATATAAACATCTTATGGAAAAGCCGACTTATTTGTATTATGACACTGCGCTTCAATACTTCATATCACAATGCTTGTATTATAACCCCTTTCATGTATGTGTATTCTTTTTATATACCTTATGAAGTCTTGATTTTTTTTCCTAATCCACTTATTGGGAATCTATACAAAAAGACTCTAAAATTGGAATTATAAACTGAAATCGTAGCATGCTTTATTACGTATCTCAACATTTAAAAGATTTCAGATCTCTTTAATAAACATTTCCAAGTAATATCCTGAACTTTTAAATAATTTCCAGGATTAAACAACTTGTATTTTAAGTTTACAAAGTTTTTTGTTACCAAAATTTTAATACGTACCATATCTTTGCTTAAAATTATATTATATTTACATTTACCATATAACTGACTAATCTAAACTAATTTAGGTCTGCCGAGTCAATTTAAGAGCAGCAGATTATGTTTAGAACTATTTAACCAAGCGTAATGATACACATCACATTTAGGTCTATTTATCTTGGCGTAATGATTCATGCCATACAAACAAAATTTAACTGGACATAAGGGTGAATATTATAAGTATCGTTGTTATACTAAGCGCAGTGCTACATACAGTCAAGTTTATAATGTTTTAATTTGATCTATTAACACGTCTCATACTTGTGATTACTTAAACTATACTAACTTCATAATTAAAGCACTTAAACTTGAAGTAATGATACATTAACTAACTGTCGACATTCTTTAAAGACAGCTGCCAAATATCATAAGTAAACTCATAAGTAAAAGATATTTTGCAGCAATAATGAAAAAAAAACATATAAAGATAGCTTTATCTAAATGATATTATTTATATAAAATATTTGAAGTTCTTTTTTAAATATCTTAAATAAACAAAAAAAGCAATAAGAAATTAAAAAAATTCACTCGATATATTTTGAAGAAAACCGTTTTATCAGTTTGAATTAAATTTATTTGCTTCATATTTGTAAAGCCAAAATTCTCATAATCATGCTATAAAGGATTTTTTTTCCTATCTTTTTGTAATCCTGAATTTGGAAATTTTATGCAGATATGTATATTCCTGGTGACAATGCGACATTTTAATTTTTTTTCGATAGTTAATTAGGTGATTTTTATTAAATTTTGACTTTATATAAAAGGCAAAAACTGACAGATAACTTAATAAAATGTGGATCACAAGTTACAATAATACTTAACATTTAAAATTTTTGAAAAATATTTGAGACTAAAAAGCAAAAGTAACAAAATTTAAAAAAATAAGCAATTTTAATGATGTATTAAAAAGCGAAAAAAACTTTAATGTCAAAAATTTGGGCAGCAAAACAAGCTTATGTGTCATGTGCTTAGAATATTATTATTAAAAAATTGAGTCGCAATGGAAATAGTTATAAAGAAAATTCTAAATTTTTCATTTAACAGTAAAAATCTGATTAGAATTCTTATTTATTTGGAATAATTTTTTCGTAGTTACTCGGACTTGCAAATTTTTTTTTCTTTCATATTTCCGATTTTAAAAATTATTACTTAATTTTTAATAAAATATTATCAAAGTGACTTTAAGCCATTTTATTTTTATTATTTTATTATTAAAATTCATTAAGAAAACACATACCAAGCAAATAATTTCCTTTCGTTGCATTAGAAACAGAATTATATTTTTAGAATGATTGAATATGTTTACCACCATCGAGAAACTCAGCAACCTTTTAAGTTAACTAACGTCTAGACAATTTCCACCATAGAAATTCCAATTAATTTCAGATTCTTGAAGAGAGAAACTGTGAGGTTTCATATAAAATACTAATTTATAGAAATCAGTGATTAGCTTTGAAACAATAACATACATGGTAGAATAATATGTATTTGAATAAAAATTTCTCATTTTAATTATTTGCCAATTATTTACAGAAAACCCAAAATGTATTATTTTTTGTTATCCTGTTTTAAAACCTTGGTACAGAAAAATAACTTTTAAAAGCATATTTATATTATTGTGTTTATGTACTTATTTTAAGTTTACTAAGTAGAAAAAATGTTTTCAATTAAGGAAACAGAACTAAAGAAAAAACGAAGAAAATATTCACAATCAATACTAACTAATTAAACCTAAAATCACAGAATTAGTCCGATAAATAATACAAAACTAAACATAATAATATTTAAGACTTACAAGTTTTCGATATACTTTCTGTATGTTATAATATAAATAATTTAAAGTCTATTCTTTTTGTTAAAAATAAAATAATTAAAGAAGAATGCATAAAAGATATAAAATTTTGCTAATGCACGTTTTGCATGTATTATTACTTTCTTTTATGTGAAATATAAAATTACAAATCATTGCATTTATCTCAAGATTGGATTCGATGCATTTAATATTGAGAGCTTAGTTCATTATGGATTTTTTGGATAAAATAGGTATTTTTGTGACTGTCAGCCTTGTTTGTTTAAATTCACTCAAAATCGCAATAAGCTTGATGGATGTAATTCGGCACTTTATGAAATATGAATACATTATTGTATTTAAGTAATTTGACTTATGGCTTTTAATGTAAATTTGAAGATTGGTGAAATAGTATCAGGTTTGTTGAAGACTAGATATTTTTCAGACGTAATCATTTTATGTTAAAATGATAGTGGGCTACATGAACGAAATTTGGTATGTGATCTAGACATCAATCCATGCCAAGCTTTTTTGGAATGTTCAGCTGGCAAAATTAATGTTCTAAAAGTGCATACTCGATTCTTCATTCTATCATATGAAGCTGAAAACAAAATACAGAAGTGTACAAGAAAAATGCTTAGAGAGTATCCTCAATCTTTTAAAAATTAATGCAATATTTTTTCCTTTGATTAAGGGAGGTTGAATTCTAGATTTCAGTTAATAACTTTTTAATTAATGGTGATGATTTTCTAACTATGATAGTAAAAATATTTAAATATTGATATTTTTCTCAAAGTCTGATATTATTCCGCGTCCATCAATATTGTCCTTAAAGACAATATATCTTGACATTACACTGATAGTGAATCAGTGACTCATTAGTGAAGAGCACTTTTGTAAAATATTATCTTTTAAAGAGATTATGAAAAGACTTTAAGATGAAATGAAAACCCTTTCCTCGCCATTTTAATACACAGAATAGAAAAGAACTAAGCTGTCAAAACGAAATACTTTTCAAAAATGAGTTTTTTCAAGAATTGAGCCTTTATTCCGGAAATACTTGTTAGATATATTATTTAAGATATCTAATCTTTTAACCATATTCATGTATTTTCATTTCTAATAGTATTGATTTTTCATTTGGATTGTGTGCACACTGAGATAAGCATAAATCAGAACCAAGCATATCCTTATTTCTTACATATACAAAGATTTCAACTTGAACGGGCATAAATTGTTGGCAGTTTTAATAACCTTCTAACAAATAGAAAATTAAATTGCTAAATATATAT
>JAPMOQ010019658.1:1280346-1350409 GCA_026543055.1 Argiope trifasciata | reverse complement strand
TTGAACTATAAATAATTTCTGAAATTGTTGAACTATAAATAATTTCTATGAAGCTATAAAAAACTTTTAAGTTTAAAAATCTGAACCCAAAAGCTCTTTAGGATTCAAAAAAAACTTCTCTTAAATTTGAAAAGGAAATTTTTTTTTATTAATTTATATTTTAAAAAAACAATCTTAAACACATCATAACAATCAAATTCTTTATAATGAATATAATTCTTATTACTCATTCCTGAAATTTTTTTTGCAATTTTTCCTTTATCAAGTCTATGATAAAATAATATTAACAAAATAAAATTGTAAAACTTTTAAAATGAATTGATTTCAATGGAAAAAGTATACTTTAGATTTTCTTTCAAATAAAAAAATTAAAAAAAAACCCAACAAACCCATTCATCATTATCTAAATTAAATATGTCTTAAAAATAATACATTAAAGTCACATTTACAAAAAGTTATTAATAGCGAAATTTCCAAAAAAAGCTTAATTTAGATTTTCTTTTAAATAACAATAAATTAATATGGTAGTAAAAATAATACATAAAAATCAAATTTACAAAAACTTGTTAATAGCGAGCTTTCCTCAAAAACTTTAGTTTAGAATTTCATTTAAATAGCAATAATATAAAAAATTACTTCCTAAATTAAATATAATTTTAAAAATAATATATAAAAGTCGCATTTACAAAATCTGATTAATAACGAGTTTTCCACAAAAAGCCAAATTTAAATTTTCTTTTAAATAACAATAATTTTGAAAGTTAACAATCCAATCCATTATTACCTAAATTAAATATCATTGTAAAAATTAATAAATAAAAGTCATCTTTTCAAGAACTTGTTAATAGCGAGTTTTCTACAAAAAGAGTATATATTTTCCTTAAAACAGCAACAATAAATAGGAAATTTAACAACCTTATCCATCAATACCTAAATTAAATATTATTGTAAAAAATAATGCATAAAAGTCACATTTATAAAAAGTAATTAAAAGTGAGTTTTTCCTAAAAATTTGAAGGGAAAAATTCTCGATGAGAATTCTGAAAAGCAAAAATATTCTTAAAAATCACTAAAACAATAATAATAAAAAAAGAAGAACCTTACTTCTCCCAAGTTTTGATAGTCGAGTTCCATAGCCAGTTGATCGGCCACATCTTTCCCTCCAACTAACCTCACCACCCAGTCGCTTAAATAATGCCCATCATCATCATGAGCGGAGACCAGAAAAAAAATCGCAGCTTGTAGAAAGAGGAAGAAAAACATTTTCAAAGGCCCGTCACCTCCCATTGTTTTAGAGCAGCTTGGTACAGAGCGACCGGCCTGTACAACGGTTCCCTCGTGAAAAGGTGGTATCAACAAGTTATCAGAATCGGCTGGTGTTGTGTGCGAAGACTGCCATCTGGAGAAGAGCGCTTTCCGATATACGCGTCTATCCCTCTTTTATCTAAATCCCGGATTCTCTCCCTCTGCCTCGTAATGTCAATGGGTAGGGGAGGAAAAATAAGAATTTTTCACGGCTAATCACCGCCATTTATGGTCATGCTTTTTCTCTTTTTTTTTCATATCAAAAATGAATATACAGAACATAATTTTATAATAATTAAATAAAAATAAATAATTGAATGTAATACATTTATATATTAAATAAGCATATATTATACATAAATTTAAATTTTTGTTTACATTTCACCGATATAATTATACACAGAATATTTATTCAAATCTTTTATGGCACGATTGATTTGTTCTATTATGTATGGAAATCATGTAGTAGAAGAGGTTAGTGTACGGTTTTATAAAATGTGTTGCAGACGGAATGACAGAAAGCCATATTGCCTAAACGCGCTGTAAAAGGCATGACAGAAAGCCATGCTGTATCGCATTATAGGAGGGAGGATAAAATATATTCTTGTATAATTGTACTGCTGAAAGATAAGCCAATATAATTCTACTGTAGAAGGGATATCAGAAAATCGTATTATGCAATTGCGCAATATAAGCCACGTAAGACTGTCATATTGTATTTATGTAGAAAGGATATCAAAATATTATTTAGCTTAATTGTGCTGTAGAAGAAATGTAAGGTATACTCCTGAATAATTGTAAAAGGAGCGTAAGATACTCTCTGAATAATGGTACTGTAGAAAGGATGTAAGATAGCCTCTTGTATAAATGTAGAAGGGTTTCAAAATACGCTCTTGAATAATTGTTCAAAGGACATAAGATATCTTCTTGAATAATTATGCTGTTTATAGTATGTCAAGATGCCGCCATATATAATAACTCGGTAAAAGGAAATTCAGCATGTTGTTTTCTAAGAAAATGTTTAAAATAGTCGGTTGACGACAGCCGAAAGTAGGCTTCCTGCTATCATATCACTTAGAAATTACTATTTTTCATCTGTATTATGCTAAATTTTTATCCTTCGATTTTTCCTTTCAGACCTTAATTTATTTTAATATTGTACTTGTGTTTACATGTATGCTTTAAGGAAGAATGTTACAATTTCCTGTTATGAGATAGTTGTCATATTATGTCCCTCTGGTGTATGGCATTCATTAATTTTGGAAATATTCTATAGAGACTATGACTTTAGAATAACATATTCTTTTCCTGCAACATCCTTGATTTATTCTAAATTCTTCAAAAAACATTATAGAATGATGTGTTTTGTAATCGTGTTCCAATTTAATGGAAAAGAGATGAGGAGACTATAGAGATCATGCTTTTAGAATATATTTCTTTCCTGCATTGCTTTGATTTATTTTAAATTCTACAATAGAAATTATAAAATGATGTGTTTTGTAATCGAATTGGAATGTAACCGAAACGAGTTGGGGAGACTTCTGAGATCATCAGGATAGAATAACATTTTCCTTTCCGTATCATCCTTTATTTATTCTAAATTCTACAAAAGAAATTATAGGATTTGTATATATATGTTTTGTAATTTGTCGCATTGAAATCTAATGGAAACGAGTTGTCGGTGGTTTTTCGCTCCATTTCGTTTTATATATCTTATATTTAAATCCATCATATTTATAGAAATCCTGTTGTTATAAGTTTTCATTTCTTTTCTATACTATTATAGATATGTTCCGAGTTGTATGAAGAACGTCAATACAATGTTGTATAGCGGAGTTGTCAGATGGAAATTAAAGTGCCATTTAACAGAAGCGCATTTGTTATTTTTTAATTGGGTTATTCGGCCAATACTATATTTTTACCCTATTAAATGAACATTTTATTGCTATATATCTTTTATTGATTGCCTATTCCATGCTTACGTCATTCCGTAATAGCAATAAAGATATCAGAATACAGCATTATAAGACGGTTGATATGCATAATATAACAATAACTCTTTTAAAATACACAACTTGGTATATTTTTTCTTCAAATTACCTATTGAAGAATAATATACTGAATTTTTGTAATACGTGTGATTGAAATGCCGTATTATGTGAGTATGTTGGAAACTATTGCAGCCTTAAACAACGAGAAATCTTATATTGTTTATGTTTATAGCTCAGCCGTATTGCTGAAAATGTGAATATTTTCATGTATAATATCTTTAATGTAAAAACTAATTTATTATAAAATATAATATGCACCATCCTACCATTATCTGAAACAATTTTTAATCTCAGAATATGAATTGAATCACAGAATTTTTAAAAACTGCCTATAACTAGTGTTGAACTCCATGCATCTCCATAAATTATTTATATTTTTGTTATATTGGCTGAACAAATTTTACTGACAATGCTGAAGTGTAAGAAAGGTTCAAAGAACACATTGAGGCAGATAATTTAAAATAACAATTTTTCATCAATAAAAATCATGAAAATAAAAACCAAATCAATAACTTTTATCAATAAAGATAGTTTTTAGAATTTTGTTAATCCGGACCTTTCAACGTTTTTGCTCTTTAAAAAAATCATTTACTCTCAAATGATTTACTTTCCTTGCCTTTATTTAAATTTGAACATATGCTCAAAGCATTGTTAAATTACTACTTTAAAATAGTCGCAAAGTAAAACAAAATGAAGAAAATAGCAAATTTCTAATTTATTGAATACTGAATAAAATTTTGCTGACAATATAATTTCTCTTGTATTATATAAGTGAGCAAAACTTGGTATAATTCTATTAGATTACTTAAGAGGAAATGAGAAATGACCATTTATATGCAATGATTTCATTTTTGTTTTCATGTATTATTATTTTTAAATCATCAAATTTTAATGTGGCAGCCATATTTCGGTTTAAAACTATGATTCTCAATCCAAATCTTATATTCGTAATTTACTCTAAAGCAAGCAAATTTAGTTTTGTTTTGCTTTTCTATTGAAACTTATGCATGTACTTTTTTTCTAATTTTTTATGTTTAGAACGAAGCGACAAGTAACGCTTGTTAGTTTTTTTTATGTCTTATATATTAAATTATGTTATATATTAAATTATCATGTTTCCGCTTGCAACGAAATTTCGAACAACCATCAAGTAATCTGTATTTATAAATTAGTTATTTCTTTCTATATATTTGATTTATGGTCTATTTTAATGAGCATATTTAACTTATGTAGATTAAATATCCTCAGTGTAATATGGTGTGGACGTAGAATGTGGAAAGCTCTAGCTTCGTTTTCGTCTTCTTTAATATAAATCGTGGATGAGCTTTAAAATATTATTATTATAGTATTTATTAAGTAAAATTTTGTTAACAAAATAAGTGTACAGTTAATACTATCTACTAATTACTTATGTATAAAAATAAATACAAAAGTGCATTATAAATAAACGTGTTTTTCTTTCCTTCGAAATAAAAACTAAGACTTTTTGATGGAGGTACGGTAACATCTGTAGCCTCATTCTTAATATACCATAGACAAATGAACTTCTGGTACTTATAGCAAGATCCCATAGAAAATGGACTTATTTATAGAACTTATTCATTATAAGATTGCTTTATAGCAATCTCATCAAAGTAATATGTCATGGGTGAATGACAAAATATTTTTAAAAAGAAATTTATACACCTTATTTAATTATTTATTAATTTGGATACGCCCATTATTTGACAAAACACACTTTTTAATATCATTACCGATCTTCATAATTACAATTATTAACTAAAATATTGTATCATTAAACTTAAAAGTGGAACACATTTTACTTATAATTCGATTATAAAATTATAATAAAATCTGCTTATCTTATATTAAGAAGAATTTTACAAATTCAAGAAAATTATTTGAACTATGTTTAATTTAAATTCATAACTGGAAGAAATGACTTCATACAAAGTGTCCCATCTGGGTAAAGTTACCCATTAAGTGGACATAAATGGATTTACCCATTGGGTTTGATGCTCATGTTCGATAGACTTCAACCTACTGTTATAGCCATTCGACTACACAAACAGCTTTCCGCAATATTAACAGGTGGTCGTGTCAGAATGAGAGCTGAGTCTAAGGAAGGGGAAGACAGAAGATATATTTGTAATAGAAAAAAAGGATTTTTTTAATTCATTTTATTGGGGTAAAAAGTCGGAGTGAAATTTTCCAAAAAGGAGAGTTTTGCCAGCTTTAATTTATATAATTAAAGTTTGGGCATTTCTTGCATGAAATATCTAAATTTAGGCACAATCAAATTTTTCTGAGCTTTAATCTTCAGTTAAAATTTCGGGAAAATAAAAAAGAAGTTATTTGATTGAATTCATTGTCGCAGCTATGCTTTAATTGTATTCGTTTCTGTGATTTCTCATTGTCGAATGTTTCTTCTATACGAACAAACGTATTTAAAAACAATATCAATAAGGCATTTTTAGACTCAATAAAGTTTTTTCCAATAATTCATTCAATTAATTATGATATTAAAAGCAATTTGATATCCATGGAAAGGGAAATAGGACATTTTAGATTCAAATCTAGTTTTCAATGAATTAAATTTCAGTATCAACAGTTCTGCTGCAATATTGAAAATCTGGGGGAAAAATTGAATTCAACGTGTAGATGAATGAGTTAAAGGAAATTTTGAAACATTTTTAAGAAGATGTAGATTTTAGATGTTCTGTATGCTTGTGTATTTATGTTTAATGGATAGTAAAATACTGCTATCTTAAGTATAACCTTAATATTTATATTTACTTATAATAATGATGAATAGGTGTTGGTATCACACACTAAAGTTTTGACTTAGAGCAGTAAAACCTGCCACATACGTATTTTGAAGGGTAATAATACATAATTAAAGGCGACTTTAATTCTTGGTTTTAAGTATTCTTAATGAAGCAAATACGACATTCTGATAAAATTTTGATATCTCAGATTACGTTGATTATTTTTCTTTTAATTTATCAATACAATAATAATATAAGAAACTTTAGAAGACTATAATATCAACATCCTTGTTTAACCATATTTTCTTTTCTTTTATTATTAACACACCAATAGTTGCAAAATTAGAAAGTGCATTGACAATCGAGTTGTATTTGTGAGTTATTATATTAACGTTTGTTGTTTGCACGTTTGCAAAAACTTCGAATTTTTCAAGCATGTAACATAAGAACAAATTCTCAGAATAGAGCATTTGGTGTTCAAAACAATAATTAGAAATGGTATATTTATTTATTTAAAGTTAGGAATAGAATTTGTTTATTATTAATTTAAAACTTTACTAAAAATAGAAGTATAAATATTTCACTTGGACAAAAACAGTAAAACTAACATTTTGTCACTAAAATAAGAACCAAAAATTATTAATGGAATTAAAATTAAGCTGGAAAAGAAAAGAAAAAAATGTGAAAAAAACCCACCCTCTGAAGGGTGGTGAAACCTCAAAAGAAGGGAAGGAGGAGAGAATGACTCAATATCACACTTTTGCTCTCTTCACTGCATAACAGGTGTTAGGATTCGGAATGTATAAACATTGACCCCATAATTTAAATTTAAATTAATTCTGTCTTTAAGTCTTACTCACCCAAAATTTTTAGCAATGGTTTAGAATTTGGGCCTTCTCATCTTCAGTATTAATTAAAGATTTCCGAAGGTATTATATACGTACTAGTAGTAGAAACTAATACTAATAAATATACTAATTAAAATTCTCCATTGGTTATAATTACGTAGTGGAAATAGAAATTAATTTTAACAAATGTACTAATTAAAGATTCCCGAAAGTAGTATCTATGTAGTAGAAGCAAAAACTAATACTAATAAATATACTAATTAAAGATTTCCAAAGGTAGTATCTACGTATTAGAAGTAGAAACTAATACTAATATATGTACTAATTAAAAATTTTCAAAACTAGTATTTCCGCAGTAGAAATAGAAATTAATACTTACAAAAATACTAATTAAAAATTTCCGAAGGTAGTATCTACGTAGTAGAAGTAGAAAAGTTTGCTGAAAGTAACCCTCACAATTCTTCTCTTTAAACTGTCAGTTGAGCATTTATTTATAAATTGGAAAAGGGGAAAAAAACTAGCAATCCTTAGAAAAGTTCAAAACGGTAATTTTTCTAAATAGTTTTTTACAATTTTCCAATATTTTCACATTTGATTCACTATTGTTGCCACTTAAGTCACTGATTAATCGATTAGTTGAATTACGATGTGAAGATTACTTACAAAGAATAGAGTGGATTGCTTTCATATCAAAACAATCTGTATTTATAGCGTCATAATTAATATTTCATAGATCCTGAATATCGATTGATTATGTTAGAAACTAACTATCTTACAAAAATTTTACTACTGTAATAAATAAACTTTAAATAACGATGAACCAAGATGAAGAATATTGTACTATTAATAAAATGTATTGATTTTACATGCAAAAAACCAAGTAGCGTTGACATTCAGCAGCCAACTCTAAATGGAAATTCCGAAGAAGTGACACTAATTGGTAGCGAAGTCTGGCTATTTTTGTTATCTGTCCTTAAAAGCATATGGCAAGTTCTCTCAGCCACAGCAACGTTTCACTCTTATATAGGAGTTTTTTATTGGATTTTTGAAGAAAACCATCTTTTAAGAACCACTATGAATATGATTTTAGTTTTATTTCAATTTAGAATATTTCTGTTGCTGTCGTTTTTTTTTTTCAATCTTTCTTTTCTATAAGTGAAAGACGTTATAAATATTGTGTTTTCTTTACACCTTCACAATTATAGATACATAAATATACACTGAAGTGACAAAAGTCATGGGATGACTGTTAATATCATGTCGGTCCTCCTTATGCCCAGCGAAGTGCAACAACTCGACATGTCATGGAGTCCACCAGTCGTTGGAAGTCCTCTGCAGGAATATTGAGCCATGCTGTCTGTATAGACGTCCATAATTGTGAAAGTGTGGATGGTGCAGGAGTTTGGGCACGAACGGACCTTTCGATTATGTCCCATAAATGCTCGATGGGATTCATATCGGGCGATCTAGGTGGTCAGATCATGCGCTGGAATTGTCCGGAATGTTCTTCAAACCAATCGCGAACAGTTCTGGTCCGGTGACATGGCGCATTGTCATCCATAAAAATCCCATCGTCGTGTGGGTACGTGAAGTCCATGAATGGCTGCAAGTGATCTGCAAGTAGCTGAACATAACCATTTCCAGTCAATGATCGGTTCAGTTGCACCAGATAACCGAGTCCATGCCATGTAGAAACAGCCCACATCATTATGCAGCCACCACCAGCTTGAACAGTGCCTTGCTGACAATTTGGATCCATGGCTTTCTTGGGGTCTGCGCCACACTCGAACTCTACCATCAGCTCGTAACAACTGAAATCGTGACTCATCTGTCCACGCCACGGTTTAGAACTGGTTTAGGGACCAGTCGATATGCTCACGAGCCCAGGAGAGTCGCTGCAGGCGATGTCGTGCTGTCAGTAAAGGCACTCGAGTCGGTCTTCTGCTGTCATAGCCTAAGGAAGACAAATTTCGCCGCACAGTCCTATCGGACGCGTCCCTCGTACGTCCCACATTGATTCCTGCAGTTATTTGACAAAGTGTTGCGTGTCTATTAACATTGACCATTCTACACAGACGTCGGCGGTCTCGGTCGTTAAGGGCAGGTGGTCGCCCACTGCGCTGTCCATGATGGGATGTGATGCCTGAAATTTCATACTCTCGACACACTCTTGATACTGTGGATCTCGGAATGTTGAATTCACTAACGATATCCGCAATGGAATGACCCGTGCGTCTAGCTCCAACTAACATTCCACGTTCAAAGTCTATTAATTCTCGTCGTGCCGCCATAAATCACGAAAAACCTGTTCACATGAATAACTTGAACACAAATGAAAGCTCTGGAAAACGAACTGCGCATTTATACTTTTTCGCTGCGATACTACTGCCACCTGTATATTTGCATATTGCTATCCCATGATTTTTGTCCCTTCAGTGTATGTGTGTGTGTGAGTGTAATAATATTTTAGCATTTAATTTAAATCCAAATTAATTTCTAAACTTTTATCGTAATTTAGTCCATAGTAACTTCATTCTAAAATATTCTCTTATTCCCTGATCCATACTTTTTTCTCTACTTAATTAATTAAACAGAATCTTTGTAAAATTGTTGAGTCATCTAAAAGCAGACTTTTACACACTCTGTGTGAAGGACTAGAAAAATGTTCAATAAGCACATTTTTTTTAAAGATCCTTGCAGTGTTTCCCTTACTTGTGATTGACGCTCAGAAATCCCTATCCGAATCTTAAAGATATATTGACACTGTAAAAAAGGTTCCCCCTATCAAAATATAGAGATAAAATGAGGGAAAATTAATTTCTTTAATATTTGGCCACTTCTGCTTGTCTCGCACTGCATAACGGACATCTGTGTCTGGTCCTTCTTGTAAATGCTCATGCCTGTCTCCGTAGATGAAAAACTGAAACCGAACTGAAAAATGAAAAGTAGGAATTTTTAATCCTTCAAACTTTTTAGTTTATCCCCTCTTAAGAAATTAATAGCCATAAGTTTTTCCAATTTAAGGTAAAAGGTGGGAGTTTTATTTTTAAAAACTGGTTGTGAATCGCATAAATGATTTATTTTCATATAATCTATATCTATACTTAAAATAAAGCTCAATGTATGTGGCGCTCTACAGTCCAGACAGTTGGATCTACAGTTACCTAATTTGGTAAATGTATACCTTGGAGGTCAGGAATGTGCACCTCTGAGCCCTTTTTTCGATTTTTTAAAATTTGAATTTGAATTAATTAAAAAATTAAGCGAAATTTCGACGTTTTCCTTCTATAACTTCCTAAAATATTATCACACAAACATGATTTTTACATCAAATTAAAGATTGAAAAATTAGCCTTTTAAAAGTACCAGTATTTTAAAGAAAGAAGTATGAAATTTAATTTATATTTTTAAGGAAGTTTTGAACAAATATTTGAACTATATTTCTCAACAATAAATTTTGGACAAAACAATAAAATTTAATCTGCACGAGCACGTTACGAGTCAACGGGGAAATATTATCTTTTATCAATATGTTGCCATCAGATTGACAAAAACTCAAACTAAAAAGTAAATAACTATTGCAAATTAAACATATAAAAAAGTAATTTTCACCACGCGTCTGCTTGAAATAAAATATGTTTTTTCAAAAAGAAAATAGAAATAAAAAGTTTTTCTGACTTTTAAAATACTATTAATTAAACAAATCAGCTTTATTTAAGACAAACATGGTTTAATATACATATTTTTTCAATTCAAGGTCAAACGGCTAATTTCTAAAACTTTAAAAATAGAAATGCATCTATCATAAGTGTCTAAATGAAGAAAGAAACTATATAGTATCCAAAATGAGCCCTTAATGCTTTAAAAAATTAAGAATGTTTAGCTTTTAAATAAAAAGAGAAAAACTTCAATCTACCCAGTCTCCAAAGCTCACTGATTTATGAATATTTGAAGATCACTATTCAGTAAAAACGGGTAATTTTAAACCACTTCATCGACCAATCCAAAGATGATACCACAATCAACGTCCAGGATTTCTCAAGACTGACTAGCCTATGAATGAAAATGTTCCAAGAATTTCTATTCAAAACTTCATAAGTCGATCAAATTTGATAGCAAAAGATAGAAACCTTTATTTATTTATTTGAAAGTATAAGTGTCAAGAATATTTTGTAGAATATGATTCCTTAGAACTAAAAGACGTATAAAATTTAGACTTAATAATTTTTAATTATGTTTATTGATCAAAATAAAATAAAAATACTATTATTTGTATCATTTAAATCCTTTTGAAAGTAAAACTAAAACCTGAATTTTATGATGAATTTAAGTAATTTTTGTCGAATAATTGTTGAAATATTACATAAACTATTGAAATTATTCAGTAGTACACACAATGATTCAAAATATCAATTTGCTGTTTAATTGTTATGTAAAGATTCTTAGCCGCTACCAGCTGCTCTAGCACTTCGAATAAGTCGAAGCAGGCACATCCATTAAAATACTTTTTTTATTGGAGACAGACCTAAAACATTAAGGTGAACATAAAAGACACTACATCACAGTAACCGTTACAGCTATTTTTAAAAAATTATCTCTAAATACAAATTCTGTCGAACTGCATACGCCATTCAGTGCTCAGTTCAGTTCAGTAGACTTGATTGATTGTGCAACATTCTCCTCTCTTTGAGGGTCGATGAGACATTGAAACCTATAACTTACACAATTCAAAAGATCTAATATTTCGGGTGTTTTAATACATCTTTCAGATCTGGTTATTTCTTTACAATTGCATCAGCAGATAAGGTACCTGTTTTCAAATTTCGATTTGAGACACAAGAGTCACGCCCCACACCATGTTCCATATTTATTTGAGGACCATTCGACTGAATTTCAAAGGGAACAGTCTTTGGAATTTCAGTACCATGCATCCCTTTTGGGTCTTTACCCTTACTTTTCTTATCTTACCATCTTTTCTAGAAATAAGCTCAATGAATCTGGCCAGAGACCACAATAAACGTTTCTTTGTGTCGTCTCCAACCAGAATAATTTCCCCAAGCCTAGGTTTTTGGACACAATTTTTGTCTTTGTTCCATTGAACCAACTGGATAAGATATTCACGCCTAAAGCATTTCCTCAAATCATTCAAAAGTTTTGAACGAAACCTAATTCTCTTTTGAAAATGACTCTGATCAATCACCTCAAAATCTTTAACATCCGAATAATGATTTTCCATTAAAAACATGGAAGGAGTGAGAGACACTAATTCTGAAATATAAGTCAAAGGTCTAGAATTAACAACAGATTCACAACCAAAAATAACAGTTTCAAGTTCTTCAGAAGACAACACAGAATTTCCTATAGTACGTCGCAATAGCTCCTTAATAACACGGGCAAGCCTCTGCCACCAGCCACACCACCAACTGGCAGTTGGGGGATTGAATTTCCAAGATATTCTTTCGAGATTAGTTTCTCTCTGAATTTGATTCCAATCCAACTTAGAAAGTTCATTACAAGATCTCTTAAAATTTGTCCCATTGTCGGAATAGAGGGTTTTAGGTCGGCCATGCCTAACAATGAAACGTCGCATGGCTAGATTAAAAGAGTCAGAGGAAAATGATCTCACCAATTCGAGATGAATTGCGCGGTAAACGGCACAAGTAAAAAGAGCGATCCAAACTTTATCTCCATTTTTCAAAAACAAAGGCCCGGCCAAATCAATGCCTACAATTTCAAAAACATGCAATAATTTACACGATCTAGGGTTTCTAGGTAAGGCACGATCATGATCTCTAGGGATTGTAAATAAACCACACTACCATTGCCTGCGTTTGAAAGAACCACCTCTGAATTGAAACTGTGATTACCTACATCCATATTACTCTGAGCATTTTTTGAATTACACTTTTGACACATAATTTCATAATGTGGGTCCGAACATAATTTACATTTTATACTAGATTTTTGATTACAAAATTTTTAAATATGGCCAAACTTATCTAAACAGGTAAAACATGCACCTTTCTTTGACAAAATATTCAGCCTTTCTTTTCGAGTTATTTTTATAGCCTCAAAACATTTAAAACCAGGGTGCCTTCCATTACATAAAATACAGTTCATATTTTTCTTACCTGGACTACTTAATCTCACCAATGTAGCAGCAGTGGGTGGATTATTTTGTTTTTCCGACACAATGGAAATATCTTTCTTTCGAAACAGTTTATTTTCAAATCCTCCTTTAGCTAGATGCATCATTTCCTCGCTTCTTACTTCCATCTGAAAAAAAAAATCATCAAGTCATTTAAGGATCTTGAACTTTTAGCTTCATTTCCATTCCTACTACTTCTCTCCCATGGAATCAGCATTCCTCCGGCTAACAACTCTCCACCAGCGGTGTTAAGAATTCGCCATATTTCTTCTGTGTTCATCCCAGACTTTCCAATGATATTAACTTCCATTCCAGCTCGTCATACAGAATAGGCAAACTGATCTTCATCCGTCCAGTTGCAACATTTTTCATCACCATGGAAAGGAGGTCTCGCATGTAAATCTGTACTAATAAATCCTCTCTTCCAAATCACCCTTTCAATTTCTGTATAGCCTTGGGATAATTTAATGCGGTTGTTTGAAAGCTCTTCACCAGTCGTTTCGCTTTCGAACTCTCTTCGACTGCCTGGATGATATATTGCATTTTATCTTAACTAGGAATATCCGGGTCTGCATGGTTTTCTCAAATTCGCTCCAAAAGGACAAATAATCTTGAGCATCTCCACTGAATTTCTTCAGCTGGATTTGCGGTAATTTGAAATTTCTTTTCCATGATGGGTTAGTCGGAAGGTAAAAGTGTAGAATAGAGTGCCCCTTGCTGAGCCAAGAATGCCAAGTAGCCAATGAAGAAGGTGAAAAAAATTAAACAAACTCTTCTATGAATCAGTTATGGTTACCACTTTATGCATTAAAATTATGATCTTAACTGATAAGTATTAGAATTTTGATTTTAATTTGAGATTTATTTAATCTGTTACTTAGATTTTTATTTACTATCGCTTTTTATCTTAATTTTGTAGAAGTGTTTCAAACCGGCTGCGCCGGTCTGTTGCTTACAGAGTAAATTTTAGAGCACGCGATGCCTGTCGGCCTCTGAAGAAGGCACCGGGTAGAAGTTTTTAACTTAAAAAAACATCCTAGGGTTTCGCTACTGACGGGAACGGGAATTTGGTAGCTTCGTTGGCACATTGAACATAAGGACAGTGTGGGATAACAGGAACAATACATACAAACAAATATCCTTTCCTAACTTCATCAACTTTTAAATATATGTATATATATATTCCATTCACCCTTCATCCATGCTGCAGATTTATCCGACATCCATTCTTGCCCAACTTCCCACATCACAAATTATTAATGGAATGAACGTTACAGCAGCAAAAGAATTACGAAAACTTCGAAGATTTCCATTGCAGCTATCTTTTAATGTGAAAACGCAGACGCAGATTTCGTAAACGCAGATTTCGTAAATTACGATTTTAAATGATTTTTCAAAGTGCATACTAATACCTGAAAACAAATATTTCTTATTCGTATTTACATTAAAAAATAGAACCTTCTCGCTTAATTTCATGTTCAAGTGTGGCATTGCCTCCAAAAACCGATCACGGTATTTCTCGGCCTGAACAAAATCCGCTTCAAACAATGATTCATTTCCTTTATCCTGGAGTAGAATCGTTGCTATTGCCTGCTGAAAATCTTCCAATCTTCCAAATTTAACTACATCTTAGTCCGCACCCGCAACAATTTGCCGTGGACTAAACTGCGCATACTCAAACTTCGAGAGTGCCAAGTTGTTTTGGATAAGGCGATATCAAGCCAAAGGCAGAACTGCGCAAGCTCCAAACAATAGCACAGCTTTCTCGATCAGCGGAATTTTCAATTTAACTTTTTTTTTTGTTTAGACCGTATGTTTTGCTTTTGAATGTCTTTTCTGGACTCTTCAAATCAGCGACCCTTTTCAGAGCCAAATCCCACAGCTGAAAATGGCACTAATGATAGCTATGATGAAAGTAATGTATTAGTACATAATGAAAATGTGAAATTTATCTCTAATTTTGAATGTATGGAATGCAAACAAACGGAATTTAAAGCGTCATATTTTTAAATTCCATCTGAAAACGGAATTTCTGAAGCCTGTGAAGAAGCACAAGTTCCCTTGTAAGGAATGTGATATAAAATTTAATAATGAATTTTTTTATCATATATACTTACATATTTGTCATATACATTCACATATTTGTTAGGCTTAAAATTAATCGAAAATCAAAATATTTCCAATACAAACAACAATCCTCTCGCATCTTTTTCTCTCGGAGCAGAATTTTTTGGAGTGACGCCTAGATGCCTCTACGTTTGGCTCGATATCGCCTTATTAAAAAACAACTTGCCGAGCTTGAAGTTTGAACATGCGCAGTTTTGTCCATGGCAAAATGTTACGGGCGCGGACTAAGGTCTACTTCAATTTATCCTTTAATTGCATTTGCAATAAGGATAATCCCCCCACATCAGCAGTTTCATCTTGAAGTTTGACTTAAACATTTTTTAGACAAAGTGTAAAAGTGCTTTTTAAAACCTTTCGTCATGTCTTTAGTTCCTGCATTATTCCAGTTTCCCAGTTTCAGAAGTTTCGTTTCAAAACGTTAGTCCTGTCGCGGACATCACTATGTTATATAAAGATTGTTATCAGCTACCAGCAGCTCTAGCACTTTGAATAAGTTGAAAATGCCACTTCCATTAAAATATTTTCTTTATTGGACACAGACATAAAATATGAAGATAAAAATAAACACAGTATCACAGTAACCGTAACAGCTATTTTTTAAATCATCTCAAAATGCAAACTCTGTAGAACTGCATACGTCATTCAGTACTCAGTTCACTGCAGTTCCCTTTCGCACATAAACTTGATTGATTGCGCAACATTAATCATTTTTACTTTAATTTAAAGTTAAAATTTTGCGAGAGCTGACAGATAATTCGAGAGACATATAGTACATTACTGGCTTTAGGCATTTATAACTGAAAGAGTAAATTATACGACTATTAAAATTTGAATCGTAAAAATATTTTGATGAAGTAGCTATTAAATGACAAGTTATATAAAGTATTTAATTGACAATGATGTTACATAACGTATTTAATTCATAATTTCAAACAACAGTCGTGTTGGGGTGGGGTCGGTCTAATGCCACTTGGTTATACCAAGCTGAATGAGAGTAGCTCTCTCGAATTAAGGCAGAAGTGTGCGCCTTTCGTTGTTAACGAGCACCGTTAAGCGGAAAGTACGATTTTGCTCAAACACACACGATACAACCCTTTTAAGGGGACGTTCAAACTCCTTCATACACTCATTCATCCATCCGCAAGTCAGAATTCAGATCCAAATCAGAGACCGACTCATCCCTGATTCAGTACCCCCAGAGTTATAATTTGTTATGGGTACTTGGAGGACTTTGCAGTCACAACATATTTAATATGCCCCAACTGCCATTAGCCAACACATCGGTTTTTGGCAGACACGAGAACAGAACTCGCTACCTTTCGGCTACAAGACTGACGCTTTACCAACCAGGCTGCCGTGGTCCTTTTAAACAGCAGTAAGATTGGCGCATCAGCTGGTCGCCAAAGGCGGCTAGTATAATAAAGTTCAATGTATGTGCATGTGTGTTGGTGATTTACAGGCCGGACCATTAGACCTACAGCTACCAAATGTGGTACATGTACACCTTAGAGTTCGGGAATGTGCTCCTCGGAGCCCTTTTTTCAAATCTTTAATCAGAATTAGAATTAATTAAAAATTAAGAGAAATTTCGACGTATTTCCACTTTCACTTCCAAAAATATTATCGTACAAAGATGATTTTTACATCAAATTAAAGATAAAAAAATAACTTTCGAATGGTACCAGTATTTTAACATAACTTTTATTTTTAACTAATTAAAAAAATATTTTAACTATTTTTAACAATATATTTCGGATAAAACAATAAAATTTAATCTGTACGAGCACGTTACAAGTGAAAGAGAACTATTCAGTAAAAACGGGTAATTTCAAAGCACTTTATTGCCAGTTTCAAAGATGATACCCCAATCAACGCCCAGGATTTCTCAAGGCTGATTGGCCTGAGAATGCAAATGTTGAATGTTCCAAACATTTCTATTCAAAGCTTCATAAGTCGATCAAATTTGATAGCAAAGGATCGAAACCTTCATTTATTTATTTGAAAGTGGAAGTGTCACGAATATTTCTTAGAATATGATTCCTTATAACTGAAAGATGTATAAAATTTAGACAATATTTTTTTAATTATGTTAATTGATCAAAATAAAATAAAATGTTATAATTTGCATCATTTAAATATTTTTGAAACTAAAACTAAAAATCTAAATAATTTTTATTGAATAATTCTTGAAATATTATTGTAATTATTCTGTAGTACACATAATAATTCTCCTTTCAGTACTTATATATTTTTTTAAATGCTTGGTTTTGATTAAAAAAAAATGCTTTTATATCAAGTTGCAGTTTAATCATTTCCACTTTAATATAAAGTTGAGATTTTGCAATAGCTGACAAATAATTAGATCTTTATAATTAGATCTTAAGGTCTTTCTTTATAACTGCATGAGTGAATTATATACCTATCAAAATTTGAACCTTAAAAATATTTTGATGAAGTGACTATTAAAAGACATAAATTACATAAAGTATTTAATTGACAATAACGTTACATAAAGTATTTAATTGACAATAACGTTACATAAAATATTTAATTGATAATTTTAAACTGCAGTAAGATTGGCGAATCAGCTGGTCGCCATAGGCGACTAGTAAGTTTATAAAACATTAAAAATTTGGTATTTGCATAGAGTTCAAAAATATTTTAACTATTTTAATGATCTAAGCAAATACTAAACATTTACAAATTTAACCGTTAAAACTATGATAATTAAGTTTTAAATTAGAGAGAGAAATAATTTAAAATGCTGACGAAATAATTTTAAGGATATTCTGGAAGTATAATAACCTAATGAAGAAAACCGATGAATGTGCACTCAACATTAAACCGCTGAATATTTAAATAATATGTGCTAATCAATTTCCTTATTTTAGCATTAATTAATTTAATGAATGATAAAAAATAGAGCGAATTCACTTACGTTTTTATTAAATTTACTTGCAAATGATAATTATTGATATAGAGTAAAAATTAATTAAACACTGCAACAGTAAATCATAAATCCTGCTGACAAATTTTATATTGTTTGAGTTGGAAAATACATTTTTTAAAAGGAAGCTTAATTAATGTTAAATTAAAATCGTCAGATCTAAATAAATATAATAGTTAGAAAAGTACGATATAATAGCGGTTGAAGCTCGTGTTTCACAAAGAACAGATCTAAAAATAAAAATAAATTTAATATACAGTCTCTCAAAAATTGAGAATTTTACAGCATTTTTGTGAATATTTCGAAACTAGCCACATTTGGTGACCAGGTAGTTTGCCATTCTTACTGTGTTTAAAATTATCAGTTAAATACTTTATGCTACACCATTGTGAATTAAATACTTTATGTGACTTGTGATTTCAATTAAATGCTTCATGTAACTTGTCTTTTAATAACTACTTCATCAAAATATATTTAGTTTCAAATTTTGATAGTGATATTATTCACTCATCCATTTATGAATTAAGTCAGTAATGCACTATATTCCTCTCTATTTATCTGATCATTTCTCGTAAAATTTCAACTTTAAATTAAAGATGAAATGATTAAATTGCAAATTGATATAAAAACATCGTTTTACCGAAACCGACCCTTTTTTAAAATATAAGTAAAATAGAATCTTTATGGGTACTACTGAATAATTACAATAATTAATTTAATATTTTAAGATTCAATAAAAAAATACTTAGATTCATCGTAGAATTCATGTTTTAGTTTTACTTTCAAAAAGATTTAAATGATTTGTATAATAATATTTTGTTTTTCTTGGTCTATAAACATGATTTAAAAAATCTTAAGTCTAAATTTTATATATCTTTTAGTTCAAAGTAATCATATTCTACGGAATATTCTTAACATTTCAACTTTCAAATAAATAAATGAAGGTTTCTATCTTTTGCTATCAAATTTAATAAACTTGTGAAGCTTTGAATAGAAATGTTAGGAACATTCAACATTTTCATTGTTAGGCCAGTCAGAAATCCGAAATTAGACTTTGAGAAATCTTGGACGTTGGTTGAGGTATCACCTTTGAAATAGATGATTGGTCGATGAAGTGATATAAAATTACCCAGTTTTAATGATTAGTGATTTTTAAATATTCATAAATTAATCAGTTTTAGAAACTGAGTTGATTGAAGTTTATCTCTTTTTATTTGAAATCTAAACGTTCTTCAATTTTTAAAGCATTTATAGACTCATGTCACTTATTATGTAGTTAGTTACTTCATTTAGACCATGTTTATAGATACATTTCTATAATTAAAGTTTTGCAAATTATCCGTTGAAATTTGCATTGAAAAAATATGTATATCAAACCATGTTTGCCTGAAATAAAGCTGATTTATTTAATTAATAATATTGTAAAAGTTAAAAAAAATGTTTAGATTTTCTTTTTAGAAAAAAACATATTTCCTATTTATTTCTTTTCAGGCAGACACATGCTAAAAACTACATGTTTATATGTTTAATTTGCAATAATTATTTTTTTTTATTTCAGTTTTTTAAGTCTGATAGCAATATATTGAAAAAGATTTTTTTTTTCCCTTTTCTCTCGTAACTTGTTTGTGCAGTTTAAATTTTATTGTTTTATCCAAAATATATTGTTGAAAAATAGAGTTAAAGTATTTCTTTAAAAATTCGTAAAAAATAGAAGCTTAAGAAATATTAAAATACTAATACCATTAGAAAGCTAACTTTTTATCTTTAATTTGATGTAAAAATGATCTCTCTGTGATAATATTTTCTGAAGTTATAACGGGAAAACGTCAAAATTTCGTTTAATTTTTAATTAATTCAAATTCTAATTAAAAATTCGAAGAAAGGACTCCGAGGTGCACATTCCCGACCCCCAAATTATACATGTACCAAATTTGGTAACTGTAGGTCCAATGGTCTGGCCTGTAGAGCACCAACACACACACACACACACACATTGAGCTTTATTACAAGTATAGATATAGATTTGGGATATGTTTAAATTCCGACATTTTACCGCGTCACTTTGATCCAGTGCAAAAATTTTTACTACGTTACAATTCTCTTTTTCTCACATTAATATTAAAAAATTAAATTCATAAAAATATTAAATTCATGTTATTTATAAAATACGATACGATAAATTGCTTTTAGTAAGTATTTTTTTTTAGAAATATGTAATAATTTCCATGATATCTACAAAAATTCAAAAAATCATTTTAACATTGGAAGCATAATTATTTAAAACCTTGTATAAATCTTGAAATTATTATCAAAAATCCATAAGATTTTATTGAGAGTTAATTTCGTCATGACAAATCCATTTTACATAAAAAAATGACAGTTATAGTGGAAAACTTTTGAGATAGTAGTTAATTAAATCTGCTGAACCAAATGTCTTACTGCGAATCATTTCCATCACACCACATTTTTTAAAGATGCTGTAATAAATAAAGAAATTTCAGAGTAGTGCCACTTTTTTGCTGTTGTTGTTGACGACTTTACAATGCATTCAATCGAAAACATGGGCTCTACCTTTCTGAAATTTTTTAAAAATGATGTTTTAAGCATTAAGTAGTTTATCAAAATCATAATTTTCAAACTCCAAAACTACACTGATGGAAAAAAAAATCCCAACCCTAGGGAGGAGCTGCGCTAGATAAACGAAATTTGGTAGGCGTGTTTATACATCTGAAAGAAGACATCGATTCAAATTTCAAGCTACGCGCGTAAGTGTGGCGCTAGTAGCGACACTATGAACATGCAAATGAGGTTTGCTTTAAATAAGCGCTGTAAGGTTCGCGATCGTTATTTACAATTGAGATTTGACGTAGTGCGTTAATGTTAGTCAAGGATGCCTCTGAGAAGACGAAGAAGCCATTATCAACAGCTCACTGAGTTTGAACGCGGTCGTGTTGTAGGGTTACGAGAAGGTGGGTTTTCTTTCCGCGATATTGCTGAAAGACTTGGCAGGAATGTATCCACTGTGCATGAGTATTAGCGGCAGTGGTCAAGGGAAGGTACTGCCTCAAGAAGACCAGGTTCCGGGCGGCCACGTGGTACTACTGAGAGGGAAGACCGTCGTATTCGGCGTATGGCTGTGGCTAATCGTACTGCGTCTGCAGCTGAAATTCGAGCTGCAGTTGGCACCACAGTGACACAACGAACTGTTACCAATCGGTTACTTCAAGGACAGCTCCGAGCCAGACGCCCTGTACAGTGCATTCCACTGACTTCAAACCACAGCCGTTAGCGACGCGGGTGGTGTCAAGCTAGAGCTCATTGGAGGACGGAGTGGAGATCCGTTGTGTTTTTTGATGAAAGCCGGTTCTGCCTTGGTCACAGTGATAGCCGTTTGTTGATTAGAAGGAGGCCAGGTGAACGCCTGCTAGTGACCTGTCTGCGGCCTAGACACTCAGGGCCTACTCCTGGAGTTATGGTTTGGGGAGCAATTTCGAATGACAGCAGGAGCGCTCTTGTGGTTATCCCACGCACCCTGACTGCAAATTTGTACGTCAGTCTAGTGATACAACCTGTTGTGCTGCCATTTATGAGCAGCATTCAAGGGGGTGTTTTCCAACAGGATAACGCTCGCCCTCATACCGCTGTTGTAACCCAACATGCTCTACAGTCTCGACATGTGGCCTTGGTCTGCTAGATCACCAGATCTTTCTCCAATCGAACACGTATGGGACATCATTGGACGACGTTTGCATGCTTGCATTCAAAATTCTGGCGGTTACACCCGTTACTAATGTACCAACATTTCACATTTGAAATGGCTCTTCTCGCCAATGGCTCTACCTGTAATCTTGAAATTTTAATCAATTAAATATGTTACCTAGACAAATGTATTCCTAAAATTTCATTACTGTACAATAATTTTTTCTTGGTGTTGGGATTTTTTTTCCATCAGTGTATCTACAAATATCGTTAATTTATTTATTCGAATTTCATATAGCCTTTATATTCTGTACATGATTTTTAATCAAAACTGTTATACAATTATTGTCTGTTATACAATAGTGTATAATTACCAGTGATTATTCGTAATCACCAGTAAACTGAGTGTTAATTACGGATAATTACCGTATTAATCACATTTATTATAAAATACAGACACAAATACATACATACATACTACACACAAATAGAAGCTTTGATGCTTTACAGAAAGTGTAATTTCTTTGAAAACCTTCATATATAGGAGGGAAGTCAAATTTTTACATCAGGATCTATTCAAATGCTCCAATATCGCTTTATAATATATCAAGATGAGATAACTCTCCTTTATTACGAATCCTTGATTTATGAACTTAGTTAGGAGTGCAAATGGAATGCAACCAAAATATTTCATAAATATTGAACTTTTTTTAAAGATTTCCTAAACTAGTAAGCTTTATGAATAGTGAATTTTATCGATATTTCTAATATGAATTAATGTCGATAAAAAAATTAGTTGGATGATCAGTTAAATGATCATAATCCTAGTTCTAGCTTCAAAAAGAGAAATTAGGATCTTATTTAATATTTTCTTCAATGATAAATACTAATTCTTTTTAATTACTTAATAATTTAATATTTAATTTATAATATTATTTTACTGTAATGTATTAGTATGAATTATTTTTATATATTAAAAATATATATTTTATATATTTAAGTTATTAATTTTAGTAATTATATTTTCTTTTTTATTCCTCATTTACTCTTCATCCCTCGTTGTAAAATAAAACTTCCATAATTGTTTTAAAAAGAACCATTTCTGAAAAACTTTCTGAATCTATCACTAACAAGAGGTAAAATAAAAGAATAGGACGATGAGACGAGGAGAAATACAAAGTGGTGAAAATTATATGCTTGATTTCATATTAAAGATATATGCTTTGTTACACTTCAAAATGAACTTCTATTTCTCAGAAACAATTGTACCACGATTAAAGTTTTTTTAATTACTTTCGAAGAAATTCTCATTTAAGATATAATATTACATACAAGAGAAAAAAATGTATCTTTTTTAATTGCATTCGTAGAAAACACCATTTCCAAGTCTTGTTTCTATTTTAAGTTCATTCAGATGTCTTCATCGTTTTTAAATTTGTTTCGACAAATTCATTACGCTTTAATTTAATTCCTTGGCCTGAACTCGAAAAGAATGTGTACAATCGTGTCCTTGATGTTAACTTTAATCTGTCTCACAAACAAGAGTTTCGAAATATTTCTCAAGAAAAAATATTTAACTTTTAATGATGTGAAAAATGTATTTAATAAAAATTGATTTTTTTTCAATGTAATTCTGAGCTGCAAAAGCATCTCAAGGATATTTGTACTAATGAAGAAAGCCTGAATTTAATCATCCCCTTTTTCGAAAGCTATTTTTGATTCATTAAAGACATTGTTATTTTATTTATTATAGAATGAACTGAAATTTTCTCCATTTTATAATACATTCTCCGCACCCAATAAAAACACAATGTGATAATTGAAATTTCAGTAATATATTAGCTTGAAAAATAGAGTGATTGATAAAAATCAAAATTAACAAAAAGACTATTTTCATTATATTAATATTATTTTTTTGGTTTTATGGAATAATATTTAGAACTATCGTGGGGCCCATATGCCTAATTTATTAAATTATTCGAATTATTTATATACTTTACACAAAAAATAATGATTTTATGTATTTCTTAAATATATAAATGCACTTTTTCTAGAAAATCCTTCTAAACATAATATAGTATATTGGAGAAGTGGATCAATCCATAAATATTACTTATCCTAATCTGACTGTATGTAAGGGTTTGGAAGCTATCACTCTACATTTATTATCAAAAAAATAACTTTATTATCCAAACAACAACGCGCGCCTTGTATCTGAGAACTACTTTCATATATTCTTCCCTCTCTCTGGTGAGGCAGGAAATGCTGAGTCATGCTGCCCTTCAATGTGATTGGATGGTTAACGGGGAAGGAACACACGCCATACTTCGACGCTCTCCCTCTGAGAGAATTAGAACGATCGCTGCAATATGTTAAATATTAAATTATTTTAATAAAAATTGGTATTTTAAATTAATTCCAAAATAAAGAATTAAAATAAAATGTTGCCACTTTCAAATAAAGTTATTTTGCCGATTTTTTTTTTTTTTGGAACAATTTTATTTTTACAAAAGAAGGATCTTGGATTCAAGGCGATTCCATGAAAATTTTATTCTTATAAGAGAACTCAGAGCTTGTTATATTCTTTCTTGGTCCAACTTCAAAGGGTTAACATAGTGTCGATAAATATTTCGGTAAGAGGAATTGGATCAGCTGCTGTCCCCAACATTTAAATACTGCTCAAACGATATAAGTGTAAAAATAGTTTTTGTATAACTTGAAAGTAGGATGTTTTAATAAAACTAAAATCTTCATTTTTTTCTACTTTTAAATTCGCTTTTTCCTTCGTTTTCTTTTAATTGAATGGCTTGAAGTGAAGGGAAGACAGGTATATTTATAAGCTTCTAAAAATTCCTATATGGGTTGAGTTTAAAATAACGAGAAGATTGTCAGATTCGTGGATTTCCTGCTGTATGATATATCACCATACAGACTCGAAATTAATATTTTATCGAACTTTCAAAATAATTGTACCATTTATAGAAATACTTAATTTTATTATTAGCTCACATTAATAGTTGAGGGCACTATAGAAAATGGTTTATTTTTGTATTTTATTATGCTTAATTATATTATTTAACTTTCTATATTTATTTACAAATAATTTAAACAATATTCATGTATATTGGTTAAGCCTTTATCCCTAAAGTATTTTAATAACACAGCACAAAATTGACTTTATGAAATTTTCTTTTCTTATTCAAATACTTCAAAAATTTTATTGGGAGAATGGAGCTTTGCTATATTAGTCAATAGTAAATTATTAACACCTTTTTAAAGATCTAATGGTTGCACAAAATATAAACAATGTGTACATAACTTAAAATTTATGACATGAGAGCGATAGTGTACAATAATTATAGACAATTTTCAGCTATATATATTTAAATGGTACGCTTAATTACCTTTATTACATGACAATGACATTAAATAGCTTTCTAATCTAAGGAGATTATATTTCAGTCCAGACAATGCCTCAGATAGTATTTATCTAAAAAAAGAGGCAATTTCTTTTTTTAAACCTTTATTCTATTTTAGGTAGATTCTTTTGGTTAATTAAGTTACTATTCTCAAAAGGGAATTTATAATATTTTCAGGATTTCAATATACACAGCGTTTTTGGCGATATAGTTGGGTATATGAATTTAATATAAAATGAACTTTAAATGTTTAAATATTTTAACAAAAAATATAAAAAATATGAAAAAAAATCAATTCATTATTACATCCCATACATTATAATACTATGAAAGGGATGTAGTGATTATGTTAATTTTTATATCCCATACACTAATAATGCATTATATCTTAAATCCACATTCCAAATTTAGTTTTTATTATAAAAAACAACTTTCTATAAAAATGCCATTTACAAATTTTTAACCTTTTTCTGTTACCATTTAAATCCGAATAATAAGCATAGAAGTATTTCTACAAAACTGTCCAAAGTGGCAATAATAACATTGAAATAAAAAATCGTAAAACCTAAATGCTATTTTAAAAAAAAATGAAAGTGTTTCGACTTTCAAAACGCTCTATTCGTCTTTAGACTCAGAAGAAGAAGAAAAAAAAAGTGTATGTCAAGCTCAATTTTATCGCTATTATAAGAGAGGTCGAAGCAGAGGTAAAAATATTTTGTTTTTTATGACGCCAAAGTGATTTTCAATTGGAGAGAATGGGATTATCTGAAACTTCGGAGAAAGTGCTATTTGAATATGTCAGGCTCAATAATGACGTCACTATCTGTCACAAAATAGTCTTAAGAGCTGTTTTGGGATATGTTATTTAAAGAATCAAAATTCGTGAAAATATTCGTAAAATTTTTATGGAGAGCCTATTTAATCTCTACGCTGTTGGTGAGATTGAATAGGATTTTTTCTCCCTGTCTTGTATTGCTTCTAATGCAAGAAAATTACCATATTGATTCTTACTGAAACTATTCTCATATTGATATTTTTTTTAATTTGTTCTAAAAATTAAAAATAAAGTATCCGCCTACGTTAAAAACTCTGGTTATCGCCCACATTGGCGATTTTTTAAAATTGTTATTTCTGGTAGCTCAGACCTTCCATTTTCCAAAACTGTTTATCTTTTCTAGGAAAAAGAAGAACAGGCCTATAAACAAGGTTCATATATTTTTTCTGCAAAATTTTGTCTTTAATTTCAATTTTCTCAAAGCTTTAATTTTCATAACAATTCACCACCCTTAACATGATACCTCAAGAACTAACAGAAGTATTTATATAAAAATTTCAGAGTGTGTTTTAAATAATATGAGCAATGAAATGAACCAAAAGTTTTAATGTTGGCGAAATACATTTTCATTTATAGATGTTTATAGAAAAATTGAGTTGTGAATTTATGGGAAAAATGCATGTATAAATGCATTTTTACCCAAAACTTAATTGTATCTCAAGATTTTTTTTTAGATTTTTGTTCATTTCATTCATCATTATATCCTATAACTTGTGTACAAAGAAAAATCTGATTACTTCATTAAAATTGTAAGTAAAGTGTTAATCGTTTTGGTTAAATGTCAGTAAAATTTACTCCAAATTTTCTTATTTCTCAATTCATATTATATTTTCAACTATCTTTTTTATATATATTTATTGCGATTGTAATTGAAAATACATCTAAAAACCGTAAATAGTTTTAAAAAATCCAATTTTTCAAAATTTTTCCTCCGAACTTAGTCGAATACATTAACACATATGCACCTTTAGGCATTTTATAGGCAATGCTTTTGGATATAAAAAGTAAAATATTTGGCACAAATATACTTTAAGAAAGGATGCTTACTTCGGTTAATGGTTTTTAGAATGTCTTCTTTGGTTTGATTTTTCAAAGATTTTATCACTTATCAAAAAACTTACTGATAATTTAATTTTTTTTATTTCACTTTTTATTAATATTTAAGATTTTTAATTATTAAAAATCATGCAGTTTCAATCCTTTCAAATTATATATTGTGGAAAACATATATTGCGCAAAATTGATTCATACACTATTGATTTATAATTTACAAGGAAAAACTTGACATACAAGGCATACAAGGAAGCATACCAGGAAAGACTTGAATCATTCGGTATGAGTTTTAAAAGTTTTTATTATTTAAAAACTTATTTAAAAAAGACTTACATATTTACTTAAAAAGACTTACTGACTGTTTAATTTATTACATTCTTATTCCTTATTATTTATTATCGATTTTATTAAGATTACTTATTAAAAAATGCGCGATTTCAATCTTTTCACCCTTTTATTTCAGAAAGCATATTCAATACAAAATCGATTTATACACTATTTTAGAAACCAAAAAATTATCTGATTTATACTAAATTAATTGCATGAAAAATTCGTCTTGATTATATCAAGGTTGTAATTTTTTCTCAACTTTAATAATCGTGTTCAATATTATTCAATCAGGGATTGCAATACCGGGATTCCGAATACCGGTATTTTGAGCCATTTGTAGAATTTTGTAATATCGGTATCCACTCAACTTCCATTAAATGACGTTTTTTCGGTATTTACTAGAAATATTTTTAAATTTTCTCCACTATATGTTGAAGAATCATCAACATTGTAAAACAGCATACGTTTTTGTATTCATATCTCCCTAATGGGTGAAATTAATTAGACTGTTAAAACCAAAATTGTTTAATCAAGAGAAGTAATAAAATACTGACAACGGATTATAAAACTCTCCGCTCTTTCGCTCATACGTTAGGATGAGTTAAATTCGACAAACCAGCGGTGAAAGGGAAGATGAAAGGATGAATTGCTTACATTTAACTATAAAGACTCGCGGTTTTCTGAGGCATAAAGATGACAGATAATTAGTAATACAGAATCAAAAAGGTAATAATGCTCAATAAAATATTTCAGAGAAATTTTATTTAATATAAGGGACATAAACTGAGAAGGTCAATCCAAAACGCAAAAATCGACCTAAACTTGCAAATTAATTTTTCAGATAGTGAATTCGACTTTATGTCTCGAAGTGTAACGTCTCTTTTTCCAATAAAATTGGCTGGTGAGGCATTATGTTGAAGAGATTCTAAATTGTAAACAGGGAATGCAACAATAAAGTACTTAATAAGCACACATTACTATTTGAAGAATTATGTATTATATTGAAAAGTCTCACAGAAGAAAAGCAGAACGAAATAGAAAATGTTTTATGGTATTTGCGGAATTATAAAGATTTTAAAAATGAAAAAGGAAAAAAATAGACTGACCAATTCAAATCTGATCAAGTTTACAGTAAATTTTCTTAACATTTTTTACCTATAAACCTATGAAGACTCTAATGTTGATATTGAAAATAAATTATCTTTTGAAAAAAAATGGAATTATCAATGCATTTTAACAAAAAAGAAATCAACAAACCAAAATAAGATACAAAAATCAGCTATGTACAAAACTATCTGACTGGAAATCACTTGAAGATGAGCGATTTAGAGGTAAATATTTGGAGAAGGTATACCTCTCATTGCTAACAGTAACATCTTCAAGCATAAATAACGAAAGAATGTTTTTGACAACTGGTAACTTTTTGCACAAATCACATTTCCAGACTTAATTACAATTGATTAAAATCTCCTTTCAAAAATTTGTAATAGTACCACAGGCTGAATAGTGATGTCCCACGTTTTTGTGATTTAAATAATAATGGCAAATAAAACAAAGTAAAACTAGCAAATAAAACAAGCAAACACTTTTGTTTTCTTTCTTTTTCTAAAATTTCTACTACCGATATTAAAATCGGTATCCCGGTATTAATATCTAAAAAATGCCCAATACCGGTTTTGAACTTTTGATCTCCATTGTAACATGTTATTTGATTTTGCTGTAAGTATTAACATGCAGTCTCAAAGATGACATCTTTCCCTAAAGATTAATCTTCTGAAAGAGAAAAATAGATGTTCGATTTAAAAAGAAATTTCCCGCATTAACTGGTATACTGGAAAAAGAAGCAATGGAGAAAGAAAAAGAAGAAAGAAAATTAAAACTAAACGAGAAAAGAAAGGTTTTATGAAAAATCTAAAAGGTAAACAAAACGTAGAAGATGTTGAGATCACATTGAGCTTTTGAAGAAACAATACTGATTTTGTTTAACTTCAGGAGATTCGTTCGGAAACTCTGACGATATATTATATTTCTACATTGAAAAAAAGGAACTTCTACTAAATAAATAAAGTAACTTTTTATTTAAAAAATTATTAAACTCTATGGACTGTGGTTTATTACTTATAAGTAAAAAGATTATCTGATCAATGAAAATAAAGAAACGATGACATTCGCTGTAGATATAATGTGGACATTGAATGGAAGTTTCTAGAAAGTACACATTTTTCCTTTGGATTTTTATATTTAATATTGTTCTAAGAAAAGTGTTGTGTACTGTACTAATTCTACGCAACATTGTTGTATGAACATAATTGTATTTTCAAATAGAAAGAATTAATCTCCTTCAGCGACCTGCTTTTTCGCCATAAATAATGATAAAGTGTAATTTCAGTTGAATATTTCATACATAATTTGATTATGATATTTCACTTAGCTTAGAAGTTTTCAATTTCAAATTATCATATATATTTAATACAAATTTTTAACAGTAAAAAGTCCTTTTAATCCCTGATCTTTTTAATTCCAGCATACAAACACTCATTCATTTCTATTATTAGGGGGGGGGGTAGTTAGAATAATAGAGCTGAATAAGATAATTGAAAAAAATTGCAGATGTTATGCTCAAATCTTTTCACGTAAATGCGTAATATTTAAAATTAGAAACGCTCAAGAATTATGTCACATAAATTTATCAGGAATGATAATGTTGCTACCTCTACTTTCACCCCTTGCGATTCTAGTTAGAAAAAAAAACATATACGTAATCTGGCTATGTTGATAAGATTTCAACGTGTAAGATATCCTCCTGAGATATACGCTAAATTTTTATCATTATTATCACATATAAAAAATTTCTATCAAAATGTTTGTCAAGTTTAGAAACAAATAGAATTAAGAAAACAATTATCAATTATTAACATCTATTTATAATCAAAGATGAAGAGATTTTTTTTTAAATATATGATAAAAATTGTTGAAATATGATATCAAATTTTTAAAATGTTCTTTTTAACATACAACAGACTAAAAAGAATTGCCCGATAATATGGTTCCATCATAACCAAAATGTGTAATTTTTACTTTATTTTGAAATAATCTAAAACTCGTTAATTAAAACCATTACCTTGATGATCATGATGACCAAAATCGCCTTGTAAACCCGTTATCATAGTGATCTTGGCATAAACTGAAAATTATCCAAAAAACCTGGAATAATTAAAGAATGAAATGTGATATAATTTATAGTCAAAACCGAATATCGTATACTAAATATCAATTTTTGACCTCTTAATTACCATGTAAAAACACAGAGACAAAAAAAGTCATGACAAATTGACAATTTTCTTTGACTCTGTGACAAATGAATCTTTGACAAATGCTGTTCAAAATTTGTTCCATATTTGCAACTTTTATATGAAGAACACGTGTCAAATTTCCTTTATCTAGATCGTTGCATTTTGTATAATTATATTCATATACAACTTGACTTTAGGTATACAAACGTTTTAAAAAATTTCTTTGTTCAAGATGCGGCAGAAATTTTAAATTTTGTGTATCAATAAATGTTTCTAAATTTTATTCATTTTGCTGATTATATTTTTGCGTAAAATTGATTACATCAAGTGCAGACATTAAGAAATAACAAAATTTGCAAGAGTATAGATTGTAAACTTAATTTTTAATAATGAACATTTTATAATGAATAGATGAAATAATTAATAAAATTTCAAAAAAATGGGTAGATTTTCTGGATAGAAACAAATGTAAGAGTTCAATCTTTCAAAATTAATATGATGCCGATCCATTTTTGTAATAGAAAAAAATTTAAAAATTCCATTTCTAAAAATTCTGTGATGCTTGCTTGTTAGTGGGATTTTAAATAAATAGAAATGAAATTGATATTTGATATACTTTATTATTTAATAGCGTCTTAAGCCTACAAAAGTATTCTAAATATATGTGTGCCATTATAATTGAAGGGTTTGCTGCAAAAAGTAAGTAAATCACATTATTCAAGTTTGCAGAAAGTCGTAAAAATGTTTGAAAATTCTAAATTCAAGATTGGGTGAAGAATTTTCCTTTCCCTTAATCTTCTTAATTGTTCTTAAATATTATGTCAGTATTGCCACTTGAAATTATATTTTCCAAATGAAGTGGCACATGTTGGAATGTTTGAGCTACCTCTTTCTTGCAACCAAATACTATATAGTCAGTCTACCTCTCTAAAAAACATTTCACAATAAAAATTCAGTTTATTATATTATTTTTAAGATAAGCCAACAAAGTATGAGAAAAACATCTATGCAACTTAACTTTAAAAAGTTCATCTGCTGCGTCGTCGAGGTGCAGGCCATCGTAGAGCTATATATTATTTTATAGGACGGATTTCCGAATTAATTTCATTATATCTTTCTAATTTTGACTCTCAAGTAGAAAGTAGTCGGAATAAGATGACTGAATCTTGTTTAACCTTAATGGTGAAGTGTTTTGGATGTTGAATATTATTTCTGTCTTGTTACAAAATAATGCAGCACTCTCTTTATATAATTTTTTTGCATTAATTTGGCACAAATGCAAACTTTATGTTTTGTTTTAAAGTACTTGTGTTATCATTGTAAAAAATTTTGAGAGGAGGAAACTGTTCAATAGATCAACGAAGTTGAAAATCATTCCTTATCTCAATTAAGTAATAAACTTTTCACTTGTCTTCAGTATGAAACCAGCACACTCATACGGTAGAAAAACTTTTTTTACTTTCCTGGTACGTTTTTTTAAAGTTTTTCTGAAGACACAATGGGTGAGGAAAATGGAGGTAGTACTAGTAGCTACCTCTATATTGCAACAAACTAATGAAACAAGCACCATTATCATTTGCGTAACGTAAGAAATAATGACTGGAACTACATGTTTCTGGCACGAAACGAACAAGTTTTTATTTTACCACTTGATAGTACATGTAACTCCAAATTCCAATAAGTTGGAGCATATCATTTTTGCAGCGAACCCTTCAATTTTTGTTTAGCTAAAAACTAAATGATTGGATTTTAAAAAGCCCACAAATTCACTTCTGCTCAAATATTAGATTAAGTGGCTGTTTAGATACATAACAGCATACTGTCTTAGTCTATCATTTATATATGGTTATTAAATGCAATGTTGTCGACTTCCTGCCATAGAGGTAACACCTCTTCCTCGTGATCTGGGCATCCTGAATTCGAGTCTCGGTTCGGGAATGGTTTTTCATCTGTTCTATCTGTGAGATGTTGGAATGTACCTTCCTGTAAAAAAGGGTTGTGCAAGTGAATGTCATGCTCGAGTAGCTAAGACATACTCTTGGTCCTAGTTGGCGCAGTGGAAAACAAGAGATGCATTCTTAGCTTAAAATCCTTGACTAAAATCCTTGGCTTAAAATCCTTGACTAAAATCCTTGGCTTAAAATCCTTGACTTGACTTCACGGCAAGTGCCATTAGAAACAACAAACACAAATTTTCTGTATTAGAAATAAATTTTTATCGCTAATGGTATTCAAAGAATACGAAAGAATTTTTAGATTACTCAGTAACAAAATTACTGTGTCCGTAGACTTCTTGTTTGAAGCAAACCACTTTTTTCATATTCTTTAGGCTCTTTCACTAATGGTATCTATCTGTTAATCAAGTTCTAAAAACATGGCCGATGAAACTCCTTATCAGTTTCGTTTCATCAAACAAATTATTAAAAACATCCAAGTATAAAGTTTTCTATATTATTTATAGTTTCAGTACTTGTTTTATGCTATATAGTTAAAGATCAAAATAAACAATAAAGATTTAAGAACTATTAACTAATTCTATCCATCTTTTCTTTTTTACGCTTGATTTTGCCTGCTTTGTCTGTGTTCGAATCAGTTAGATTATAACCTATTAGTAATAACCTATTTATAATAACCTATTAGTAAATTATTTAATAATATTATAACTAACTATATATTATATAATTATCATAACTAATTCACATTTTGAATTTTCTGCAAAATATACGTAATTTCTTGTGATTTCATGCACAATAATAGTGCATATAAAAAGCTATAATTATGAATTTTTACTTTAACAATAAGCATTATTACAATCAACATGATTAGCATATATTAGCATGAATAGTACAAGTTGAATTATCAGTTAATTGATTTATTTTGATTCCAAATAAAATATGCCATTTAATTGTGAAATTTAAAAAATGATCAAAGAATTGAATGATATTTAGAATAATGATTGATGACATTTATTAAATGCGGTCATATAAAAGCCTTTAATAAATGTCAGGTCTCCAATATTTGCAATTTATAGAGAAAATGAAAAAAAATATATTTCAATCTTCCAAAAACTTATAATAATGAATTAGGATGGCAGAAATCTACCTAAGAAGTCTATGAGGAAATTGCTATTTGTTACTTGTGGTAAAAACATTTGTGCTACAGTAATACCAAATTTTACTTGTAGTAAATTAAAATAACAAGTACTTACTAATCTACAGTTTCTATGCATACGTGGTCTTACTGGACGGATCGTTGTTGGTTATATGTAAACCATACTTTATACTAATTGGGTCAAAATTTCATATCACTTTACTGTGATTGACTTACTGTGATTTTAGCAATTGCACTCGAGTACATACGTTAGCTAAATATGATGGATTTTTTCCAATATTTGGAATAAATTTCTGTATGACATGCCAAAATGTATTCTTTTAAGACATGCCAAAATGTATTCGTCTTAATAACTATGTTTTCTAATTATCATATATACATATAGAAGGACATACAGACTTCCTTTGATGAATTTTCTTTAAAATTTAATAGAAATATTTAGCTTTGTTTTAAAACTACATACATGGTTTCTTTATTAGCTAATTCTATTTTTGACATATCATATTAAGTGACAAGCAAACTAATAAAATGTAAAATATAATACCAAATTTGCTTGCAGTAATGTATTCGGAACAAAAACATGTGGTTGGAAGATGACTACATGTTATGCTAGAGGTTAAAACTTGATGCTTATCAAAAACTAGAGAATGATTTTTTTGTAGACTACAATTCTTTCTCTATTTACATATTCTTCGTATAAGAGATGGAATTAAAAATTTGTAAGGGCAGTGGGAATTATTTTGTTGCAGATATCTTTCTAGCAAATCAAATGCATATCAATTAATTATACCGAAAATTAAGCCAATATGTTTACCTTCAATATGACATTTAATAATATAAAGGACAGTCCATTGAAAACAAGACAGACAATTTAATGAGTATATTGCAGAAGTAAAAACGTAAAAATGCTCCTGAATAAAAATGTCTTCTCTTGAGAATCAGGAAGGGATAGAGGGAATGTTCCCCGCTCGGTCATTTTTCTAGACGTGCTTGAAATGAATTTAGAGAGTCGTATGTGCGCCCGATATCACTTGGGACACGGGGGAAGGGGAACAACGTGCAGTAGTATAATTTTTGGCTGCAAAATGATTATCAGGGAGTATGACTCATACCCGAATGTCTGTTTTAATTACGAATAAACATGTCATATGTGTATAAGTTTGGCTGAAATAAACGCTATAGGAACTTCATACAGTCCAGATAACTCTCCTTGCCATTTCCATATTTTTGAAGCCATATTTTCCATATTTTCGACCGGCCGGCGAAAGCCATGGCCATGGTCATGAAAATTCTGACGTCATCAGCTCCGCCCCCCTGTCGTCGGTAGTTGGTGTAGGCTATAATAGAAACATTAGAAACGGATGTTTCTCTTATGACCAAGCACCCAGGATGATTTATTCATTTTGTGTTCAGCTGCCGTAAGAGAAGGATGTCGTCTTTTTTGCGTAACAGATTTTCATTAGAAACTAATAATTATGCTCATTTTATATCCGGAACTACTACTGCCCAACGTTTTAAAGACTATGAACGGATATTAGACGCTGATAATTATAATCCTTTAAATGAATCTGAATTAACTCGTCTTAGTTCTGAACAAAGTTATGGTTCAACAAACTTTCCCGAATACAAAGAAAGTTCTTTTATCGAAACAGGAAGTACTAATATAGATTTATCTAATATAGCTGGAGAAAATATCAGTTCAGAAACTGTTCCGTTGTTAGAAGGAGGTTCTTCTGTAGGCTCAGGATTAACATCGGTAGGTACTTCTGGTTTATTAGCAACTGGTACTTTAATCGGAACAGGTTTAGGTATAGGAATTAAAAAAGCTGTTGATTATGTTAACGAACACGGAGCTGTTTTACCTGGGTCTGAATATATTGGTCCAGGTAGCCCTATGCCAATATCTGCTGCAAAAAATACAGCAGATCAAATAGCTAAATCACGCGACGATGATTATGAAAAAGCTATAAATTTTCGGCCTAAATTTTCTGATAAAGAAATTCATGATCATTTTGAAAAATTAATTCAAACTGCTGATGCAAAAGGAATTAAATTATTTTATGAAAATTTTAAAAATGAATTAGATATACGTTCTCTTATGGCAGCTGGTGGTATAAAAACAAAACAAATTTTAGAATCTGTATTTGGTGTTGTATATCCTAAACGTAAGTATTGATATAGTTTTTTTTTTTTTTTTTTTTTTTTTAGAAATGCCTTTAAACAAACTTCCCCATGAAAGAAGCAATTGGGATAATTTAAATAAAGACCAAAAAAGATATGCTTATGAACAGTATAATTTAGCACGTGTTAGAAGAGGATTACCTATTGATCATCCTATTCCTTCTTTAGATTCAACTGAAACTACTCACGAAGCAGAAAGTGTTGACGAAATTAATGCCGGAGAAGGTTATTTTTTCATCGGATGTTTTGTCATCGATTTGGAATATAAAAGCCGTGCTTCTTTTTCCAACTTCAGAATGAATCCAGTGTCCAGGGGTAAGATGTATTTCTCTTATAATTTTTTAAATACTATTATTAAGCATTCAATTTTAAGTTGTAACTCTTTAACTGATGTTATTGAAAAATATGAATCTTTGGATGAATCTGATTATCGATGTGTTTTTTACTATTGGTTAGAAAATGTTCATAAAAAATATGAAAATGTTTGTTCTGGACCTTATTTTGATTTAAATCATGGTGATTTATTTAATGTTGATCCCGAAGAAACTTCTTATCATTGTAATGATCCAGCCCTCCATTGGTTAAGATTGCAAAGTATATTTTGTCATAACTGGAGTTTGCCTGAACCATTAACAAAATTGAAATATACTTTTTTGTTAAATTGTGTAACGCATGAAGATTTTGATCAACATGAATTTCCTTTGTATGAAAATGCTTCGCACTTAGTTTTAAATTATGTTGCAACAGAAATAAATGAAGTAATTGTTAATGTGTATAATGAATGTTCTGAAAATAATTTTTAGGTGATACAAACTACCATTGTGAAGAACACATTGCAGTAACTAAAGAAAAATTCATTAAAATTTTTTGAGCAAAAAATATTATTGTGGCAATTGCATCGTGAAACCCCTGTTCACTCTTCATTCTGGATTTGATTGTCCCAGCCAACATTAGGTAATTACTGTTTCAATAATTTTTAAAAAAATAAAATATAATTTATTTGTTATTAAATATAATTTTTTGTTTTAGTGATGGAGGACAAAGAAGTGTCAATGGCAGATGCACTGGAGAACTTTATAACAATGATGGAGCAGGATTACGTTTGGAATCATCAGCCATGGGAATACTTGCTGACCAGTCTGACGAACCACTGGAAGATAAAGCCGCTTCACACATCAGATTGCGAGCAATTAAAGTTATTGATCCGGACTTTTATCTCAGTGCTAAAGATGAATTATTCTCATTCCTTGGAGAACCCCTTCGATTACTACTTGACACGAATTTCGGCCCTACTAGGAGATATGTCACAGACGTACTTGTGCTGGGACCTGGTAAGAGACGTCGGGAACTGCTGGAATGGCTTACAGGAAATGGGGTTGATTTCCCAGGCAAGTTTTACGGGCTCTGCGAAGGAGAGACACATATCCACGTCGTCCACCACTGTCCCTATTCCAACCGGTCCTGTAGATGTAGATGGCGAAACAACTCCATTGTCCGAGATTCAATTAAGAAGTCTATTCGAAGACCAAAATACTTCAAGCAATTCGACTGGATCGACTGGATGTATGTACTCATATATTTCTTTATGCCAGAACGGCATTTCCAAAAAAAAAAAAAAAATGGATTAACAGAAGAGTTAGAAGACTTCCGAGTGGCTCTGAAAGTTTACGATGACAGGTACTGTGCAAAATATCCAAAAACATTAATGAAGAATTATTCCATTAATGAAGAAAGTGAATCAGCTATTTCTAGACGTCTACGAAAGCTTCCAACAAAAAGGAGCCGATTTGAACGTATCTACGAACTCCCACAGTTTTTATTGAAGAAATATTTGTGTATTCCCCTTACTGATGTGAAAAAAATAACTCTTCCTAGTAATCCTGATCATAACTTAACATTACATGATCCAATGAATGAAAAACACTATACAGCTGCATGTAAGTTGTTTAACCAAACTATAAATTCTTTATTTTTATTAGAGTTAAAAAATTTATTAGAAAATACCACTCCTGTTTTTTATTCTAATTGTGCTAATAATCCTTTTAAGTATTATCACACTAGAGCTGAATCTTTTGAATATTTAAATAATTTATTAAAATTTCAGTATAATGATGACGAAAATAAAATTAGAGATTTATTGTTTAACATAAAAAATTGGTTTAATAAAAAAGGATGGCATCAAAATGTAAATAATGAAAATATTTTAAATTCTAAAATAAATACTATTTGTGTAATTGGCCCGCCTAATGCAGGCAAAAATTATTTTTGGGACTGTTTTTCTGCAATTGCTTTGAATGTAGGTCATATTGGTAGAGTTAACAATAAGTGTAATCAATTTGCATTACAAGAAGTTATAGATAGAAGATTGATAATTGGTAACGAAATTAATATGGAAGATGGTGCAAAAGATGATTTCAAAAAACTTTATGAAGGTAAAGCTCTTAATGTTAGAGTTAAGCACTGTCTTGACGGAATTTATTATAGAACTCCAATGTTACTGATATCAAATAATTATTTAGATATATGTTCAGACCCTACTTTTAAAGATGTAAGAATGAAAGTTTTTCATTGGAAAAGATGTCAAATGTTAAAAGAAAGTTGTAAACAACCTTATCCTATGGCAATATTTGATTTGTATAATTTTTATAATGTGTGTTTACAATAAATAAAGAAATTTGTTTCAAAATTTTTTTTCTTTTATTTATGCTTGATACAAACCATAATACATAAATTTAGTTACATTAGAAGAAGTTCCAGCATAATGATGAATTTCTTCATGTGGAGGTACATTAGTAAAATCTGCATAAGATCTTATAGTAGAAGCATCACATCTAACAATCATAGTAGCTTCAACTTCAAAATATCCTTGAGTGTCAGTCCATTTTTTTAATTTCACCTGTAGCAATATTTTTGTACTTAAAGATGGCACAGGTTGAATTCCAACATGTAAAGTAGGTTGAGTTTCAGGTTGAAATGCTTCATATAATCCTCGATAATGCTGAAATGATTTTTCAATTAGTGCTCCATAAGGAACTTCTCCTGAAGGATCATCTCTATTTATATGGGTAGCTTTAGTTAGAGCAGGATCATATTCTTTATCTATAAATGTTGTTTGAACTCCTCTAGGATCAATAGGTCCAGTTGACAGATTTATTGATCGTGAATGATCTTTTTTTAAATTTGGATATCCAGCAAAAATAGATCTTGCAGGTTTTTTAAGTAAACCCAATTTTGGTTTATAACTCATAGAACAAATGGTTGTATTTTGTAAATTTTTGCGTGGACCTATATTAATAAAATTGGCCATCTTATTTATCGAAGCTTTGTAACTGAAGTCCAGGGACAACATTCTGACGAACTGATGCACACCTCAGTACAATCATGATTCCGTAGGCAACCGTAAACTTTTTTCCAAGAATGTATTACCATTTTATCTTATAGCGGGATAAATTTATTAATAGTTATAGTAATTACTTTCAAAATAAAAAATAGTTTATTTATTTTATTTCCATCGGTCTTGTTTTTATTTGACTACCCCATATACAAAATAACTGAAAATGCGCTTAATTCAAGCGCATTTTCAATTTATAAACAGCTGTTGTAGTCGCATCACATTTTAACTAACTATTACAACTAAATCTAAAACAGAATGATTAAAGCAAGTTGCAAGATTTGCAGGAAGAAGATAATTTTACACGTTTAATGAGGCTATGTTCAGACAACTGATTTTTATCTTGATTAATGCCTTCACATCTACATAGGTAATTAGCAGATTACTAATTATTTTAATTGCATGGGATTAAACATGAAAATATTCCTCTTTCAAGAGTACAACAGAGCCATATAATTGAGTTAAAATGTATTGCTACTTTCTAACATGTGGGGATATTGAAAGGGTAATACATAATTTACACAAAAGATAATATTTATCCATTTTCATAATTCTTTGTTTAGCGTCATAATAATCATTATGTGCCAAAATAATATCAAGAAAAATGAAATCCAAATTTCAAGTTATTATGTGAGAGCATTATTATTTTAAGTCATAATTTGTATCATTTAATTAAAGTCATTAACCTGTTTGAAACAAATACAAGACTATCAGATTACGCATGCGTCGATATTTAGAAAAAAATATGATTTTTTTTTTCCCCATTTCAAAATCGGGTACATGAGTACAAAATCGGGTACAGGTATTTTGAGGATTCAAAAACATCAAACCAAAATTACATCATGCTCATACATGATAATATTATAAAATTAACCAAAAATATATGACACTATAGCATTTCTTGATATAAAAAGTTTGTGATATTTGCAAATTTAGTAATAGTAGATAATCAACTGTAAAAGTTGCTTACTGCTAGCCGCATGTTGCCAGTATGAAAAAACAATTAAGAATATGTTTGTTTTCATATTTAAAAAATTCGTAGTTGAAACACTATTTGTTATTTTTTTACTCTTTTCAACAGCTTACCGACCCTCTATATTGTTGTGATTTTCACAAATTAAACGCCGTTTGGTGTTGTATGGTGGCTCTTTATCCCCCTAATGCTTACTATCACCCTTCTGACTTTGTCGGTCGAAATCGGCAACACTCTGTGTATACAATTTTAAATAATTTGTTTAATTTTTTACATAATTAAAAACTTACTCTATTTCGGGGGCTAGTGAGCAAAACGGTTAAGAAATGCAATACTCCCTCCTACTAGCTTTTTTAGATTTGAAAGAAAATTTAGTTCTAGTTTTAAGTTTAACATTGTAATTTATTTGAGTAATGAAGGAAATATAATTTTTATCAGCTATTATTACAGAATAATTGGATGAACTAATTGTTCCAAAAAGGCTAATTCAAATCTCTGTTTATCATGAATCAATATAAATTTTTACTAGCATTTAGTATGTGGATGAAATCTTGCTGAGCCAAATTTCCCTGCCTTCCACATTTCTCTGTTCATTTTATGAATCCCCTATCAAGTGAAATTAATAATAAATGAAGACCAACGAAATGAAATTTATCTTTGCAATGCATTATTTGTCAAAACTCATTAAAATTAATCAAATGTTATTGTTCCGAAACCTGCATTCTTTTCTTGAAGATATGTCTGAAATAGTTAACTGTTGTCATTAAATCATTAGAAGAATGAATTATTAAGAAACTGCAAAATCTTGTTTATCATCAGTGAATATGAATTTTTACTGGCACTTAATATAAATATGGATTCAATTTTTAATCTTTTCTCAAATCTACTGTTAAATGAAATTATTTATTAAATGGAGGCCGTAGAAAGGAAATCCGTGTTTGTAAAGTAATATTAATCTGTAGGCATCAAAAATAATCAAGAAAATTTTTCGCGAAACTTTTAATCCTTTTTGAGTAGAATATTTGATAATAAATCGGTAATGAGAGCTTCTAAATGTCACGATTTTTATATTCTTTCTTTGATATCATATTAGCCTTATTTCTACTATTATTTTACACAGCATGTTAGGGTAAAAATAAATATTCACGAATAAAATCGAATGTCAATGTTCTTGAAATGAGTCTCAGCGAATTATGCATCCATTGATAAGCAATTCTAAAAAATTTTTTTTCTTCTGGTATCTCATAATAAACTATTTCTGAAAATCTGAAAAATGTATTAAATTAAAGATAATTAAACTGATGGAAGAAGAATTTTCAATTTGCTTTTTTTAATTACCGCGAATCTACATTTTTCTTCAGAGAATTTGTTTGTTAATAGTTTCAGTAGGCCCCTAACTTAAAGCTTTTACAATTTGTTAATGATGTCCACGCGTTTTTTTTTTTGCTGAAACTATTAACTGTTTAAAAAACTATTATTAACTAAAACACTATTAACTGTTTAAAAGACATAATAATGGCACAGATAAAACTTTGATGATTGAAATAAATGTAATAATGGCACATATAATAAATTAATATCAAGAAAGTAAAGATGAAATTCACAATACTTATGCAAAGTAAGAAATGTACATCTATGAACTTGGTGCATGAAATAAATGTAGAATATATTTCGAGTAATCATAAGAACAACTTCCCCTTTATTTCTTTATTTATATTCTTAAAAAATGGTTTGTTTTAGAAAACGTAATCATTTATAACCTTATTTCTTTTTTTCGCATATGATATTAATTTGTAAAGAGTAATAAAAACTATATTTACATCTCACATTATTTGATTAAATTGATTTATCTTTTTGATTTGATTATTATCATTTTGAGCCACAAATCGGTTATCAAAGAATTACAATTGTTATTAGTAAAAATTGAAAAAAAAATTTTTATAGGAGATACCCTAATTTCAAACTCCATTTAAATTTTCATCATGTTTTTATAAATAATATTGAACTATAATAGTGTTTATAAATTGTTGAAAGTCTTATCTTGCTCTTTTTTCTTAAAAAAAAAATTTAACTTACAAAGCTAACATAAATGTACTATCTATTGCTGTTACATGCGATTACACTGCCCCATTCTCCAATATGTGTTTTATTATTCGAGTATATGTCATCAAATTTTTCTATTTTTCCTTTTTTTTTTCAACATTTCATCTTTCCAATTTTTTTCAAGATTTCGCACATGACTTTCTATGATTTTTAATATATTCAAGAAAACTGAAAATGCGTTTTCGACTGATTAAAACCAAAATTTGTTAAGCAACTACAATTATCAGTATTTATAACAAGATCTCGCAGAAAATGTCATTTATCTACGTCATTAAGTTTTTCATATCATCGTTATTATATTATGTAAATGTACAGACTGACAAACAGTCCTACCCATGGGAGATTTCGTTCAAAATTCGATATAACTAAACAAATTAGATCAAAAATTTAACATCAAATTTTTCATTGATCTAGTTTTTTTTGCATTATATATTTAACGTAGGCAGACTGATAAACAATTTATTGTAATAAATTTCATCGAAAAATTGACAGAAAGCCACAAATTTGGTGTAAACAACCAAATTATATTTGTCTAGCGCAAAGCCATTTTTGAATTATTGTTCTCACATACATAAAATTATGGCCAAAAACCGTGTTTTTAAGACTCAGGAAAGTCAGAAATCTGAAAAAGTGTCAAAATCTAGATGCTAAATTTTTACTCGATTACAATTTTTTCTTTGTATACTTCGTATATGAGAAAGCACAAATTTTTCCCTATTTCACGAACAAAGTGTTTTTGGAATACACAGGTAAAATGAGCAATGTGTAATTTAAATGTATGTAATTTAACGTTTTAAGCGATAAGTAACTTAATTTTTTTTATGTAACTAACTGTAATTAATATGTAACTAACTGTATTCTTCAAATCATGGTTAGTTCTCCATTGCATTAATGGCCTAATATTGAAATTACCATTTATTTGTCTAATTTAGTCATTTATAAATACTTTTACTGTATTCGACAACAACGTTATTCATTAATATCAATATATGAAATCTTTTTGGGTTTTAGAAAAAGAACGTCTTTGCTTTTTAATCAAAATTTTAGCTGATTGAAATAAATATTTCCACACTTAAGTATGAAAATTAAATTACTGTTTAAAAATTTAAATCTATTTTTCGAAACTCGTTGGTAAAGTAGAACTTAAATAAAAATGATACAAAATTCCCCGGTAAATAAACAAATTAGCAGTACAGATTAATTTACCTGATTCTGTCAGCTGTAATATTCTGCTAAAACAAATCATATATTTAATTTTCAGCACGTTAATTATAATGGGTAGGGAAGTAACAACAATTATTCAAAAATTCAACTAAAGGTCTTGCTTTTAATGAACATATTATATTGGAACATAATATACATAGTTCTGAGGACAATTAAAATATCTATTCAATTCATCTTTAATTCAATCATCGTGTATAAAGATGTCAGCTGTAAATTAATAAATTGTTTACTGTTTGAACTAATTTTTTCATAATTGACCCATTATTCGATTAATGAAAGGAATTTAAAAAATCCATTTAAATCTAACAGAAAAGTTTATGCGCATTAAGAAGCATTAGTATTTATTAACTAAACGGAAAGTTTAACTCCATAATTTTTTTAATGGTTTTATAGTATTTTATATTTTCTATTATAAGAAGAAAAATATTGCAATCATCGAAGGGTCGGAACTCAAAATATTGATGAATCTTTCCTTTTTAGATTTCCCTAGATACAGAAAACACATTTTTGTAAGTGCGTCTGCATGCATGTGTGTATGTAGAAAATGTACAAATTTGGTTTGTAATTCATAAACAGTTCGTTTTGGAAGAAGGAAAGTTTCTAGTTACTTCATTAATATCGTCAAAAGAAATGTATTTTGCTAAGGTCTGAAAATTTATTCTTTAATTAAATTAATTACTTACCGCTGCATCGGAAAATTTCATATGACCACAACACGCATCAATTATTTACTTATATATAAACATATTTATTTTTATATTTCACTTATTTTTGTGTTTCAATCGATGAAATTTTTGAGCCGTAAGAAATATCTTCAGAAACTGCACATATTTTCTGTATAAACTTTAAATTCATTCCTCATTGTTGAACGATATTATGTCGACTTTTTTCTTATATAATAGAGTTGCAAATAGTCTGTTTGCCACAAATCAAATTTGAGTTCCAAAAACTCTTTCAAAGAACTGAATACAAGTTTAATTTTGAATTATTTTTATTTTTGAAAAATGATAAACGTTGATCACCCAAAAAATTTTCGTGTCTCTATTTAAAGGGTTTCTTAATGTGCCGTTAATAATCTCTTATTCAGTGGATATAACCACCTGTTCATTGATTTTTGTTTTTATAATATCTTTATGTTATTTTTCTGCAAATAAATGTATATTATAACAGTTTGTTTATGATTTTTATTTATGAAGTTTTTTTGATTTTCTTATAAGTAATTCAATATATATATATATATATACAAAAATTGCTGGGATTTTTATTGTTTCTTTTTTTTTTTACGCAACAATATTTAGGTTGAGTGGCATTTGCGCTCCACTAGTTAACCCCCCATGTCATTAAAAGATATTCAGGATTGTCACATTATAACCGTTATCTTTGCATGAAAGATTTGGCGATTTTACAACGAACGCCAAATGGTAATCACAGTTCAGAGTAATAATGATACTCCATGTCCTTGAAAACGAGACGAAGCTTCCGTGGGAAAACGGCTGTCTACCCTTAATTGCGTTTTAGACGAGAGTTTAAAGTAATAAAGGAAATGTGAGATATTTCATTAAAAAAATTTATGATAAAGGAACACGATTATAATTTTCTCGCACAGAAGGCATCAATAATTTTGATGTGCGTTATACAAATTCATCTAATAAAGTGAAGTTTAATTTTTATTTTTATGGGGATTTTAATCTCTATATCTCTTACTGTCTAACTTTTTTTAACAAAATGAAAAAAAAAAAAAAATACTTAGAAACTGCTTTAAAGTGAAATTTAAGTGGATATCAGTAATGCTTAGTTCTTTCAATTTGTATTTATGTATTCTTCTATGTATACATACTCCCTAAGCTTTTACTTCAAATGAGCTGTTTTTTGCAAAATATTAAGCGCTTTGTCTGAAATAAGATAGGAATCATATTAATAATTCAGAAAATAAATGCTGGTTAATTTTCAGAAAGAAAAAACATTTCTATAAGAAAATGTTGATAATTACTGATATTCCTTCATATTTGAAATATGTTACCTCATTTTCTAGCTAATTTACCGTCAGACAATTATACACAATCCAATGTACCATCAATCGGCATGTAAATGCATCTATAGTTCTTCATTAAAACGTTTAATTCTCAGATTCAGTATCATGATCTAAAGTTTTATTCGCAGGTAATGTAGTAACAAATTTCTGCCTATTTTCTTAAAAGTGCTGTCAATGATTTATTACTAATTTTCAATTTGTCTTAAATCTATATATGAAAGAAAGCTAAAAATAAAATATATTACTTTACATTTTATTCGTTCTTTTTTCGCCCCTAAATTTTTTTGCCAAAACTATAGATTTATATAGATTGAGAAATTACAATAGTAAATATTTAAATATTAGGCATTAAGATAAAAATAATTTTGCAGCTATGTTAGCATGGTTTCTAAAGTCACCTTTTCTTCTTCTAATAAAGCATCAAAAGGTTGCCCTAGGAAATAATTTTTTTAAATATTGCATCTAAACACTTCGAATTACAAAATTTCATTAAATAAGGTAGGCAATTGTACGAAAATTAATTTTTATATATCCATCATAATTTCAAGTATTAATTAGTACAATTTTTCTCTTATTTTTATCTATACGTACAAAATTTCATGTTTCTATCCAGAAAATTTTGAGAGACATGCTTAGTTTTAAATTTCGAAATACTGGTCACAAATGTGGAAGAAAGCGTTTATTTCGGAATGCAACTTGTACATCATCCAATCATTATGACTTCAAAAAAATTAAGAATCGCGCATAGCATTGTTTACTTTCATTGTTAGGCAGTTACACAAGGTCTTTATAAAGAAAAGAAACTTTTGGTTATGATGACGATTTATTTTGTAAGAAATCGTAATGCTTTTTTCAAGTTTTAGAAAAATACAATGTCGTTTTCAGTTCCAAACATTTTAATGGGCTTTGTGGTATAGATATTAAAAATTGTAGGAATAAGCGGAGAGAAATAGTGAGAATGAAGTGTCATGTATGTGATGAAAAAAAAATTTACATTTGCCTATATTTTTCAGGTTACCCTTTTATTAGATTAATAACGGGTGGTCCAGTGCTCAACATTTTAAAATAGACAAGGTTGAGAATACTTCAACTTTAATAAATGGCATTCATACAGAATATAAGATCGACGTCTAAAATCAAACAAATAGGCCATTTCGAATGCAAAATAAAAACGTTGTTTTTTTTTTTTTTTCTTTCTGATAATTTTTGTTTGGTGAGACAAATGTTGCTTTGATCTAGATAGAAACATTAATTTAAAAAAAAAATTAACGTTTGGAAAAATGAAGACAATTCATCGCCATTGGCAGGTTTTTTGTCCGCTGTTAGAGCTGTCGTTTTTAGAAGTTCTTGAGTTAGTCTAATTTTCTACAAAATTAGATTGTATAGTAACGATAGATTCAGTTAATTTTATTGGAATTATAACTGAAATAAGTAATGAATTAACTTTGTCTATAAATGTTTGATAAATCTTCGCTGATTCATTTAAAAAACCGGTCCTCATGTCCCATGAACTCAATCACATATGCCGAAGTATTATTAAGTTAATGTATTTCTGCATAGGTATTGGATGCGTTAATTTTGAACAAATTTTTAAACACTTTAATTAATAGAATACCATTCAATTTTTAAAAAATGTTATGAAATTTAACAAATATTATATGTTTTAGCAAAGTAAGAACGGAATTTAAACCGCTTGAAATTAAGCAACAAACATATCCTTCGAGATATATTTTACAGACCATAGTTTAGTATTTATTATAATATAATTTTATTTATAGATAAAACCATGTTGTTGTTTTTTTGGAGGGGAGATGAAGGGGGTTAAAGTTCATCTAAAAAGGGCTTAAATTGGAATTAAAATCATTTCCTGAATGTGAAGAGGTCTATTGTAGTTCTCAAGAACCAGTTATAAACATTATCATTATTTGAAATTAGAAAAGACTAAAAAAAAGTAATAATTAATATAAAAAATATTAATTACTACTTCTTCTGAAGAAAAAAAACAAAGGAACTCTTGAAATCTATTTATTATTTGCTATTATATATATATTACAATTTTACTTCTACTACAATGACATTTAACATGAGCACTATTGAGATTAACAATTTTTGGCACTTTTACATCTACAACAATTATTACTAATTATTATTCTAAAAATTTGATATATCTATAATTTTTAGCGCCTAGTTTTCACACATTATTTCAAATTCATTTCAGTTATATTACAGATATTTGACTAATTAACAATTATTATAGAAGTTTGCTATTCTTAAGTAAGTTATTTTATTCTTTTTGACAATAATACAATCAGGATAGATATTAAATGAATTTTTTCTTCAATTTTGAGTATAAAGTATAGCTTTACATTGATAATATCAAAATAAATTTTTCTCTGATTTTTTTGAAAATTTCAAACTGATTAAATCAATTTTTAGTGGGATATGAAGCGATATTAATTGCATTTCACTCACAGTAGTTTCGTTATTTATTTTAATTGTAAACGTCTTATAGCTTTAGTTAACAAAATATTTGTGTGAGATAAACCAAAAAGCTTTTGTAAGAATAATAAATTTTATTTTTTTAAATTATAGTTTTTTTTTAAAAAAATTCTATCTTAATATATTTCTGTCTGTTTTAAACAAAAAGTTATTTGTCAGTTTTAATTGAGTTTTGTTTTTAAATCAAATGTCATTTTTGGCAAGAAAACACTTTTCAATTTTTCAACACAATCTGTATTAGAATCTATCTTTTGAAAATGTCAGAGTTACTAGATAAGTACGTTTTTTTTAAGCTCTGAATGACCGAATGTGCAAGTGTATGAATCGAATGTTCCAAATTAAATAATTTCGTTCTTGCCATATTCCTAAATGAAATCAAGGCGAAACGGAATATAAATCGAAATTAAGGCTATTAGGAATGATAACAAGAACATGTTAGTAACAACTAAGCAACCTTGAAAATTAATTTTACTAATTTTCAACTAAAATTTTTAGGTTGATTCCTCATACAAATTTTTTTAATGCTTTTCTAATTCAAAGAATCTGATCTTGAAGAAACTGAAGTACTTATTTGAGAATAAGTTCCTCATATTTAAATACTATTTGTTTAATTTATATATTGTTAAAAAATCTACAGCTTATTTCAGTGATTTATTAATAACGTATTGAATGCAGAAATAGTAAAGTAATTAATGAATAGAATACGGTACATTAATCATGAACAGAATCAGGTATAAGTCCAAAATTAAATTTCATCATGTAGTGAAAATTTAATTTCCATTGAGCATTTTATTTCTATTTTTAAGCCATTGTTCATTTCATTATAATCATTGTGCGCTCTCGATTCCTATTTCTTCATAATTCTCCAGAATGAGTCGCTAAAACGTAAGATTTTTTTTTTTTGCTTTTCAAATTAATAAATATTTTGAAACGGTTAGTATAACATCAATGTATGCAATGTATATAAAGTATCTCATACGTCACATTTTTCAAATAGTTTCCTAACTATTTTCAAGTGCTCATTAAAGTACTCATTCATTCATTATTAAAGTCTTGATGATATCGTGAGTCTTAATTTCCATCAAGTATAGTATATCATGTGAAAGATTCGAACATCATTTTATTTAAATAAGCCATTAAGAACTTCTTAAAAATTTTAACTGATTTTACAGTTTTAAAAAAGCAGATATTTTTTCTCAAAGTTAAGAAAGTAACAACGGAACGTTATGGTAAAATAGCAGAATTGATTTCAATTTCATTTCGATAAAAATAAAATGTTACAAATTACTTCTAAAATTAATTTTGAATTTTTTAGAAAATCTAAAGAAAAATTATCCCGAAAACGAAAATTTTGTCTTTGTAAAGTTAATCTTTTAAATTTTAATGTGACACAACACTTGCCAATAAGCTTTTTCGATTGATTAAGTTTAAATTAAGATTTAATAAATACAAAATTAACAATTTTGAAAAAGATTCTAACTATTGAATATCTATTGGTGAAGAAGTAATTATTTATGTACCAAATTTTATAAATCTGGGACCAGCTGTTTATATGTAGTTACTTTTTTGGTGATTTTTGTTTCTCGCGATTTACAAAAAACGAATTTAACAGTATGGCTGTAATATAAATATATTACAATTTTTAATTCGGAAACTGTAATTTATAGTACAGCAAAAAAAATTAAACACGAAAAATTAAATGAAATTAATTTAAACACAAATAATCAAATTAAAACATGAAATTCCTCGCAAGACTATGCTGTATTTAAAAAAAAGAAAATTGTAACATTCTTACGTCAAAAATCAAATTTTAATAGTCTTTCTTAACAGAAAATCTACCAACGTATTCATGTTATGAATTTTGAGGTAAAGTAGGTAAATAAATAAATAAAATAAATTCCTTTTTTAATTTTTTGAAGGCGTTTCACGTATTTTAAAATTGTTTAATAGCAACATTTTACGGAAAAAGTTGCTCAGAAATATTTTGATGAGTAAAATTATTTGAGAAAAGTGTTAAGAATTTTTTTCTCGTTTTCCCTATTTCAACCATTTAACGATAAGGAGTTCATTTATGAGGGCTAAGTGCTTTTACGGTAAGGGGGGGAGTCCACCTAGTAATCTTATCTTATCATAAAGTAATCTATCACTGCCTAAAAGGTCATTAACGAAGGGGTACGACACCGAAAAAAAAACACGAGTGGAATATGCGCTCCACGCCAAATTTTCCTGCCAAAGGTAATAAAATTCCAGTAAACCTAAAAACTGGGGATAGGAAATGATAATTGGAGCGCAAATGCCACAATCCCAATATTTATTACAAATATTTTCCGAAGTTCCAGGTCGATACAACGGATTTAAAATGAAGCATCTATTACGCTGCCATCTATTGGATAGTATGGTAACTAATATTTGATTGTCATAAATAGTAGAATTAAATGCTTAAAATTGAAGCTGTTTTTTTAGTTGCAAAATTAATATCTGGCCTACGTTTATTAATAAAAAAAATATTGTATTTCAATTACATTGGATTATGTGTTCTTTCTTTTAAAGAGCATAATAATTCGCAAGTTAAGATATGCTAATATGCGAAAATGATTATTTGCAAACATGAATATAAGTGATTGAATACGAAAAATTGAAAAATATAAATTTTAAGTTTCTAAAATTTATGAAAGTTAATGGATTTTCATTTGTTATATATTTCATGAGAAATTTAAAATTTTATAAACCTTTTATATATTTTTAATCCAAGAGTTAATTTATAAAATGGAACTGTTTTCTTTTCAGATCGATTGTTTTAATACAAAATAACTTTAAGATGAATTGTATTTGTCTCATTTCGTGAAAAATGAGAATTAACATCATTTTTGGAAACCATTTTTTTTTCCATTTAAATTATCCTACCGAAAAATATATTTTTTTAAATTTTTATACTGAATAAAAAACATTTCTTATAAATTAGAATTTTGTCTTTTAATCTGAAGAATTTTCTATAAAAAAATATTGTGTAGTAAGTTTCACATTTTTTTATGCAACATTATTCACTTACTTTAAATGAAACTTAATTAGCTGTTTTGGATTTTTTTTAAGTACAACTTAATCATTTATGCTCTAATTCAAATTCTCTTCTTATTTCTTGTTTTTATCAACATGTGAGAACAACATATTTCTTTAATAGTTGAAAATTTAAATTAAACTTGAATTAAATTTTTTGTTTGACAATTTTCCACATTTTTTTCTTTTTAAGATTATTTTTGATTATGAAATTGTATTCATGTTTTTCCTTTCTGAAATTTATTTACACCTATTTCATAATTTCATCAAATCTTTAAATCAATTTTCTTTCTTTGAAAAATCTTCATTACAGACATCATAACAATTTTAATCAAGCACTATCCTTAAATTTTAAACTATGAACAAATAATAACTAATTATTAGATAAGATTTTCTTCCCTCTTCTTGTATGAAATATTTCTTTATGACTAACAAAAAGAAATCCGTTGAGAAATAATTTTATGGATTATTTGTAATGTTTTCTTAACTTCTAAATTTAGAGATATTTTGATCTGATAGTTTAAAAGAAAATGGCAAATTTCCTTTTTTAAAGAATTAAAGTACCTGTAATAATTCATCTATATTATTTTTATAATAATATAGATTAATAATATTATTTAATTAATCTCTCTCTCTATCTGTATGTATATATATATATATATATATATATATGTGTGTGTGTGTGTGTGTGTGTGTGTGTGTGTGTGTGTGTGTGTGTGTGTGTGTGAAATACTTTCATATCCTTTATATATATATATATATACTGATGGAAAAAAAATCCCAGTACCAAGAAAAAATCATTGTACAGTAATGAAATTTTAGGAATACATTTGTCTAGGTAACATATTTAATTGATTAAAGTTTCAAGATCACAGGTAGAGCCATTGGCGAGAAGAGCCATTTCAAATGTGAAATGTAGGTACATTAGTAACCGGTGTAACCGCCAGAATTTTGAATGCAAGCATGCAAACAGGTGTCGGATATCAGTTTGTGGGATGGTGTTCCATGCCTGTTGCACTTGGGCGGTCAATGCAGGGACGATTGATGCTGGTTGTGGATGACGCTGGAGTTGTCGTCCAATGATGTCCCATACGCGCTCGATTGGAGAAAGATCTGGTGATCTAGCAGGCCAAGGCAACATGTCAACACTCTGTAGAGCACGTTGGGTTACAACAGCGGTATGAGGGCGTATCCTGTTGGGAAACACCCCCTTGAATGCTGTACATGAATGGCAGCACAACAGGTTGTATCACTAGACTGACGTACAAATTTGCAGTCAGGGTGCGTGAGATAACCAAGAGAGTGCTCCTGCTGTCATACGAAATTTCTCCTCAAACCATAGCTCCAGTTGTAGGCCCTGTGTGTCTAGGCCGCAGACAGGTCACTAGCAGGTGTTCACCTGGCCTCCTTCTAACCAATAAACGGCTATCACTGCGACCAAGGCAGAACCGGCTTTCATCAGAAAACACAACAAATCTCCACTCCATCCTCCAATGAGCTCTAGTTTGACACCACTCACGTCGCAAACGGCAGTGGTTTGGAGTCAGTGGAATGTACTGTACAGGGCGTCTGGCTCAGAGCTGTCCTTGAAGTAACCGATTTGTAATAGTTCGTTGTGTCACTGTGGTGCCAACTGCAGTTCGAATTTCAGCTGCAGTACGATTAGCCACAGCCATACGCCGAATACGACGGTCTTCTCTCTCAGTAGAAACACGTGGCCGCCCGGAACCTGGTCTTCTTGAGGCAGTACCTTCCCTTGACTACTACCGCCAATACTCATGCACAGTGGATACATTCCTGCCAAGTCTTTCAGCAATATCGCGAAAAGAAAACCCACCTTCTCGTAGCCCTACATCACGACCGCGTTCAAACTCAGTGAGCTGTTGATAATGGCTTCTTCGTCTTTTCAGAGGCATCCTTGACTAACATTAACCCACTACGTCAAATCTCAACTGTAAATAACGATCACGAAGCTTATAGCGCTTATTTAAAGCAAACCTCATTTGCATGTTCATAGTGTCGCTACTAGCTCCACACTTACGCGCGTAGCTCGAAATTTGAATCGACGTCATCTTTCAGATGTATAAACACGTCTATCAAATTTCGTTTATCTAGCACAGCTCTTTCCTAGTGTTGGGATTTTTTTTCCATCAGTGTATATATATATATATATATATATATGTATCTATCTATTTATATATATATATATACACACATTTTCTGTAAGGGTGATACCATTTGCCTTTTAAAAATTGTGCTCTTACATGTTAACTTGAAATTTGCGATAGCTGATTTCAATTTTCTTAATATTTTTTAAGGCAATATAATTTTTTTTATTATTATAGGAAGAATAAAGTAACAGAAAAAATTTATCATTAAAATTAGCAGAATAATTTCCTCAAGTTTAAAATTTTTTTTCGGCATTATAAATCTATTTTAGCCTTTATATGCTTGTTACATCATTTTACTTTAAAAATTTATCAATAAAATAAAAAGAAAAAAATTAGTTGAATATCTGATTATTATTTAACTATTATCATTTCATTTTCTCATTCCTCATATCATTGTACAGATTATAGACAACATTTTGCTTTAGTTTTCAACAATGGAAAGAATTCTCGTGTTTAAATATTTGACGAAACAATGGAAACAGAATTTCAGAGCAACAATGCAATCTATTGTCAGAAATAAAGAAAAAGACATTTTTTATAAAAAGATTTACAAAATTTCTCATAAGATTTACATGACGATTTTGCACTGCATTTTTTTCCATGAAAAACACACAAGTTTTAGAATTAATATGAAAGACTAAGAAAGCAGACTCACTGCTTTATTTTAAATTATATAAAAAAAAATAATAATTTTCAAGATAATTCCTTAATATATTATTTTATAAATTCTCTTTAGAATTTTATAAATTCTGAAAGAATGCATAATTTTATATGTCTTTTTCAACTTCTTTATTTTTTAATGAAATGATTCAGAATGAAAATGGTGCTAAAAATTGAATACCCCCATAACTTATTTAACCATGACATTAGTAAGATATTTTTAATTATTTTTTAGATATTCATTTAATATTTGATTGATTCAATAAATTTAAATTCTAATTTTTGCTGTTATTACTTCGTTTATTTAAAACACGATTAATCTAAATTTATTTATCCTTCAACAATTAAGACTGCCATGGATAATTGAAAAATGCAATCAAAATCTGATAGGGTTTGTAGAACAGCGCAACAGTCTCTTGTCAAGCTTTCCATCAAAAAGTGAACGCCAGATGATGTTTTATCTAATCTGTCAGCTTAAAATAGTCAATGGTTAAATATTTTTGAGGGAATTTTAAAAGCTCTTACAGCTGTCTGAATTCAGATTGTAACTTTTAGTTCACTCCTGAAACTCAATTTTCGTATATATTATACTTTATCTATTATCATTGCCAACAACATGGTTATGGGATAATACAGGTATCCGTTATGATTCCATCATATAATCAATGATTCTTTTAACCCTTTCAGGTGCGGGTCATTAATTTTTTTAAAGTATAGCGAAAAAATACAATCAATTTGATTAATAGGCTGTATACACAGGGATTTTATAGTCATTTTTTAACTTGCCTTCTTTTGCTGGGGGAAAAAGGTGTCCTCAACTAGGGCACTGTCTGTCTAGAGCAATTTTCGAGTAAGAAAAGCTTTCGAAATAATTGGGTAAATCTTTTATGACAACAGCAGTGATTAGAAATATTTTAGGTTTATAGACTCTTTTATTCATATTCAAGGTAATTAGAATTATTTAATGTCACTGCCAAAGTCTTTTTCCCTAACAATTTTCAAAATATATTTAAGGAAATTTTTTCGCTAACAACTATCCTGAAGCCGAAACAAACAAAAGCAAATACCTTTATAATGTAGTTTTGAATTGAACCAAATTTGTTTAAAGTACTTATTCGGAAAATGACCGACAAGGTTTGTAAGTCAACTATCGAGAGATGATTGAGAGGCTCAATATAAATTACATACAGATCAGGAATGCATTTTTCTGTCTAGATTGCTGTGACAAATCCAGATGGTATTATTTATTTTTAGTAAGCTCAGATTTATTTGAATTGATTTCATTTGATTCAATTGCTTTGAAATATATTTCTTATTTTTATGCAACTTATAATTTTTACAATTAGGTAATTTTTGGGCAATTTTCTTAGAAAATAATATTAATTTTATCATATCTTCATTGAAATATTTTTATTAATGAAAACTTGTAAATAAGTGAACCACTGTAAAACGTCCTAAATGTTAAGTTCTGAGTTACTGATAACACTATTTCTACATCTTGTGTTTGTTGTTGTGCCATCACAGTTGTTTAAGCAAATACCCATAACAAGCACACAAATCTTCAAAATCAATATCTCATTATCTTCCAAGTTTTTGATTTGCACATAACTGGTTCACAACTGGTTCCATTTGTTTTTGTGTGATCGCTAATGTGCTATGTCCAAACTAAACGCATGACGCAAACTAATGCTTTCTTATCTTTGATTTATTTGTTTCATTTCAGCTCTTACATTTCTTTAAAAATAATATTATCTTTGCTTTTGTCAAAGCATGTTCCCTTTCTGTTCGTATCTTCTTCTATGCTACAGGTATATGACAAATTCATAGAGATACCCATTTAAAAATGGGTCGTCAAGCGAGCATCCAATAAAAGGCTGCCTCGTGTTGCAACAGTACACTATCTAATGGTGGTAAAAGGGAAAACATCAGTCAAGCATTTGGCAGTTTGATAGTTGCATGAGAAAATTCAGTACCTAGCAAAGTGTGCTTATGCCCGACCTCTCCGAAGTGAAAAAATGCATGATAATTGGAGTTCGCCTCCCTGGAGCATCCGTGTCCAAAACAGTCTACCTTGTGGGTGTTTCAAGGACCACTGTGTCAAAGAATTTTGCAGTCTATACAAACATGGGTAAGGTATTTTCTAAGGATCATAATAGTGAGCGAAAGTCGAAGTTGAAGTTGAAGGACAGTGATAGACAGGTGTCGAAGAGGAGAGTAGCCCGAAATCTTGAGACTACCCTACCGCAGGTAACGTCTGAGATGAATACCGACCTTCAGAACTCCTTATCCATGAAAACTATTCAACAAAAGTAGCATCATGGGAATATTCATGTCAGAGTAGCTATTCAAAAATTGTTAATTTCAGTGCGGATTGCTTTGAAGAGTGGTGCCAATCCCTAAACTGGACACAATTGAATTGGGAAGAAGTCATCAAGTCTGATTAATCCTCATTTACATTATTCCAGACCATCGGGCGTGTGTTTGTCTAGCGAACACCGGCAGAAGCATTTCAAGATTGACTGTCTGTTTAAAACCGTGAAACATGGAAGGAGGTTCTATGATGGTGTGGGACGTAATATTTTCCCGCGGATTGGGGCATCTCGTTGTTTTGAGAGAATAATCACATGCAATTATTTTCTAAGCATTTTCGTGGATCATCTTAGCTCTACGCATCAAACTCTCTTTCCGGGAGAACGTTCTATGTTCCAAAATGATAAAGGCCTTGATCATACATCTCGCTGTGTTCAAACATGGCTACATGAGCATGATGATGAAGCAAAACATCTAACCAGATGTCCTCAGTCTCCAGGTCTCAATTTTATTGAGCTTATGGAGGATTTTTTCGAGAACAAAGTCCGTGATCGGTTTCCTCTTCCAACATCACTATTTGAACTTGAAACGGCCCTGCAACAGGAAAGAATTCCGATAAACTTTGTCTAAAACCTTTAGCTGTCAATCCCACATCAAATGCAAGTTGTCATTCAGACCAAAGTTGATCCAACACCTTGCAAATTAATCATTTTCATTTTTTCCACATGTATTCCTATTATTTTATCCTGTTCCTATATGTCATTTGATGAAAGATTTCTATATTCATATATAGATAAAATATTGATTTTTGATAATAGTTTGTAAACTCTAATTTGAGAATTCAAAACATTGAGAATAAAATTTAAGTATAATTTTTTTTTGCTATGAGACAATTAAAATTAAATATTAAGAGATCATCATAAACCATAAATAATAGTCTATATAATTTTAGCATAAAAGTAAATTTTGGTATTTTAGGCAGATTTTCTAAATTTTAACAGTCTATGGGAGAACTGACAATTCAAGAAATATTTTTTCAATTTTTAATCGTTAATTAGACTTTAAAAACTCATTTTGTGTCATGAGAATGCTATAATTGAAAATTGAACTTGCCTCATCATTGTGTTGAGTCCTTTATTAATTACCCTCTATTACATGATCAATGCATAGAATAGTAGGATAATCTCGTCTTTCAACTCGTGAAGCGTTGACTTTTTTTATTTTCTAATTGTTCATAACTTGTGACGCACTTTAACTTTAAAAGTTAATTTAACAATGTGGTCATTGTCTTTCATACAACAGATTTCATCAATAACAAATTGCTTAACATTTTCTTTGCCTTTTTAACTTTAAAATGGAAAAGCGTGATTATTAGAGACCTATTGAAAAGAACTCTGCTGTTAAGTTCTGGGATCGTCGAATGCTTTCCTAGAACTCCTCATATGTTTAACATTAACACATTAGTATTATGGTTTAATTTCTCTTTCAAATTCTATTTGGATAAAAGGAATGATTAAAATGTGTAAATTTCACAGTCTTTTATTTAAGAAATTAGTAATACACATATTCGGCTGAAATTCTTCTTATTATTATTGCCAAAGCGTTGAAATGTGATTCATTATTTTGAAAAGCTTTTTAAACTAAAAACTTTTTTAATATAAAATATATATAAATGAAAATAAAATTTTTATATATTAAATGAGATGAATTTTTTTTTTGTTTAATTTGAAGCTATTATCACCAAAAAATACTGCTGAATAAAGTTAAATATTATTTTATTTAAAAAATAATAATTTCCCTGGAGCATTATTAACCACTCGTATCGAATTATTACATATGCTTGCGTTCTTCTAAGTGAATATAATATTATTATGTATATGCAATAAGTCGAAACAAAATAAGTGCACTTTTATAGTATTATTATACATGTTATTATTGCATAAAAATAATTCGTCTGAGTGTTGAAATTTTATTCCTATGGAAATTCTCAAAGAAATATATCCCAAAAAATATTAATATAAGTAAATACATGTAAAAATATCGTTATACTAAAAAGCAAAATGTATTTAATATCTTTCAAACCTAATTTTTTCAACAAATTTATTACTATTTTTACATGTGTTGATTCTGTTTCGACTGCATTTAAGTATATATTTTGGGCTTAAATATGAGAAAAAAGGTTTTTGCTGATATCAAAATCTTCTATACTTTTTAAATAAATTCAGATTTTTATTATTCTTCCAGACTTTTTTTATTGATATCATGCTCCTTGGAGGGAGAAGTACGTGTCATTGATCTGCTTTTATTATAAAATCTGTAGAAACAAAGAATGAAGTTATTAAGATCAAGAACTATTCAGTTATTTTAATAAGTAATTTTAAAATTATTTTTGATAATTTTTAGGCAAAAAAGTGATATTTATTAAACATTACTAGTATAAAACTTTTTTAAAGAAAAGTTTCATAAAAAGTAATTTAATAAAAACTATCTTATCTTAGATACCAAAAAACTAATCATAACAGTCACCCCAAATTGCGATTTCAAGCTTTTGTGGATCCCCCCTTCCTTCCGAAAAGTAATATCAGTTTTTTCTTGTGTATATGAATAGTATAATTTGAATGTAATGAACTCTAAGAATTATAGTTTAGTTTACGATTTATATATCAGAATTTTAAATCTGTATCGAATGTTTCTCAAAATTCATCTTTATAAAATTAGTACTACTCATGTTTATATATGAACGTAATAATATGAAAACTTTTGATAGATTAAATTAGCTCGTGTAGTAAAATTATAAATTTAAAAGTAAAATTATAAATTTATTCTAAAGTTTGCCATATCCGCTAATGAGTAGATTACATGCTTATCTGACGAATGTACCGGAAATTGACAATTCATAAATGAAACGAACTAAACAAGTCAGTACTAAAATATTATTTGTACACTGAAATCAAGGAATGAGTAATAACCAGTTGTTTAATTCTTTCAAAAGTTTATATCTCCAAAGCGTTATAAAACTGGGTCGATATTTTTTTTAAAAAATTTTAAATTTTAATTATAAAAACAATCTTTGAATATTTTTGAATTATTTTTCTAAAATTAATAGATAATCTGTCTCAATAAAAGATAGTAACTTTGATTATAGTTATCACCAGCTTATCACTTAGTTAACTGCAAAAAAAAATTTTCATTCCCAATTTTTTATAGCTTAGCCAAGTTCGAAAAAAAATATTTACCGCAGATTTAAAATCTTTCATTGATAATAGAGTGACCAGTTTACAAATCATTTCTCACATAATAAGAAAGATAAAAATCCGAAACATATTATTTACAAACAACTTCAAATTTGTAAACATCGTGTTTTTACTTGAGGAAAGATCCCGACGAATTCGAACGCCAGTTGCTATCCGTTAATAACAAGTGAATTGAAGTTCCTACGTGTTGAAATAACACATTTGGCGCTCACTTACTTTTGGCGTGAAAAAAGTTTTGATTTGGCGATAAATCTTTCAGATGCGGCAACCACTAATGGAGAAGTTTTTCGCTCTGTTTCAGTTCCCAACACGTGATGTTGGATAGAACAACAGAATTCCCGTCACTATGTTGTGGATTACATTGCTCATTTTGAATCTCCATAGGATTCAAGCAGGATATAAAGGTAAATTTTATCCAAATATGTTTCTTTCATATTTAGACAATAAAAGTATTAAAATCATTCTTTATTATTTTCATTATCTGATAAACTTTCCAAGTACTTTTAAAAAAAAGATAGGTTAAAATTTTAAAAGTGTTAATGTAAAGCGAGTGCTAATGAAGAAAATGAATGCGAATCTCAAAATTTATGAATTAAAACGAAAATTTATTTGGTTCAATTATCTTATAAGTGTTTTCTCTTGAATTACTATCCGTATTCAAAATTAAATTTGTTTGCTTTGAATTTGATACGATAAATGATATATGTGCCAGAAATTGAACATATTGCATGCTTTGAAGTATGAAAAAAGAAATGAAATTTACAGATTTTATTGATATATATTTAGAAATGCAGTAAACGTTCAAATTAATTTGCTCGTTATAGATATTTTTTTTTGTCGCACTTTAAAAAACGTTGGTAGAAAATATGTTTTAAATACTGTTTTAAAAATATTTGAAGCAATACAGTTTTTTTTTATGCAGAGTACCATCTGTAAAGGCTATTAGCATTATCATTAAGAAATTAAAAATCCTATTTAAATATTGTTAACTTATTATGATTTCTAAATAATTCGTAATATTTTGTACATTTAGTATTATACAAAAAAAGTATGATTCTTTTTGGAAAACCGAATTTTTTTTTACCTTAACCGTAAAAAATAGTACATTTTTTAAAATAATAATCTAAAAAATGCATTAACTGTTACATTTTTAATGAATTCTCATTTTTGTTCATAACCTTCAGTTCACAATCAAATGAAAAATAATATTTTGAAATTTATATCTGAAATGGCCGTTTTAGACAAAACAAATAACTTAATGATGAAAACAAAATCGATAAGCTTCCTGTTCCCAAATAACATCAGCATGATAAATTTGTCTTTGTTTATGTTGAGACTTGTGGAATTACGTTTTTGTAAAATAACATTATAGTGAAAAGAAAAATTTATTAGAATTGATTTCACCAGGTTTAGTACAAAATCTTTGCCGGAAATGACTATTGAGTTTAAAATATCTTAAATTGTTCAACTTTTCCTGATTAAGAAAACTTATACATTTTCCATGCATTTCGGATGAATTATTAGTTTGTTTAAAGGTAAAAAAAAATTAATACTAAGCCCAATGTCTTGTTTAATTTCACACTATTTAAGAGATACATAAGTTTCAAATCTAGGGAAAAAATATACAATCATGGGGAATTGACGTTTGAACGCTTAAAAAAATTATTTTGCATAATTATATGAAATAAGTATTGTAAGCAATAATTGCATATTTTTATTTAAATTGAAATCGCATAATACAAATATATATAAAATGCAAAATTATTTAGTGGACTTAATCCTCAATTTATGCATTATACTGCAGTTCAATGATAACGTTAAAACTAATTGTAATGAAATTAATGAAGTATTTAACTGAAAGAGAAGTATTGATTTCAATTTACATTTAATATTGCATATGTAAAGGAACAACAACGCAAAACATTTATTTTCCCTTTAATTCGTCGGTAAATTCAGCCATGTTTTTTTAATGTAAGCTCACTTTGAGATTATTTTGACCCCAAAATGTCAGGCTCTTACTTACTATCTTATTGGTTATTTTTAGAAAAATTAAATACAGTCAGATTATATTAATGGTTTTTCATGGAAATGTATAGTGTTTAAAACATAAATCTAATTTTTGATTAGAAGAACTAAAACTGTACTTATTTTTTTTCATGCCTTTTCTGTACTCCATTTCCATAAAATTAGTTATTTTCAAAGTAAATAGTTTTTTTCTGTATAAAAATATTGAAAGGACATAAAAATCATTTTTTTTACTTATAGCTTACATTTAAAACGTATTAGAAAAAGAACTAAAACATTGAATAAACACATCCATAAACATTTTTAATCAGTCTTCGTTAAGTATAAAATGAATGTTTACATATGTTTCAAGATTATTTATTAATATTATAAGAGGATGCATTTTATATAATAGTTTCTTTTTCTATGAGCTGGAAAGAATTTAAATTATATTTTCTAAAGTATTCGGAATCTGCGGGGTTTTTTTTGTCCAATTTTGTATGCTAATCACATTTTAAAATTTCATCAATATATTACAAATCTAAGTTATCACCATTTTCACTATCAGCCGAAACATTTCAAAAATCTCTGAATCATTGTTACTCGCCTCTTATTCGCAAGCTGTCATACCAATAGCATTAAAAAATTTGAAGCGCTAGCTTTGGCAAGGGTCTATTTGGCTTAGATCCTCCAATATGCATTGGTAGAAAATATATACAAATGAATATGTTCCAAAAATGAAATGCATTGTTTCATTGATTTTTAATGCTATATTTTTCTTCTTGTAGTTCCTCTTGACCATTAAGAAAATAGCAATTGTTTACTTATGAATAATTCATAGAATTTCTAAACAAAAGAGAAAGGTCGGGATGAAAAAGACTCCGTGTGTGTGCTAACAGGTTATATTACTTAAATGCAATATTTAATATAATTTAACTTTTTGGAATTTGCATTATTATTAGTATTTTTACTTTCCCTTATGAGAAGTATTGAAAGAAAAAAAAGTGATGTGATCATTAAAACATTCAAAAACATTCAAAACCCCAAAAAATACAGTTTTAGAATTATTTGAAATTTCAGAATTTGTTTGCCTATGAACATGATAACCAAAAAAGGGATGGGGGGGTAGGTGAAAAAAGAAAATATCAAAGTGAAAAAAGTAGAATTTTGCTGACAAATTTTATTTTGTGATTTCTATCAAAAATTAGGCCAAATCCATCAAAAATTTGAATTGTCAGTTCTAAAGCATGACAGTATAAAAACTCAAAAATTCATTAAGCTAGATAAAGGATGATTTTTTAAATATTTCAACATCAAAAATTGTATAAAATTTCCCATTTGACAAGAAAAAAAAGCCTGTAGTATACATATACGAATAAATGGAAATGTAGTTCTTCTGGTTCGAGATAATTCAAATGCATTTGTCTGGAAGCCTTGAATTTGTTTTCTTAATGACCTCTGTAAGCTAATTTGCATTGAATTAGTATTATTTAATTTAATAGATCGAATATGGGCTTTAGTGAATAATTTTTAAAACTACCTTCGATACCCGTTTCGACTGTGTTCCTGTTATTTGCTATCTTCTCCTTGTTTCTTGTTAGCTTGTGACAGTAGAGATTTTATGATTGGAAACGATGGCAGATTTGGACAATTTGAGTCCCTAGAAGTTCACTTTAACATTATGATGTTGTGCAGTTTTCACAAATTTTTAACATAAAAATTTATTTTAAATTAATATTTTTTAATTTATCAATTTTTTGAATATGTACTTCCATTATCAATTATGATTCCAGATTATTTGGCATCCATGTTTGTACATAATTTTATTGAAATATATATTCGGTTATTGTAAATATTCTTATAACGAAATGAAATGTTGAAACCGGGTGGAACATGCCCAATTATAATTAAATGTTAATTTTGTCTGAATAATTCATCATTTATAGAATTTGTATTTTATTTACTATTTTACTTTTTCGGTAATAAATAATACCTAGTATTTACAGGCGGAAATCTGCTACTAATGAAAACTGCAATTATAGACTATATTCTATAATATTCTACTACGCATGAAAGCGTGCTATATATTTCAATTTTACGTCATGGTTAAAACATCTTTACATTGGCTTGGCATAAAACCATAGAATGTTAGATGGGAGTTCTCATCTTGGATAATGATTGATGATTACGATTTAAAATATCATTTGTCTAATTTAAACAAAGAGGGTCACTAGCCTAATTAATATTAATTTTTTTTAAAATAGAAAGAAATTTAATGCAATTAAAACATTATCATTAACTCATTTAATGTAATTAAAACATTAAACTGAGCAACATTATCTTAATCTTCTTAATTTATACAATTTTCTGAATAATCTAATTAAATATACCTATTTTTGAGAGTTGTGTTTTTTATTACAATTAATGAAACTGATCATTATGAAATATGTAAAGAAATTTATCGAAATAATTTTGTACATTAATGAAATGTACTTAGAGCAGTCAAAACTCATGAATGGCAAATGAAATTTTTTCTTTCATTGCTGTGTATAATGATTCAGTGTTTTTTTAATATAATTTTTATTAATTCTTTGTAATAAAAAAGTATGGATTCGATACCTATCTCATCTGAAGATTTCTGTTTTCATGGATATCATGAAAACTATGCATAAGTGCAACTTTATGATCAGTTTATGCAATATCCTTATAATGGTGTGCTATGAGAACTCTAATAGACTCACAAACTCTGGTGTAGCGTTACAAATCCAATTAATAAAGATCTAATTAGTTTAAAAAATAATCTTTCTGAAAATTTATGAAAGTATAAGTGATTTGTTTGGCAGTTTTTACTCTTAGATTTCCATTTCGATTTCATTTCGAGGAAAATGCTGTTATTTCGATTAGGTAATTACTCTTTAAGCAATTGTTTAAGTTAATAGCAGGAATTGACGTCCTGTTTTATAACTTTATAAATATTACTTGGAATTTTCCAAATTCATTGCTCAAACATGCAACAATATTGATTAACTTTTCATTAAAAATTTCGTAAACATTAGCTTTGCTTCATAAAATAGCATTTTCATAATAAGCGTCTATTACTAAAAAATAATAACATAATTCTGGATCATGCATTTTCATAATTTATAAAATCTCTGGATTTCACTATTAAAATCAATCAATGTAAATCTTACGCATTCTTATATTTTTCTGGATCTCACAATTTATAAATATTTTTCTGTTTAAAAAGTAAATGCACTTCCTTTAGCAAATAATACATGCTTTATTAACACATACGATGTTTTGAAAGATGGAAAATATATAATAATAAAGATATTGTATCAAAATTATAATTATGAAATGCAGTCCTTTAATTATAAATTTGTTGCTTTATAGTTAAAAATTTGCTTTAAATGTCCTCCCTTTTTTTACTACCCTTATATTCTACATTAATTCCTTTAGAACAAAATGCTTATTTATATACCGTATGCTTTATAAAAAGTTATAATGAAGCATATTAATTCCATGTTAACCTTAATGAAAGTTTTAAAATGTAATCGGTTTTTCTCATAATTTTTTTTCTGTCAGTTGCAAAATTTTATTTTATGCAGGGTGGCCATGAAAAAATGTGCGGTTTTTGGTGTTTTATTGTGAAAAATGTACTTTACCAAATTTAACGGACATTTTTTAATGTAATAATTTTCAATTATGACAAAAGAAAGAAAGAATTCTAATTTTCGCTACCATTTGTAATATGGTGCTACTAAGGCAACCGTTTTAGCAATTAATCAAAAGATTTGAGTTTCGCTGCAAATTGAATCTTGGCACTGTTGATGTAACTCAATAAAATGAGATGAAATTGGCATTGTTGATGTTGATGGAACTCAATGAGTTGACCACACAAATTTTCGATAAATACATTGTAAGGATTAATTTTATACTATCCTATTTAAGCAAAGCTTTCCAAAGCTCATTTATTTGATTTTCAGAATTAAAATGACTATTTTTCTTAATAAACGCGATTTTTTTAGATTATACCAGTAAACCAAAAATCACTGGCTATAAGATCCGGGGAATGCTATGACCATATACAAAATTCCACGGCTAATTATCTATTAATCTGTAAAAAGACTAAAAATCGTTTTTCAATATTACTTTGAAATAATAGAACAAATAATTGGAAAGCTTGTATGATGAAGTTCCTTTTTGGAGAATCACTATATTCTTTCATTTCATGTAATTGAAATTCCGCTTGTAGATTTCGTTACTCTGAATGTAAGTATTTGGAATTCATTAAAATCTATTTTTCAGTAACAGCAAAACAAAACAATTTTTTTACGAAAATCGTAGTTTTTGTTATTTTCTCGGATAATTGACTTCGCCAACTGAGTATGTAGTATTGCATTAGTGACGAAAATTGGAACTTGGTTCAAATAAATTGTAATTCTATGGCAGAAATAATGTGTGAATCAAATTTGTTTGTATATATATATATATATATATATATATATATATATATATATATATATAATGCTTTTTTATGGCTGATTCTATACCTCCTGCTTTCATAGTCACGGAATGGCTAAGCTTTAAACTCGCTGATTTTCATGATTACGCAAAATGACGATATTAAATATATATTTCATATTTGTCTCATCATTGCTTCAACTAAATGAATGTTTGGAAAAATAATTTAAAGATAAAAGGAATGATGCCTAAAGCAATATCATACTACAATTTTCAGGCTAATGATTAGAATTTTCTTTAATTTTTTTCTTTATATTTTTTAAAGCTCCTAAATTAAAATTTCAATTTATTTTATCACCATTTTTATGCATTCTTTCTTTTAGAAAACAATTTATTTTGAAAAAGGACCCGAAAAGCATCACAAACAATTATTTTATGAAAAAACTGACTTTGAATGAAATTTATAATCGAAAACTTGAAATCAATATGTTGTTCGAACCTTTAAAACATGAATTAAAATTTTTTCTTGGTGTAAGGATCTGCAATCAATTACATACTTTTTTGTCTTTAAAAGTGCTAGATTCTAATTCAATGTGACATTGAAAAATAGTGTCCCTGACGAGAAAACTAAATTTAGTGGTATCACCGTGACTTCTTTCACTAGAGCGGCATTTAAACTGCCTTAACTGTCGGCAGTGATGTATGTTCTAGTTGTTGATGGCGTTGAATCAGTGTGGTATCAGTGAATCTTCTTCTGGTTTTTAAACTTTTTGCTGCATAAGGACTTCGTAGTGCACATCCAACTTCTGTAATTAATTTACATGAAGTCTTTTAAATGCTGTTGTTTATGAAAGCAATTCTTTCTAGTGAAGCTATCGTGTTCCAGAATGTTTAATGTTAGTTTAATGGATAATTGCCGGTTTTAGAATATTTTATTATTTTTGTGTTTATTTCTTAATGTATCACAACTTGAACTTAAAAGGGTCGTGTCGTAAGATACGTGATATTATTTCAAACTTGGAGTTTTTCTTATCAGAACACATTTATGCGTCTTAAAACTAACAAAAAAATGGGTTATTTATTTTGCTGTGAAGGATTTCAAAATTTGAAAACTGTATATAAAAATAATTCTTTTAAAAAATTCGTTCTTAAATAATGTGACTGAGAAACAATTTTAGAAAATGTTTTGCCGCTATTTTTGGTACTTATTCAGAAAATTATTAATGTGTGCTTCAACTGCTCATCGCTGTAAGAGTTGTTCAAATGATATTTTTACTATTTCTAATTCGATCAATTTATGCGTCTTAAAATTAAAGGAACCATAAAGGGTTGTATATTTTGCTTTGAAAGACTCCAGAAATTTAAAAGCATATATTACGTAATATTTTTTGAGATTTATTAATCTAAAACTTCGAAATAAATAGAAAAGTTTTTTAAAAAAATCTTACACAAGGAATTTGACTTAAAAATATATTGCCTCGATTTTTTTTTTTTTTTTTTTTTTTTTTTTTTGCTTATTGAGAAAAAATATTACAGTGCGTTTAAAATGCTCATCGTTTTAAGAATTATTTTATTTCCTATTCGAAAAAATTCATGGGTCTCAAAATTAAAAGAACATTACTGGGATATTTATTTTGCTTTGAACGATTTCAAAAATTAAGAAAAACGTATTTAACATTATATTTTTGAGATTCATTAATCTATACCAACGTACTTAATGGAAAAAAATCTTTACGAAAATTTTACTCAAGTAATGTGACAAAAAATTATCTTTAAAAAGATGTCTTGCCACTATTTTAGGTACTTATTCAGGAAAAAATATTAATGTGGGCTTAAATACGAATCGTTTTAAAATATATAAATACAATATTCTTTCCTCTTTTTCAGTATTTTATACATAACATGCCCATTCCATTCCACGCTCAACCACTAATTTCTCAGAGAAAAGCATGTGCTTTTAGTTGGAAAATGTTCTAAACGTCCTAAAGAATTATATTTTCAGTTGTTTGAGAACAAATATTATTTTACTTTTATAGGTTTATAATTATTATATTTTTATGTCATTTTAAAATTACGCTTATATATAGTCATTTTTTTTTCTTTTTAGTATCTAATTACTAATAAGTCACCGGTTCTGAAAAAAATAGGCATTTGAATATTTAGATTAATTTAATAAATTTTCTAACTTTTTCCTGTTTTAAAATTAGAATTAAGTTTAAATTAAAGATTTTTGTGCTTGAGATAATGACACAAACTATCTCGACGGCTACTTGCGATCAGATATTCTGTAATTTTTTAATATAATATCTATTACTTAAAAATTTTTCATAGATATTTTATATTAGACGCAATTAAAAATACCTAGTTTTAGGTGAGAATAGGAATTACCTCAAATGTTTCATTGCCTATGGGTCTTTCACATAATTTCATCAAGCCTTTTATAAGCACATGCTTTTTCATAGCTACTTCGCTAAACCATCAAATAAAAATCTCTAACATATAATCTTTTATACATGTTTTTTAAAATTATTTTGTAATGTCTGACAAGGATAAATGTAGGCTGTCACAATTAGTAACTAAATCTGCCAGTTGGTGTTTAGATAAAAAATAAAATAGAGAATTCAAGTTCAGATTTTAAAAAATGGCAGGCATTTCAATTCTGCAACATTAGCGTCGTTAATTCTTTTGGCTTAAACAGATAAAAGTTGAATATTAAACAAAACAAAAAATAGTATCAGCTATAACTTTTTCTACCTTTATATAAGAGTTATCTGTTTTTCTCAACACTTTCTCACTACGTGATTCGCAGATTTATGAGATCATTTATAATTCAGAGGTGGTCTTAAACTTATTTCAATGTCAAAAAGCTTTTAGAGAAAAGCTGATGCGAAATAACAGGCTTTAGCATTATACAAAGAAAATTGATTAACCTTAATTTATGATAGATGAAACTCAAGGTTCTCATGCAAAAAGTTCTATTCATTCTGATACTTAAAATTCACATTGATATCACAAAAAATAATTCGAAGCTTAGTTTAAATGTTGTTTGAAGGCTGTAAAAAGAGATTTTTTTATATGTAAAACAGTGTTGTAATAAAAGGGCAAATTTCAGTGATTTGCCAATTGTTTCAAGGTTAAAATACCAGAAATACAACCTGAAAGATAAATAATATGACCTACATATGACTCTTTGAAGATTTTCAAATCAATCAAATATTGTATATAGTTCGTCTGCATGAAACTGACACCTTCCAAAGTCGACTGTTTTTAAGATAATAGAAAAATATGCTTCTTTTTTTTGCTTAATATAAATTTGCTGTACACGTCTACTTTAAACTTTTAAATATAAAAATAAGCTAACTTTATAATGATTTTAATTATAAGCAGTCAAAAACACGATTAATGGAATTTCATCTAAAGTTATGATTAATCAAACGTTGTTTTACTTGAAACTTTTTATTCTATAAAAATAACATAATAATTGTTTTAATTACAAAAATCAAAAAATGATTAATAGATGTTTTTAGAGCTTTTATGTGTAGTTAAAAAAAGAATGTTTGTGGTATATAATATAACCAGCGGGTGACCGAGCTCCGCTCGGAGAAAACAGGTATCGAAACTAACTCGAAGATTTAAATTTTCAATTGTGATTTATCAAAACAATACATGCCATAAGAAAATTTGTGAAACCATTGGTGAAAAGATAACCGGTTAAAGTGCACCATTGTAAACTATTCTAAACAAAGTTAGAGTTTGGAAAGGGAACTATTCTATACAAAGGTAAAGTAAAGGTAAAGATTAAAGTGTGT
>JAPMOQ010019658.1:1247324-1279946 GCA_026543055.1 Argiope trifasciata | reverse complement strand
ATGTATGTATGTATGTATGTATGTATGTATGTATGTATTAGTAATCGCCACTTTATAATATAATATATATATTATAAAGTGGCGATACTCTAAAATATGTATAAGTTTATATGTATTTTATGTTATTGATAATTTTTTAGTTCTTTTATTTAATCTTTTTTCCTTAGCTAGTTTAAAATTTCGAGTGAATATTCCCGACAAAAAAGGTTTGAAAATGGGTCGTATATTTGTTTATTCATCACAGAAACATAATTGAGTATTTTGTAAAATGCGGATTATTGTGCTTATTATGGGATTCTATTAAAGAGATCATAATTAATTACTTGAAAGTAATAATTAATTACTTGTAGTTAAATTAAATAATCTCTCCATTTATTAAAATTTCTTATAATTTGTGATATATAATTGTTAAATGTCCAGTATCAATTAGAAGGAAAAAAACAAACAAATCTTTTATTCTACATTTTAAGGCATTATATTATTATGCATGATTTTAGAAAACAAAAATTTAAGCTTTTCGAATATAATGAACAGGACGATTCTTTGTGAATTCACAAAAAATATTAATCAAGAATATGTAATCGTCATATTTTTTTATTACATGATCAAATGTTTTTATAACGTTTACTAAGAATACTAAAATTTTTTTTTGAATTAGTGAAGACTAGTGGAAATAGTCTCTCCAAAACTTTCTAATAAACCTATCATGACAAAGAACACCTTACATGGCACTGGCTTTAAATAGTTATGAAATACTAACTTTTGGCATGAATTCAGCTTTTTTACAGAACTTATCGTGTAATAATTTGCGAGTTATTATTAATCCCTGGTACGGAGTTGATGATATTCAAAATTTGAATTTATTCTTTAGACATGTTTTTCTCAATCGATTGAAGCAAAAACTAGTCTTATATTCCCAAATTCTCATACCAAATTTTGTATATTTAAATCGTGTTTTCTTATTTCTGTAAGTGTATACCGACAGACAGACAGTTCTTAGTCAGATTTGGCACAAAATTTGAAAAGTGTCTATTCTATAGAGGTTAAATCTGTGTACAAAATTTTATCTATCTAACTCTATTGATTTGATAGTTTTCGTGTTAAATTATATTCGAATAGCCGAGCAAATTAACTTCTTATGAACAGATTTTGATTGAAAGTTGCAAATTTGGTGTAAGTACTGTATACCAAGTTTCAAATGCCTACCTCAAAGTGTTTTTGAGTTATCTTTGTCCAAAGATATAGATATTTTCTAAAAGTCTGTTTTTCGAACTTAGGGATGTCTAAAACATGTAAATTCAGTAGAATCTTGAGTTCGAATTTTTTGACAATACTATAATACTTAATAATATTGACTTTCTCTGTAATACCTATACGGGATAGGAAAAAAATCAAATCTTTCTTTCTGCATTTTGCTATTATTCATAGATTGAGGAAAAAGTTTTTGTATTTTTTTTTTGAATATTACAAACAAGTGATAATTTTTGTTGTGATTTCAACGAAAATATTCATTAAAAATATGTAATTTTCATTTTTTTTATGTGATCGAATATTTCTTTTTTAGACATTCGCTAATAATATCTTTATTTTTTCGGGAAAAAATGATTAAATACAAAACAGCGATTGATAATATTCACCATTGTTCGTTGTAAATTACGTAGAACTTTTAAAATGTAGATGCAAGAGATACTATTTAATGGCATGCTGAGAAAAAAAGTTTAAAATGTAATCAGTTAACAGCAATTTATAATAGAAGATCGTATATTCGATCAGCTTTCTATTATAAATGAGAACGGTTTATTGCCGTGTAAATCTGGCGTTCTAACTCGCTTATCATGGGTCTTTGACTTCCGATTGCGAAGCATCCGAATCTTGATAGCATTTTCTGCAACGGAAGCGAGCTTTCTTAACCAAGCGAGTGACTCCACTTCCTCTTTTGTCTTTCTTTTTCGTCCAATGGAGAAAAGGAATCAATGCCAGTATTAGAGCTTCTTGGTTTTGTTTCTGTAGATAAAAAGAATACACCAAGGATTAATTCATTCTCTACAGTGTTCTTCTCTAGTCCTTTGAAAAATTACATTTTGAAAGTGAAGTCAAGTTCGCGCATTTAGATTATAGATGAATTAGGAAAGGGCTGGATTATTAAATAGGAAAAGTGGGCAACTGCCTTAAGCACACGTATCTTCTTAGGTTTCTGGTTATTTGATTTATTTTTCTCATGTATTATTATCAAAACTAGGTTGGGTTATAAAATGGAAAAGTGTACAATTCTTAAGAGCCTCTAGAATTTTGAGATTCTGATGTATCGATATATATATAAATTTTTTGCTGCATTTTCAGGCTAATCTAATTTTAAGTTATCATTGGATTTAAAATGTTATTCAAATTTTAATGTGAATTGTATTTCATGACATAATTATTAGTGTTTTTTTCATGTATTATATTGGTAAAGTTTTATAATTTTTTTTTTTACCATTTTATATGAATCTGATTAATTTTTTCAATACATGGATTACTGGTTGAGGTAAATGCTTTTAATTTTTTTATATATATCGTAATATTAGTGATTTAAAATCTGCTTGTATAGAGATTAAACTAAAAATATTTTTTTTAAATCTGATTTTAGGATTTGAGGAGAAGATGAAGATAAACTTACATTGTCTAAGAAATTTAATAGAGCTTAATCTGGCTTTATTTTTGTGTAATTTAAGCTTTTAAAATAGTATGATTTATTACATACTAACAGAGGGCTCAAATATTCAAATTGAAATATAAAAATTTTAATATTTCATGATTTTAATAATTTTAGAATTGAAAATTTTAGAATTTCAATTATAGATTACTTTTAAAATGCTTTTGCAATACTTTTAAAGTTAGTCGATTAACTCATAATTCAACATTTCGGGTAATCTGTGCATTAATGTTCAATTTGCGTTTGGGAATCTTTCTGTGTTGTTTAAAGATACTTTTTTAATTATTAAGTTATTTTGATTAAATATAATTTTAAATATAATGCTATTTGGAAGTGGAACATTAGAAGCAAATTTCTTGAATTTAAGCAATTTAATGTTTTCTTTTTCACAATATTTGCTTCCTTAAAAAATGCTTATGCTAAAAAAAAAAGAAGCGAAATTAGCATTAAAAAAAATGTTTTGGAAGATGAGAAGTGGTAAAGTAAGGAGTAAAGGATTGCAAATTCCCATTTTTTAAAAAAAATTATGGCCAATCAAAGATTAATAAATATATTTTAATAAGATAATTTTAAAATGATTCAATTACTTAAAATGTGAATGTGAACTCGAAATGTGAAAATGTGAACCAATCGAGCCAATGTGAACTCGAAAGTTTTCCATCTCCGCGTATTGTTATTGCTGGAGACAGAGTGGTAAATATGTTTACTTGCAAAATTAAAAATGCAAAAATTAATAATAATGTTTCATTTAAAGTAGGGAAGATGCGAGACAAAAAAATGAAGAAATTTGAAAATGGTTTGCTCTTTTTGAATTATGTTGGAGTAATGAGATATTAGGACATAATCATATATAAGTTTTCCGGTTTCTTTTGAATCTTGGTACCAGTGAAGTTATTTGTTACAATCCTCTACAGGCTGAAAGGGCTGGCTTCTGGACTAGTTTTTACTGAAAGCATTTTAATATAAATGCAAAACATGCGGTTGAAAAGTATTGTTAGTTATTAGAGTTATAAATTAATGATGTAAATAAAAATTGTTCTTATAAAAATAAAAAAGAGCTTTTTTTTGCCTACTTGGTTGTTGATGCACAAGCTCTTTCTTCCCTCAATCAAATATACAATTTTTAACGCCATGGATAATAACGTTTCAAAAATTTTAAACCTTAAATTTAGTTTGTTAGTATACTTCTTATATAATTTTTGAAATTAAAAGAAACCGTAACAAATTGTCGAATTTCGATATTTTTACTTATTTTGTGTTTGTTCATAAATCTATCTTGCACAGCTTTTAAAAATTCTTACATTCCAAAAAAAAGTATATAAAAATGTAAATGCTAATTACTTCATCAATTCACTAGCACTTCCATCTGACTTTTCAAATTATAATATCTATTTTATTTCACAGAAAGCTTCAAATTATGTAACAAAAATATTTTTAAAAGTTTTAATCTTGCTCTGCAAACATGTTTCAAGTGAAAAATAATATTTTGTTTCATTTCCTTTGTTTTCTTCCTTTCGTTTTCGTCTATAGCAAAGTTTTGTGATATTGTATTAAAAAAAAATGGAGATATATAATTTAAGATAACCTGAATTTGATATCTGAAGTTTAATCAGGAAGTAAATTTAAAGATTTTATAAAATAGAGCTTGTTCTTTTTTTAGTGAATATTCTTCCCATTCTATAAGTTCCCAACATGGCAAGCTTCAGAATGAAAAGTTCAATCATTACAAGACATTGTTTGAAAAATTAGCTAAGATATATTATTCATGTCTGTAGGAGCAATATTCATTCACTTTTGTAAATTATTTTATTGTAAAAATGTGTATTCTTACTTTATATTAATTAGATTTTAATAAAAAAACAACTTTTAAACATTTTAAGCATATTCTAATTTAATAATTGATAGACTAATGAATTAGATTATTTCTTTTGCATAAATAATATTAAAAAGGCTGACTTTTTAACAATGCATTTAATTAATACATTAATTACATAAATTAATACATTATATTATTACAATTAATATTATTATTACATGAGATTATTAATTTTAATCAGAATGCACAGTTAAAATTTTCCGGCTCTTCTCTTTTAATATAATATAATATTTTGACAACGCTTTCATACAAGTGTTTTTGTACCGTTTCGCAAATATTTATTCAATTTCATTCCTTTATATACAATCATTTCTGAATAAAATTAACCTTCATACATGTGATTTTATACCGTTTTGCAAGTATTTATTCAATTTCATTCCTTTATATGCAATCATTTCTGAATGAAATTAGTGGAATCGTTTTCACGAGTAGCTTTAAACGTAACTTTAAAATTTTAAAGCAGAAAAACCTGTTGAAAAGACTATGACATAATTAAGCAATTAAAAAAACTCATTCCCCGAGATAGACGATCACGTTTTTGAAAGCACCGAGAAAAGTTCCTGCTAGAGGCTGACGTTCTGGTTAAAAATCCGCCACAAGGCACTGGTCACCTGCTCCGGTGGATGCGCTCAGTCGGGTCAATAGCTTATAAACATCTGTTTTTCTTTTGTTTTTCTACCCCCTCTGTAATCGTCGAGCGGCATTTTGTGCTGCAAAAATGTCCCCTGCGCAAACCCGTTCCACCAGGCACGCATCTGCCTCAACGCTCTTTCGGCAGCCGGGGTCACTTTCGTGATATTCCAAGGTCGTTGCGAAACTCGCTTCAATGTGGGTTAAGATTATGTCTCTCATTTGCATGCGCTGACTGTTCCTGTATTTTAAAACAGAGCTAATGATGTGTTATCACTAGAATGTTATCGATTATTATCTTATTTATTGCTACAGTAAAACGTGAAATGGGTCGTAAAAGTCGAAATTTGTTATATGCATGCCGATGAACTCCGGATCCCGGAAAATAACTGGCATTGCTAAGCGTTTGATTTGGTAGTAATGGAAAGATTTAGCTAATGCCACTAAAAAAATGTACAAAAATTTGTGATACCTTATCCTGAAACTCCAATCCTTCAAACATTGCAAAAATTTTCATCATCTTTTTTTTTTTTTTTTTTGTAAAAGAAAAAGAAGAAGAAGCAGAATACATATACGATTTTCAGTTTTATCGCACATAAGTAAATATAAATGGAATTCAGCTGAATAAGATGATTTAATCAAAATAGCTGTGACCAAAATTGAAACAAAAAATTTAAGGAGATTAAATCTTTAGACATTATTGATACAAATCTCACTTGACATACAACTTAGTTAATACCGGGAAAAAGGAACTGGATAAAAGGATGTGCTGGCTTTCGATAAAAAAAATAATAAAAAAAAAACTTAACTTAAAATTTTCTCTTTAAATTATTCCTATTTGTTCCCAACAGTAAAATTTCCTAAAAACCCAATAAAATTTACATCAATAAATTCTAACACAGACAGTTACAATTACTACAACGGGAAATATTTCTTTGAATACCTGAAAATTATACTAAATAATATTAAAGATGAAGATAACTTTATAATTAATAATAACAAAATGTTTTGGAATTTCTAAATGGTAATGAAATTTATAAAATGAATACTCATAACATTAAAAATTTATACATCAACCTGCCCCACGAAAAATTAATAAATATCTGTACTCTTATATATGACGAATATTTAAATGAATAAATCATTAGGAAAAATGACTGGCTGGTTTTATGCAATTTTAATATTACCGAAAATTATGTTTTTAATGGTATTAATTTTTATGAACAAGTTAAGGACATTCCAATAGGTACAGCTTCCTCAAATGCTTTAGCCAACATTTTCCTACATTATTACAAGAAAAGAATAATTAATAATTACTTAATAAATGGATGGAGATTTATTGATGATTTAATTTTGTTTAACTTAGAGAATACCAATATTGTTACTAAGTGCTATCCTAAAGAATTAATTTCAACAGAAACAAATAAAAATCATCTTGAAGCTTCTTACCAGGATTTAAGAATTGAAACTGCCGATGATAAAACAATAGTTGGTATTTATGATAAAAGTGACGAATTCAACTTTAAAATAATTAAACTTTGTAATTATCACTCTAATCTTAGCTCTAAAATTTTCCAAAATTTAATTCTCTCACAATTTAATAAAATCAAAACAATTTGTGATAACAAAAATTCATTTATAAAAGCAACAAATAATTTTATTGAAAAGTTAAGCTATAATGATTTTTCCCAAAACTACTGCATTATTAATATTTTATTAAAAAGAGAAATGAAGAAATTTTAATTTTTAACTTAAAAGTATAATAGATGGCGCCCAGAGCTTCCCTTTATCTTTTTTCTCAAAATCGAATAGCCGTTTGGATGCTATGGTGGGATTTTTTCGCCTGTTGCTGGTATGTTCTTTCCCTTTTTGTTTTCTTAATTATTGGGTGGAATATATTAGTTATTGGTTGAAGACTCTTATGTAGTTTTATTAGATATTTTTTTTGCTTTATTTTGTGATGTTTTTAAAGTTGCTTTGCTTTGTGTCTTTGCTATTAAAATTGGCGTATCTCTTTTGAGATAATTTTCTTGGGATTATTGATCACCTTCCGATTTCGCGCAGAAAAAATTCCTCATTTTGAATCCTTGAGTGAGGGTGATTCTTGAAAAAGTCTTCAGATCGTATTCTTTTTCTATTTGTTGTTCATTTTGATTTTTTTATTCCTCTTTACTTGGCTTATATTGCTGATTTATTTAGATTCATCTGTATTTCAGTAGTCTGTTAAGAAGAGCTTTTGATTAACTTATTCTTCGCTCACGGGAGGCAATTTATAGATGATATGCCAGCCTGTAAACATTATCGTTAACGAATCCAAAACTTAAGATGAGGAAATAACAAATAGCAACAATATCTCGCAGAAATACAAAAGTGAATTATAAATTGTTTACAATAAAACTAAAATTTATATATCAATATATATTAGGCTTGATATTTTTATTTATTTAACGGCTCAGGTGAAATTAAAATATCTATGTTACTGTTCAAATTCTTGTTAGTTTAGTGTACGTGGCATTGTCTTTCAACATTAATTATTTTCGGAAGGAAAAACGCGATACGGTTTTTAATAAATTTTTCTTCCATCATTTGGAACTTGTATATTGTTTAATTGATATAAAATGATTTAATGAAGCGTTAATAAATGTTCAATAAAAAAAGTTTCATTTTTTACTTTGAGTAAACTTTCTTTAAAATACATGATAGTTTTTTAGAAATTATCTGACGTTATATTTGTTACAACGAAGACATAAGCACGAAATTTTTGAACTTGTTCCTTCGAAATGCCCGATTTTGAACATGTTTCATAGAAACAGTGTAAATTAAAAGAACAAGTTATTGAAAAAATGTTCTAACATCAACTCTGTACCGACAAATAAACCAAAATTAGAATTTCAGCATTTTTTTCATTCTGTTTTTGTCATTAACTATATATTTTTATTTCTCTTAAGTGTAAAATATACTATATAAAATTATTTTCATCATAGAATAATCCTCTTAAATATGTTAAGAATACTTTATTTCAAATCTGAATGCATCACTAAATTATGAATCGGTATATATTTTTAATTTCGTATTTTAAGAACAATTTTTCAATTAATTATAGTTCGAAATTCAGGATTCATCTGGAATACTATACGTCAAGACAATTTTTTTAATTTTCTCATTTAAAATCAGCGCTCTTTATCTTCAAAAAGTGAAAACTCTATTCAAATAATTATAACTTTGACTTTTTCTAACAATAATGTCTCACTTGCATGAAATAGCTCTGTCAAATAGAACTTTTTTTTTCATTAAGTGAAAACTCTATTCAAATGGTTATAACTTTGCATTTCCTGACAGATTTGTTTCAATTTAATGAAACAACTTTGTTAAAAAGAACTTATTTTCTTTATTAAATGAAAACTCCATTCAAATAGTTATAATTTTGCATTTTCTAACTATAATGTTTCAAGGCTTGAAACAGCTCTGTCAAATGAGACAACAATAAGAATTTCGAAAATTTCCACCATGTATCGCTCTTTCGCTGGGACCTTAAAATGTCTAACCTTTATCTGCCAACTTCGCGCCTTCCATATAAAACACGTCATGCGACTCTTAAATTCATATAGATATCCCCTCGTCCAACCCTCCAACTCTCATGGTACCGTGAACTTGTCATGACGGGGCATCTCAGATATGAGAGCTTCAGTGAAATCCTTGGAGGGAAACTGCTGATAGCTATCTCCTCTTCTGTTTGTGGTTCCTCTGTATCTCACCGAAGGTGGGGTGGGGAGATGTATAAAGTCCGGAAGAGATCCCTGCTGAAGAAAATTCTGCCTCGACCTTATCTGTACGGATGGTTGAAGTTGGTGATAGGAAAGAGATGTATTAGCTGGGTAAATTCGAAGATTGCGGGCCTCTTGTTTCTCCAGCAGCTTAGTGCTCAGCAGTTGTGTCTTTCCAAGGATATGAATGACCCGGGTCGGGCGATTGATTATGTCATCGCTATCTCAGCTATTTTGACTCAGAAAAGGACAGAGAATCACGAATCCATGCAGTTATGCTGATTAGGTATGGCAAATATCTTCGTCTTTTCTTGCATTCATACACAAAGATGCATAAATAGTGAGATAGAGCTCTTGGAAGTTATGGTCGAACCAATTATTTTTATCTGTGGAAAGTGCATGATACATGGTAAAGCTTTTAACTAAATCTTAGAAGTTTGCTGCTAAATTTTACGCTACTGATATTAAATGAAGTGGAAAGTCAGAAAGACCGACTGATATGAATAGCTATCGACTAATTTACTGTTGGCTAAACTTAAAAGTGGTTTTTCTTGATGCTTACAAAATATCTGGTCCAACATCATAGATTACTAGGATATAAGCTGTTATGAGAAAGCCTTCTGGAATATTAATGCAAGTAACTTTCGAGTAATTCAATATAATATGTTAATTGCACAATATTATTCAAATTTAAAATAAATTCCTCGTCATGAATTTGCGCAATTCTTTTATCTAATTGTTTTTATAGTATTTAAAAATTCTAGTGAGATTGCTCAAAAGAATAAATAAATAAAATCATAACACTGAATGCACCCCACCCCCGCGCCAAGTATAGTTTTCTAGGATCATTTTAAAGAATCAATTTTTGACAGATTTCTATTAAGATAAAATCCTTTGCTATTTAAATCTTGTTCTGTTGAGTTCGCACAAAATGATGCACATAATAATATTTTATAATGTTAAAGCTATTAAATAATGTTGAAAAAATTATAAGCAACTTAATACAAGCTATTCAGCAATTTAAACTGAGAATTTAAGTTGTTGACAGGTAGACATAAAAGTTTAAAATATTTGGGTCTTATTTTGTTTTTCAGCAGTCCTTTTATAAATTAAAATAACATAATTATGTACTTTAATCTAATGGTAGTTTTTCCAAATTGCTTAGAAATTAGATATTGGAATATGATTAAACTGGACCTCTTGCATATATCTAAAGCTAGAAATGGATCTATTCTCTATTAGGAAGAAACTAGAAATGGATCACTCTCTCCCTAAATATCTATTCTCTTTTCATTTATTTAACATTTCATTTTAACGACTTAATTGACTATTATCAATTAATTTTTCATAGGAAGTTTACTTTAATGACTTTGGATGTATATTCAAGTAACACTTATTGAAAATTGTATTTTGAAAAAACACTCTTAAGCATTTTAACGTGTCTTCTCCTTGACCTGTTGGGTTCGAGATTTCCTTCAGAGCCACATTGGGGATGAAAAGATTGTATATTTAAATATTCAACTGCCAGTTTATAGTAATAAATTATAGCTTTTACATGGAAACCATAGAACAGCTTGACATAAATCCAGATGAACAAATTTCGGTCAAAATTTGATTGAAAACTATAATTTTATGGTAAACATCTCATACCAAACTGTGTCCTTCTTTATCTTGTTCACTCACAAACTCCTATGATTCCAATAATGATTTCTTTCTTAGAAGTCTGAAGAACTAATATGCCTCAAACGCAGATTGTCTTTTTTTTTTTTGACTATTTTAATATTTTCCTTTTATTTTTTTGTATTTTAACCATTCCGTATTTAAAGGATGCATATTTAAGAACACAAATAATTCCCTTTTTCAACAATAATTTATTTTCAATTCATATTTAAATGCTATTAACTCATTATGATGAGCACAGACAGTGTCTGAATAAATGAATGAGGCGTCATCCTAATGAGTTTTAATCTTGTTTTTCTCATCATGACTCCAGTCTGTTGTATCAGGGCGACTGGGCTTTGATAATGCGATAAAAACTAATCCGATATTTTTTTTGTTATAAATGACAATGAAATTCAATGAAGTAATTATTAATATATAAACTACTTATTATATAAACTACTGAGAGAAGTTAAGGAGTATTTGTAGCGAACTATAAGTTTAATGTAATTATCCGCGAAGAAACAAATAAGCGTTACAATGTTGCATTCTAAGCATTGATAAATATAGATGTATCTCTTTGTACAAAATAGAGGTTTGTATTTAAATTTGTATTGATTATGTTATGTTCCATCTTATCAAGTATTGTAGTTTTGAAGATCAGCACGTTAATAACAGTTATTTTTGCTACAGAAGGCGTTTTAAGTGAAGGAGATCATGTATAAAATTGTCAATATTGTGAAGTTAAAAGGCCAAGAAAGGGTTTCCCAAGAATACAATGTGTAAATGTTTAAAGATGCTATTATTGATGTTTTTTTTTAAATCTTAATCGAAAATTTAATAAATAAATAATGGTTGTATTTGTAATAAACCGAGAGTTTTAAAAATATCTGAAATATACATAAAATTTTTTAAATTATTGCACGAGATGATCATGTAAAACTCTTCGATTTTAAGTTTAGTTTAGTTTAGGGCAGATTTTTAATAATCAGAATATAAAATGATAGAAGAATAATAAAATGTCAAAAACTGCAATATTGCAATGGTACTTTTGTTTTGCGCTTTAGATCAGAAATATTATTTTTGTAACTATCAGTATTTGGAAGCTAAGAGGCTGAAAAATAATTTTACTAGAACTATTGCATAAACGTTTGAAGAAGTATTATTGATAACTTTAAATTTTAACAAGTGCGATTTAAAAAAAATAAATAACGGTTGTATTTGTAAAGGCATTTTAAAAACACTCAAAATCTTTTAGATTATTTCATGAGATGGTCAACTTTAACACTCATAGATTTAAATAGATGCAAATGGTTTAGCACAGATTTTTAACGATTAGAATAGAAAATGATTGAATTAGAAAATTTATCTTAAATAATAACAAAACTGGAATATTGCGACTGTACTAATTATTTCTATTAAAAAAATTTCCTTCGTAAGATAATTAATTCTTAAATCAGTTTTGCTGGAATTTCAATCCATCATTGAGGGTGGGGCCTTGTTTCTTTTTGAAAAGATAAGCCCATTACGAGATTGAAATCAAATTTATACTTCGCTATGAGTAAAACCTGTTTAAACAAGTTCCATAATTTTACTTTCAAACGCCTTTCCGTAAACACTGACTTGTAAACAGCAACTGAGATTTTTCCGAGCTTGAAATCAACGTGTTTTGAATAAGAGAGTCGTGCATGTTTGAAGAGTGAGTCTCATTGCCATTCGATTATGCCGAGAATTCTAGAAGTATACCCCCCGGAAAAACAAGGGTCTTACACGCATTAACACATCGAAGCCGTAGCCGCCACCCAGTTCGTCTTCTTGGAAAAGCTACTTTTAAATAGCATATTTGGCATCCGTCCGACGCGTCCCCACTGAGTTGTCATGACAATGTGACGTCATTTCTTGTTTGTTACATCGCTGGAACGGAATGAGAGAGCTCTTTTTTATAATTATTTTCAACTGTCCGTCTCTGGAGCCAAAGGGTTGATTTAAAATTAGTCATAATTTCAAATTCCTGCGCAGGGTAAAATGCTTGCGAATGAGAAACAAAGTAAGCCATGAATTGGCGGAAAAAAAGAGAGACCTACTTGAAGAATGTAACTTAAGGTTTTGGCCTGGAACACATGAAGAAAATCTCAATGGAATTTAGCACAGTTGTGGAGCTTAATCTTTGAACAAGACGATGACAATGTGAAACAAAATATTTCTTAATTATTTTTCTTCAGTAATTTTGATCTAAAAATTACTAATGATTACTTCTTTATTGCATTTACGTAATATATGATTTTGATGTAAAATGTTTTAATAACTTTTGGAGAAATCATTATTTTATGACCTGTTTAGAGAGAGACCTACTTAAAGAATAAAACTTAAAGCTTTGGCTTAGAACATATGGCTAAAATCTCAGTGGGATTTAAAGTTTGAATAGCAGTGTGAAATATTAAAAATATTCCTTCAATAATTTCGAGCTAATGATTACAAATAATACCATTTTTACAATATGCATATAACATATGATTTCAATGTTGGCTATGTTTACAACAACTTTTAGGGAAAATACTATGATTAACCAGGTATTAATTTTTGAGACTTTTTTTTTCAGTTCATCTTAAAGAGCACATGAATTTTTAATATTAATATAAAATAATATAATTATAGTTTTATGTTACAAGTCTTTTTTATTGAAAGGCTGCGTTAACAAAATTGCAAAAAAAAAAAAAAAATCGGCCATGGCTTTTTAAAAATATATTTTAAAGTATAATTTTAGAAAATGCAGTGTATGTTATCTATCTTTATCAAAGTGATAATGACAAGTAAAAAACAAAACGAAAAAAACTTTATATTATCTACATTTTTAAAAAACTAAAATGTAAATATTTTTTCGAATATCAGAATTATAAATTAAATAGCAAATTATGTTTTAAAAATGTATTAATTACACAATTATAAGTATTGCGAAAGAAGTATGCAATCATAAAAAAAAAGTTTTTTGAATTACATATAGTTTTCTGACTCTTTTTATTTTAATAATAAATTTATTTAACAATAAAACATGATTCACTTCCTATATTTACGGTTAGTCATTGCTCTCGGAGAGAAATTACAATATAACTTCTAACATATTTATTCGTTTCCGTCAAGCGATTGTACTCATTTATTGAATTTTTTAAAAAATTGCATTAATTTCGATTTTTTTTTATAAAAATAGATTACATTTGGTTATAACAGATTCGTTATAAGGTAGTACGTTTCAGAAACATATTTTTGAAGATATTATAAATTAAAAAGAATCCAGAAATTCAATCCCCCGATTTTATTTTATATTTATCGGCGAAGTTTAATTTTACCCGGGAACTGCGCAATAAAATATCTTCGATTATTTTAAATTTAACTAAAGTGTCCAAAGAAATTAAGTTGAAAATCGTAATACTATAAGTTAATTGACTTATTACTTGTTAACTATTATCTGAGATTTAAAAAAAATGCTTCCGATTTTATCCATAACAATTATTTTGATGTCCACTGCATGCAAGGAATTCAAAAAAAAAAAAAAATTAAAAATTATGTATTTCGTGAAATTCAACGCTCGTACAGTAATAAATACACGCATTATTAAAAAATATACTTATATAAAAAAATTCATAGTGAATATCAGGGTCAATTCTAGAAGAAACTTTTATAAGTTATTTCTTAACTTGTTGTAAGCGGAATAAGTTTCATATATAAGATGGTATCCTAGCCTAAGGGTAGCATGATCTTCTCTTCGATCTGAGCAGCCCAGGTTCGTCATGGCTGTAGTGTGAGGCATGTGAAAGGGCTCCCTTTGCAAAAGGAAGTTGTGAAAGTGAGTATGTAAGTGCCATCTTCATAAGAGCTACATGCCAGATTTCTGCCCTTAGGGACCTTACCCTCAAAACCAACTGCATAAAACTCGGCTTAAATATCTACTTTCGTCAGCTAGCTTATTTATAAGTGTATAAGTAACAATAACAGCTTTAATATATATAGAAAAGCTTCCCTACAGTTTTACAGAATAAAGTAATATCCAGAAAATCCCATTGATCGTTTTGCTCTAAAATCCATGCAAATCCATTATTCTATAGTAAAGTCTGAATATATCATTCTATTTATTTGTTATCCTTCCTTTCAATTAGTGTGTTCATTATTGCAAATCAGTTTACAATTTTACAATGAAATCGAAAGTAATGATTTCTATCAAAATATTGTCATTATTACTCGCGATATGCATATTAATCGGGCTTGGCATAAAGAATAGATTTTATACAAATTTCTTGACTAAATATTTTAATAATATTAACATATTTGATACATGAGAAAGTGTCAGAGGAATGTTTCACCCGTGGACATTCTAATCTATTTAAACAATACATGTTTTGTATTTAACATAATATAGCGAAAAGAAAACATTGCAATTTAAACTACTCTTCGAGAATCATCTAAACTTGAAAGTTTGATGTATATTTGCAATTTTGGAGTAAAAATTGTAAATTAAAATCCCTTTTTTATTTTACTTCCGTAAATTATCGTGTTCGAGTGAGCTCGAGTAGGCAGATCCAGATTCAATCCATTATTTGATAGATTTAACCAAATAATGATAAAAATAATAATTTCCAGTGGTGTTTAATTTTATTAACAATGCACTGCTGTAAAAGTTTTATAATGAAGTTTTAAAATTGCTGTATTCATATGCACGCGAATGGACAAGTATATAAATTTCCACCTATAGGTTTTGACCAAAATTTCAAAAAAATCAAAATTAATATTTCATTACGATACAATTGTTTATTGTAAAGGTCATATAAGAAATTTTAATCGCATGGTTTTGCTGTATTTGAGAATTTTCATTTTAGCAAGCAGAGATCGATAAACATTCATTCTGATTTATTGTGTTCTGAGAGGTGATACGTGGAGATTCATCAGACTCGTGTGGCAAAAATTTATCATGATTACAATACTTTTTATCTTATGATATAAATAATTAAAATCATTATAAATTTATTATTATTTAATATAAATTAATGAAATCTAGTAATATTTAAAAATGGAAAAAAGTACTCATGCGTAAAAGGTATGAAGCTTCGATTTCAAAATTTCAGATGCTATTGGCATTTAAAAGTCAAAAAGAAATACGCATATTGGAACTGATTCTCGAGCGTTATTTAATAATCCTTAATGTTGGGAATTTGTATTTGAGGAATGTTAAAAAATATATATCGTGAAACTAACAGTATAACCTCGTTTAACAATTGTGACTTGAGGTACTATATATGCAAAACTAAAAATTTTACTGATATTTAAAATTTGAAAAAAAGGAATAGTAAAAATTGTGGGAATGTACATCGAAATATTAAAAAAATGCACATCGTGTAAATTACACTATAATAACATTTATAAATTACAGCGTTAAATACTGTATATACAAAAGAAAAACTAAGGAATGATGGAACTAAGGCTTGAATCTTAATTAATAACTGTGACTTTAAGTACTATATTCGTAAAAATAAAAATGTTACTGATCTTCAAGATTTAAGAAAACGAATTGTGTTACTGATACTAGAAGTTTATTTAATAATTATGACTCTAGGTATTGTTCATGCGGAAGTAAAAATTTTATCGGTATTTAAAACTAAAAAAAAAAAGTCCATAGTGGAACTAATATCAAAAGTTGTAAAATTTTAAGCGATAGGGCACGAGTCTGAAAATAATATTCACACTTTCTGGGTAAACAGAAGTAGGGTACTATTACGAAATTTGGATGATGTGATAAAATAAAAGAATTTTGATATGGACGTGTTTTGAAGAATCACAAGCATATATAGTCACCAAATCTAATATCTGAACTGATTATGTTATCGTCTGTTGTCTGCTTATGTGGGAGGGAATTTATCTCATAGCCGATAAAATCTTGTAAATACATTAATCGGGAAAATTATTGGAGATAACGTAGTAAGGCTATTTTCCTACTTTAGTTAAATGAAGCAATACTTTGATTCTACATTTAAATACCTATATACTTTTAATAGGATTGAACATTATGGATTATAATACTAGATCGTTGTTTATTTAAAATGTGAGAATAATATTGTTTAAATTTTAGAGATATATTTAAAATAGTTGAGGACAAATGTCTCAATGCTCGAAGATATTTCTTGCATGCTTAAAAATATCTATCAAGAGAAAATGGAAATTGCATGATAAATAAAATTATATATGTATCTTTACAAAAAGTAGATTTGTACCCTGCTTTGGAGAAAATCTGACCACAAGCTATTTGTTTGTCCTTCTACTAGTAAATGAACACAATAACTCGAAAAATCCATGACTTGGATGCTGCAAAATAAGCATAAGGTTTCGTCATCAAAAATATCGTCTAAAAGTTAGGATTAAATCTATGAAAAATTGATTGTCTGTTGATAACCAAATTCTAATTAATATAAATGTCTGTTGATCACCAAATTCTTATTAATATAAATGAAATGGTACTGGCATTTAACTATTCATCTGTATCCAATTTTGGATCCAATCTTTTTATGCGAAATTTACATTCAAATACAAAAAAATACACATTATCTTTATATTATTTTACGAAGCTTTATACAAAACACGGCATAAAAATTGACCAGAAAGTAGAAAGGAAAATATTGCTGTATTTTGATTATTATTTTTTAAATTAATAATAGAATAAGATATCATTGCTTATAAGTTCTTAAGAATGGACATTTGTCTAATTAGATTTGATTTAAATTGACGGAAAAGCTTTTCGGTTATTTGGAAACGAAGATAAGATTTTAAAAATTTGGAAAATTAATAAAATAATTATCTTTACTTCATATCATTTATGAATATGAAACGAATCGCATTTTATAAATGTAATGGAATCATTGTTTGTCGTTGAATAAGTTTCTAATAACTATTTAGCATTTTATTTCGTATAAATAGAGATGATTGCTGCAAGATAACTTTTTAAACACCTAAAAATTATAATATTCATGCATAAAATAAATAAAAATTATTTGTGGTTTAAGAACATTAGAAAAATTATTAAAGCTATCCCTTGATTGGGGAAGTGTGCATAATTGAATTAGTACAACATTTTTGGCTAAAATGTCTGTTAACCTTTGTCCAAAAAGGTCCAAGAAACAAACAGGTACAATCCAAAAATATTTTTGTTTCCGATTAAGAAAGGACTCAAACGATAAAATTCATCAAAATACAAGAATTAAATTCAAGTTGTCTCTTTATATTTCAAATATGAAAAATTAATAATTCCAATAATCTAATCCAGTTATTTTTTACTTAGTTTAAGAATTGTTGTAAGGTTTACAAGTTGCATTCACGGTATTGAATTTAATCTAAGTGGAATTACTGAAAACGTTCTATACTGAACTTCTTAGAATGAATAATTTTAAATAATTTCTCTGTTGTAAACATGATTTTGATACCTTCCAGGAAATGACAAAGAGCAATTTATAATCTTTATTGTTTTACCGGTTTAGCAAAAGAATTTTTTTTCGAACACGAAGGCATCTTCAAGCGGTTATTTCAGGTCATCATTCCTTTGATATAATTCTTTTAAAGATCTTGAGCAACTGAACCTGTAAATGATTGAAATAGCTACGATGAGAAGAGGTCGGATTCACCATTAATTACCAAGAACATCCTGGTATTTCAAACGAGAATTTTCGTCATGTACAAAACAGAACTGAAAACATCCAACGCATATAAACGTCTCCATAAATTAAACCATAATGATAAATTGATATTTGTCGAGTTCCACTTATTTGTGTCTAATTCCGTGAAACTGGTCAGGTAGGTTTAATAAATGAGAACGCAGGAGTAAACAAGTATCGATAACAAATATTATTTTCATTTCAGAAGTGTCATTTCAAATGCTATCAGATTTTTCAATCTTCTTTCGGCCGTTATTTAAATTTCATATCTTGTTTTCTTTGCTATTATTTAATTTATCTCAATCCACCGAGGTCTTGATTTTCTGGTTGGATTGATTTATTGTTAATTGTCATGGTCCATTCCTATTCTCTAGTTCATTTTTAAAATAAGGAATACAACATATTTTTATGAAGCATAGTCAAACATTAAAATGAAATTTGTTCAGTGCGGTCGTTTTGTCTTTGTTAAATCCAAATCTATTCATTCAAGTGTTAAAAAATACGTTTATTGTATCGCATTCGCTAATGTCGTAGCATTGTATTAACAATAAATCGATAATTCCTTTTTAAACTCAGATGAAACTTATTGTACTAGCCTTTTTTAAGACTATCCGTATGTACTGAGTACTTAATATCAAATTGTAATTTTTGGTTTGGAAGTTCTGGGCCAATGATCTATCTTGTACGTTATTAAGGGATATATTAGTCATGTTATTAAGGGATATATTAGCAAATCTTTCATCTCAGTATATGTGATTTAGGTTCTTGCGAAATGGAATTATCTTCTTCTGTTAGTTTTGTCCCGTTTTTAGCTGGTTTTGGTCCCTACCCCCCCATTTAGAACAAACAATAAAGTAATATTTTTCCAGATTTCTCTGTAAAAAATGATGTACTGGAGAACAAATGATTATTGATGACTTATTGTACAATTTTTTATAGGTTTATATTGGGTAGTTAATTAATATCAAACTGCTATATTTGACCTAAAAAATTCAAAGCCAAAGATCCATCTTGAACGTAATCAGTTTATTAAGGGATTTGTTAGCAAAACTTTCATCTTAGTATATGTGATATAGATTCTTGGGAAATGGAGTTTTCGTCCCCTGTTAGTTCTGTCCCATTTTTATTTGGTTTTGGTGTATGTCCCCCTCCCCCATTTAGGACGGACAATGAGCAGTGTTTTTCCGATTTCTCTGTACAAAGTGATGTACTGGAGAACAAATGATTATTGATGATTTATTTTGTGGATTTTTTAAGGCTCGTATAGAGTAGTTATTATCAAACTGTTATATTTGGTCTAAGAAGTTCGAGGCCAAAGATCCATCTTATACGTAATTATGTTATTAAGGGATTTGTTAGCAAAACTTTCATCTTAGTATATGTGATACAGGTTCTTGAGAAATGGAGTTTTCGCCCCCTGTTAGTTCTGTCCCATTTTTATTTGGTTTTGGTGTATGTCCCTTCCTATTTAGAACGGACAATGAAGCAGTATTTTTCAGATTTCTCTGTAAAAAGCTATGTATTGAAGAACAAATGATTATTGATGACTTATTGTGTAGGTTTCTTTTAAAGCTTCTATTGAGTAGTTAATATCAAATTGTTATATTTGGTCTACGAAGATCAAGGCCAAAGACCCATCTTGTACATAATCATGTTATTAAGAGATATGTTAGCAAAACTTTAATCTTATTTTGTGTGGTACGAGTCTTTCGTTTCGTGCAAGTTTTACCACAATATCAGCTGTTATTGTTCTCTGTTGTGTTTTTTCGAGACCAAAATGAATTACAATGAAGCAGTGTTTTTCAGATTTCTCTGTAAAAAGTGTTGCACTGGAGAACAAATTATTATTGATTATTTGTTCGATAGGCTATTTTTCAGGCTTGTATTGAGTAGTTGATAACAAACTTATATTTGGTTTAGGAAGCTCGAGGGCAATGGTTCCTCTTGTACGCAATCAAGTTATTACGGAATATGTTAGAAAAGCTTTAATCTTTTTGTGTGTGGTAGGAATCCTTCATTCCGTGCAAGTTTTGTCATATTTTTAACTGTTGATGTAGTTATTTTTTTTCTGATTTCCCTTTTAAAAATAGTGCCCTGGGAAACAAGTGATTATTAATGACTTATTTAGCCATCATGAGCTTTTATATTAATAAAAAATTAGCGTACTCGATATAGTGTTTTGGACTGAAAACTGGTTTCTTAAATATATTCTTTAAACAAATTTTCTTTAAATATTACTTAATATACCTTTTATTATTAAAATTAAATATGATTTCTCGAAGACTCAAATTTGAAACTCTTCTGGCAATTTCTATATCTTTAATATGTAACATTAATTTAAAGAAACAATTTACTTAAAAGAAGTAAAAAATTATTAAAATTTTCCGACCAAAGTCACTTATCGAATGAACACATCAAAGCTGTTTCCAACACAATACAAATATGACTGATGGAAACCTAATCATAATTAACCCAACATTCGTGATATCCTGTCAGGCTTATTCAACTAAAATGAACTTAAAACATTGTTTATCAAAAGAAGCGTCAGTTGCCTGCTACTTTTTTCAATTTGAAATTGTTTGAAACATAATTACTGCAGCATCCGCCTCGTTACGGACTTTTATTTTAATCCGTTGATCGTCCTTTTTCTGTCCATACTTGTGGAATGCAGGTCGGGGAAAATAATAACCAGTCCACCAGCTCAAGGCTACCTCCGGGCTCCGAAAGCCTTTGGAATGTCACGACCAGATTGGAGCTTTTAATCACGATTTCAAATAACTTGGACTCTTCAGTGTAATTATAAATCTTTTACACAGTAACTGCAAAGCAATGAATTTTGTTTGTAATATGATAGAAAATTTGATAGTTTACAGTTACAATCATCTTTCATGAAGAAATCGCTTACAAACTTGAATGTTTTGAACTTTGAAATATGATTGAAACTTGTTTAACCTCGAAGGATAATAAACTTTTAAATTTGAGTTGAAAATTTTAGAAAATGAATTAAAATGCTTTTAAACTTTCTTTGCATGATTTTTTTTTGTGGAATAAATTAGGGTAATATAATTCATGTTCTAGATTAAATAAAAAATGTTAAAAAAAATCCTAGTATTGATGTGTAATACAAAATAATTTAGAAAAAAAAAACCCAGCATGATTAAAATATCCATCATCATGCAAATTTGCTTGTTAAGTTTAGCATACAAAATCTTCAAAATCATGCTCTCTCTTCTAAATTTCTTCACTCATTATCACTTTTATTAGCAAAAATATGCTAGATTAGTCATTAAAAATATTCAAGAAATTGCACCTTTCTTCTAACCACAACAAACAATGGAATGACAAATTTAGACCCGTAATAATGGTAGTGAAATTAAATTTTTTTTGACAACTATATTTCTTATTACGCAATAGTCTTGGGAAAAAATTCCAGGTACATTCGATGCAGAATACACATATTTTGAGTAGAATTGAAGGGTTTACTGCAAAAAAAGATGTAGCTCCAATTATGGAGTTACATATACTATGATGTTGTAAAATAAAACTTTTTCGTTTGGTGCCAGAGAGATACAGCTGTAATCGTTAGTTCTCGCGCTAATTCGAGCAATGGGTATGTTTGTCTCATTAGTTTGTAGCAGTATAGAGGTAGCTCCTGGTGCTGCCACCGGTTTTCTGCAAACTTGAATAACTGGAGCTACTTCCTTTTTTTAAAGCAAACCCTTTAATTTTTTATTCACTAAATGTTATGACGGAAATTTCCATCATTATGCAAAAAAAAAGTGAAATTGTTGGCACGCCAGTTTTTAAATCTGTACTCAACCATTTGTATCAAACACTTAACCATCTGTACTCAATAATTTTTTGTTCACTAAATGTTATGGAAATTTCCGTCATGATGCAAAGGATTATCAAATTGTACATCAGTTTTAAATCTGTGGAAAAAATGCATGTATTAGATATTCAAGATATTTTCTGATATGTTTAGGTAATAAAGATCGCTTTATGTTTGTTGTATATCAACTATTTATTTATATTTTTTTCCGACCTTCAACTTTAGTTTTAAAACAATATGCCTAATTTAATTTACATAACTCGTTGAGTATATGATTTAGTTTTCTCTCTTTTAAGCAATTCAATTTCCATTATTTTAACTTGCTTGCAAGTGCCCAAAATTTGTGTGTATCCAGACTTAGAAATTATTAAGACACTGTGTCTGTGTAAATGGATACAAAATGAATTCAGTTTCATAAATTAAAGAAGACAGCTACCCCAGATCTAAATATTAATCAGCAAACTAAATCTTTCCAAATTTTCAACATTTATTCTGTCTATAAAATCAAGCTTATACTGGTAAATGCCTATAGTACACTCCCTAGTGTTCAACCTAATGTGGCGGAAGGGGATATTATATAGCAAAAAAGCCATATAAGCCGGAGTTCTTGGAACTCATTTCTTTTCAAAAACAAAGTTTTTGTAATACGTATTTTCTCACTTCTTATTTTGTACTAAACCCTTCTTTTACCTCAAGCCTTGTAAAATAGTAACTCGGCTACGGTCCAATGAATCATAGAAGTAGTTGCCGGTAACGTATCGAAAAAAAGAAAACTTTGTGCTTGCAGTTTATGTATGTTTAGATACTGCAATGCAGGTTTCAAGAATTTATTAGAGAAAAAATAAATTAAAGATTATAAACTGTTCATATTTTAAAAGAAATTTTTTAAAGTGCCTAAATTAAAGGCAGGAAACATAAACGAAACACTAAAGAAAATCTTGGGCCTAGTTCTTAAGAAAATTAACTCAAATTTATTTTAGTTTTTGCTGATAAATTATTACATAGATATGAAAAGGTAACCTTAAGATAAGAATCAAAACTTGTTTTGAGTTGTAAAAAAAGTCTTAAGCATATGACTGCTTCTGGAAAGCCTTGATTCATTTAATTATAATAAAATAAAACTAATCAAGATAGTATAGAAGCCGGATAGAAACAAATCGGATGCTCTGGGCGTACTGTATTTAGCAGGTTATCTTGATAATAACGAGAGATACAGGATTAAACGTTTTTGCTAATATTTTTTTCAACATCTTCCCCCGTATTGTATTTTCAGAACATTTTCTGCACCGTTGTGAAATTTTAAATAAATCATTTTAATTAAATGTTTATGTATCAACGATGTTAAAAGCATTGATATTTTTTTCGTGATCAAATAACCAATTAAGAGTCCTAAAATTCGTTATGATTTGACAAGTGTCGAAACCCACTAGTGGGGTTAATATACTCTCAAATGTCCATGTACCGAAATGTGATCACAACATTCTCAGAAATAGTGATAGTGTTGAAGGAAGAGCGAAACGAGATGTAATTTTGATAAAGAGGATTAAAGCGTTGATGGATTGGTTTCTTTACAGCTAAAGAAGTATGATCCATAAAAAATGCCTTGAAAAAAAATTATTTTTTCTTATTTTATTCTGGCAACAGTTCAAAATTCATTCTTAGTACAAGAAATTCAATCGAAAATGGATTTTTAAAATATTTTAGATCATTTTTTTTTTGTTTTCAGATTTAATTCGTCTCTGAAAATGTCTTTTTAGTCTTAAATTTTTCTCTTAATACTATATTTATTTAACAATGTAAAACTTACTGCCTCTGTAATGCTCTGAAAATTGACGGAATATATTGAGTTTTGCTAATCAACATTTTAAATCTGAGTCAAAATATATTAACTTATATTGTCCAAATTCTTTTACCTACTGTTGTATGTAAACGATATAAGAGTAGATAAACAAATTTGGATCGCATGAACTTTCTTATTTCGTTAGATAAATTATCTTCAAATAAAGCAATATCTTTGTAGATTAGATATCTTTAAAACAATGTTTGCTTTTTTGTTTTGTAAAGTTTATTGGCGAAAAAAGCAAGTTTGGCAAACTCTTGAGAAAGCTTTAAAGTTGGGGAATCCGGCTATCCGAATATAAGTCAATGCAATAATTACAGAATCAAGAAAGCTAGATGGATAAAATACTCATATATATAAATATTGTAAATAGATATATAGACAGATAATGTATATATATTAAATTTCAAACTACATACGTCAAGAAGTGGACCATCTATTGGCCTTTAATTACATAAGCATGTAAACGCGATAAACAAAAAACAAGACAATTAATACATAGGAAATTTGGTATATGATCTCCTAATAACAATAATTGTTTTGTGTTCAATTTTGGTTTAAATAGATTGAGAAAAAAGTTACCCAAAATATATTTTTTATTTTCCGATTTTTGCATAATTATCACTTTTGGCGACCAGTAAATTATACAGCGATAGTAGTTATATTTACTTTCAATTAATTTTTTCGATAAAACCATGCCCGTGATTCCGTAAATTATCAAAAATTCAAGCCTTGTTACTTTAATTGTCTCGCTTACGTTCTATTCATGTACATTCTATTCATGTATATGTAAACTTCGTTAAAGGAGAATCATAAAGCTATTAAATCGGATGTATCTCTCTAATATTCAAAGATAATGGAAATTAAAATTCTTTTGTCCCGTAAACTATATAGATATTAAACAGAATCCTTTTTTAGCTTTTAACAATGAAAGAAAATTCCGATTTTAAAATGGAGTGAAATTCATTTTTGTGCCAATATTTTCGAAAGTTATAGCGAATAAACCCTAAAATCTTGCTCAATTTTAATTAATCAAAGTTATTTATAAAAAATTTTAAAAAATCTGAAGTACGCATTTATACCCTCTAAAATATATCTGGATATTCTAGTTCAAATGGTCTGGCTTCTAGATCACCAACACGCACGCACACACACATATCTTTATTGCAAGTTGAGATAAACCGGATATCACTTATAATTCGTTGAAAAAAAAACAATGATTTCACAATAATAGGTTCTTTCTTAGCAATTATTTGTTAGAAACATACGATTAATAATGCACCAGTACATTTATTAGAATGTACAAAAACAGTCTGAGAGATTACCCCAATCCTGTTAAATTATTATATTAAAAAATATTTCATATTCAAATTGGTCTAAAACAATGAAATTCGTCAAATTCTGGAATTTGAATTTTTTGACTTTAACAGTATTTTCTGTTAGCACTCTCTGCAATAAACCTTCTACTGTTGACATTATTTGAAGACGATACGAAATTTAAAGTTTCATGATTTTTTATTCATTTATAAGAGATCAGTTCATGCTTGTCACTTTACACAGTGCTCTAAACATGAAGTGATTTCTTTTAACCAAATGTTGCATTTTTCTTAATACACATCATTTCCTATTATTCTTTATTCTTTTTGCAATTTAATGATAAATATTTTTTCACATTCACATATAATTTCATTTTTAACTGTTTATAAGAAAATAACCAATCAAAGCATACAACAAATAAACTGGGTGAATGCAGTTTGTTAAAATTTCTCTTTTATTCGTTTTGCAACTGGCTACCTTCGCTTTAAAATTGTCGATCGCCGCCTTAAAAAAATTCGAATTGGTTTAGAGTAATTGCCAGAGAGAAATGGAGGCCTGGCCGACGAAGGTCAAGAGTGCAGAGACCCGCATGAGTATCGGAACGGTTTCTAATTCGTACTTTTACCACCGATAATGATTCGTGCCGATTCTCCGCATCGACAACTCATCACATGACCTTGTCTATAATTGTAGCTTTCTCAGCTCAGCGCCCGGCCGCCACATTTGGCTAGAATCGAATGTTTTTTTCCAAATGATTTTTTATTGATTTATTTATTAAGATTAAATAGTACATTCTTAGTTCTTTGTTTCTAGTTTTAAAATGTCATAGAATTGTCCCGATTTTAATTTATAATTCAATAAATTCTGCGAAACTGGCCCAATTAATCAGTTAAAATTATTTGTTAATAAATAAATCGGAGTTGACTTGAACGCACTATATCTATATAAAAATAGTTTGCTTAGAATTTGAAATCAAAAAGCATAATTAAAGTACGGATTTATTTTTAATATTTGTGAAGTTCAATTCATAGTAAATAGACTGAAAATACTTTTGATGAATAGAGAGATAATAAAGATATTTTTTTATAAAATTGAACAATATTATAAATAAAAAAATTAAAGAAATAAATAAAAAGTAGATAGAAAAAGAACAGCATACATACTTTGAATGCAACATTATCGTAAGATTTCATAATATACAGTACAATCCATACTTAATAAACATTCTTAAAACAATTTAGATATTTTTATTTATTATTGAATACCTTGCCAAATGGAATAAAAAATGATGTGTCATTAGTAGAAATGGTTTAAAAACTCGAAGGGTAAAATAAAAGTAATAAAATAAAGGTTTTTTACTACTTTCAATTTTGAAATCAGATTTACCAAATTAAATTTGAATTATAGATGGCATTTAGTTCTAATGCAAGTTTATATGCAAGTAAAATTGTGAAATATTCTTTACAATCAGTGTATGATACGATGTATTTTCTCCGAAAAAAACATGATTTTACAGAAAAAAGAAGAAAAAAACTGCTGATGTAATTTCGATCTTCCAGGTACTGTAAAATAATGTTAAAAAATAAATTAAAAATAGGTACTGCATATCTGGATTATGATAATTGTCTTAGAGAAAAATTAAGTCCTGATTGCTTGAAGAAACAAATACAAACAAGTAAAAATGAATTAGGTTATTGCGTAAATTGATAATGGAAAAATGAAATATTATTGTTAAATTTTTTCATTAAAGGGTTACAATTATTTTCTGACATTATTTAATAAAATATCTTACAAAACAAGAACAATTAAACGCATAAAACAGTAAAATCCAAGATGAAGAAACTAGGCCAATCCAAAGTGGATATAAGGGTAGATAAACAGAAGTTGACTGTTTTTACAACACAAATAAGATAGGTACGGCAATCATACCTTATAGTTTCAATAAAAAATAATAATAAATTTAATTTAATAAGTAAAAATCAAGAATTATGTAATCTAAAATTTTAACAAAATTCTGAGAGTATAAATTACGAAATAATTAAGCAAATTGCAGAATAATACCAGTTATACAAGAATGAAATAAAAATAAGAAATATTATCGAAATATTGGCGATTTGTTCTTCCATTTGGCTTTTTTGTGGTCTGCCGAGTTATTAGCAACCCAGGCAATTTTGCAGCGGTTGGACTATTTCCCTCTTCTTCCACAATGCCAACTTTTTTTTTCTTCTCCTACTATGTCATTCAGAGAGTAGAAAATTATAGTTTAGGCTTTTGTTATTCGCATACAAATACATTTCCCAGTCTCTAGTACACTACCTCAAAGTATTCTGGATTTGAAACCTGTTTTTCTGAATTCTTAGTTAGTTCTACGAAAAATGAAATTATTTTAGCAATCTGTTTGTTGTGATTATACGTGTTGACGGGATTTAACGTCCGGTCTGTGTATTTTTGTTCCAAAAGCCTTCAGGGGCAGGCTAACTAAAGGAAATCGTGAATTTGCACTGGGTTGCAGTTATGTTGATGTATCTTTAGATTAATCTAGTCGCAAATTCGTTCTTTGATGGTAGCGAGAATTAAATAATTTTTAGAGCCATTCTATCAAACAGGCGAAAGAAGGTAAAATACTGTTTTAAAGAGCCTGAAGATTTTTTGTTTCAATGTTTTCTTGTAATTTTGTTCCATCAGTTGACTCTTAAGAACCATATACTTGAATATATTAAAATTCAAATTAAATACCTTTTATATCATAATTTCAATTTCGCTTAAGAGTTTTTTTCTCATTTGTCTGATTGATACACAAGTCAATAATCTTTGCTAAGTTACGTTTCGAATATTTAAAAATTTTGTCATTTTTTTTATCATTTTGTTTGGAATCATTTTTTGTTTTAATTCAAAATCTTTTATATGCAAGATTCTGAGGCACGATTCTCCCTTGAAAATTAATAGCAATTAAACACTTCATTCTTCTAATTTACAGTAATATTTGTTACTTAAAAACTGGCTATACAGATCAAATTTTCAGCAAAATACGTTCTGTGGAAGTCTGTCTGCCCGTCTGTTCGAATATAAGTTAATACGTTAACTATAGAACAAAGAGATCTTTATAGATAAAATTCGGCACACATATTTAACGTCTATCATGTAGATACCTGTCAATTTCCGTGTCAAACCATCTGTCGGTTTGTATTTTCAGAATAATCTAAATGTGGTACTCAAAATCCTAATGACTTATATTCATCAGATTTGGTATGGATTTTTGATTACTACATAGATTTTTAGCAATTTTTCTTTCAATCCGTTTTGAATAGTAAATAACAATTTCGATTTTTGGATGTTATTTACCTCATGTCAAGACTTAATCCCGAAATAACTAGCGAAGGATTATAGAATAGATTGAATAAAAGTATTAAATATACACCAAAGTCAATATTTTGTAACTATTTTACACTGTAATGTCTTGATCTCTACAGATAAAACAACAGAGCGAAATTTCAGGCAGATATTTTATTTACTGCCATATATATATATAAACAGAAGAACAATTTGTACTGTTCTATTTTAAATACGTATTTGCTATGTACACAACAGATGAAGGTTGAAATTCTATACTGAAATGAGTTCGTGGAAACAGTTCTCCATCGATTTAAAGAATAACACCACAAGACACGAACAGGGTGTTAGTCAGCGCCGCTACCAGAGTGGACCGTCAAAATGACGCAGTGCATAATGCAAAGATCTCTTTCTTTCAAAGACAAACACGCACTTTAATCGCAGTCCAAAGTCCGCTTCCTCAATTTCCATTTGCCCACGTCAGCTTTTCATCGGCCAATTGCCCAGCAAAAATTTCACTCAATTGTGGTACCAGTCTTCCATGGCGTGGGGCTGTTCATCAATGACGGGTCCTAGCAATCCACTCTGGAACACATGTCAATGATATTCATTCACAAAGGGACCACTGGTATCCAGCTGTTAGACACTCCGTTCATTTGAAGAAGCGACAGATTTCATCTCCTCAATGAGCTGCACGTGTGATCACTTTGTGCAAATTAAACTTCTGTTATAAAATATATACGGGAATTCTATAAAGCGGGATGGTGAAAATATATGAGCTCAAAACGTACCTTACAGCTATGTAATGAAACCTAAATATTACTACATAAAGACCGTAACAGAAGTGTATTACAATCACAAAGCAAAACACACGATCTTATCTAAATTTAATCGCTTTTATCTGTTTATTTTAATCACAATTGAAGAGGCAATCCTTGCAAATATCAATTGCTCTCGACTTTTTATCAGTTTCAATGGTCTACTCCAAACACTGTTTGCTTAATAACCATCAGCCCATCAAAATGTAAAGAATTCACTATTTTATCAGAAACTCCAATAAATATTGAAATATTTTTCTTGGTTTTTCCTTCCTAAAAGAGCATGCACAATATTGAAATTATAAAATATAATTAGAAAGAAAATGTAAACCTGCTTATTAATTAATCTTTCATATAAATTATATTATTTTATTTAAATATTCAATCAGTAGACAAGTTTATTAGATTTATATATCAAAAATTTGAATTTAATACATGAATTGGTTGTTTTACATGTATTGAAAGTCATATTACAGTATTTATAAAAAAATTCTTGTTAACAAGTGTTAAAAAAATGCTGATATTACAAAATACGATTAGAGGATAACCTTCAAGCGCTTCTGCATCTCGTTAAATTAATTGATTTTGGGAAATAGAATATCAGTTTTACATATATTATCCTGTATGAAATAAATTCTAATTTATTTGACTAATTTAGTATACGCATTTGATTGATATATCAAAAAATATATAATGCAGAAATAGAAAGATCTAGTCATAAAAAGAAAATCTGAGTGTGTTAATAGGTTCGATTCGCTTATCTGGTTTTCGTTTGTCTTGATTACTGCAGCCGTAGCATTTTGTGTTTAGTTATTTTCACATTTCTCACAATTGGCAAAGGAATGTTCAGCTAAGAATACTATAATGTTATTAAAAACGGGAAGGGATATTTTGCTGTGAACTAGGAAAGAATTTTCTAAATCTAGATGTTTAGAGGAACAACAATTTTTTGATGAAATAATAATTGATATAAATTATGTGCGAGATTAATTTAGACAGATTTAAGAAAAAAAGTTACTCGATAACATAATATTACGAAAAAACTGATGTTCTAAATTTTAAATTAAGGCAAAGTCTCTTTAGGTACATTTACACGCCCCGTCGTAATTGAGAAAAAAAAAAAAATGTTAACATTTCTATTAGTGTTTAATTTAACAAAATTTGAATAAAATTTCAAAAACCTTATCTTAATCAGCACATGATATAAAAAAAGATGGTGCCGAGTTTGGTACTCTAGTTTGTGGAGTCTTAATGTGGAGTTTGTGGTGGAGTCTTAATGTGAAGTTTGTGGAGCCCTTAAAATGTGTTTCGTAATTTAAAGAGTGTATACCAGCTTTCATATCAAGATAGAAAAAATTTCAATATATATATATACATATACATACATATACTTACTTAGAAAATACTTATTCTGATGCACTGATGCACACCTACGATTCCTTTATAATCTATCTGTAATCTGGTTTCATAATCTCTATTTAAAATCCTAGGCTATTAAAATAACATAGTTGCCTTTGAGTATAAACAAATGTACAAAATTTCAGGTATGTAACATACTGATGCCTACATACTGGGAATTGATTTCAAAATTCATTTTTAAAAATTTCATTTTTATAAACATAAGTTAATAAATTCTACATGCATTTTTACCAAAAAAAAAAAAAAAACTGGGTTTGTACTGGCTGATGCATGTCACCTTTATAGAAATCTTTTATTTGTAAAGTGCCGATATAAATAGAATTTATAAATACATTTTTCATTCAAGTGCAATTCAAATAATTTTGATTTAGTTTTCTCTGGAACCCTTTAATTAATTTTTAAATGTGATCGAAAAATATTGACCCCTGTTTTTTTTATCATAATAATAAGATATAATTATTTCATTAAAACACTTTAAATGAAGAATTGTACCGTGTAGTTAAAAAAAACGAAGTAAAGTGAAATCACTTTTATTCAAAAGAGAAAAAGTGATTCAAAATGCATTAAAAAATCCTGATTGGGAAGAAACACCTGCTTTCAATTGCATTTTGTTTCGCTTTTGCTGTTGGACTACTTTTTGCCGGGAGAGAAAAAAAAAATGTTTTCACTTGAAAAAACACATTTTCTTAGAAGGTTTTTTTTTTTTTTTTTTTTTTTTGAAAACGTTTACTGCAGTAGTCTCCCAAGGTTACAACTTTCATTTCAATGTCAAGGCAATTATCTGTTTTGTTCAATGGAATTCAAGATATCTTTTAATAGGATGCATTTTGTCAGATATATATGCATAGGAATTTTCTCTAAAATTCAAGTAGGTTAGATGACTCGCTATATTTTTAGATTTGCTTTCCAGATGCATTTGTTCAAAAATTTATTTTATTTGTTATATTTTATTTAATACTTTTTATTATATTAACATGCAAAATAACTCATAATTTTTGTTTTTAATATTGCTATGTTGGTGGTATTATTCCGATATATGAGAAATATATTTATTTCGACAACTACGAGAGGTTTTATGAATTTTACCTTCAACGAGATGTGACCATTGGGTTTCGGATGTCATAATTACTTAACTGAAGAGGATTGGGTACGTGCATATGACACTGATTTATCCTTCTTCACATGGCCTCTAAGATCTCGGTATCTTACCTAAGGCGTTTTGTTTATTGTGTTACTACAATGACCTTTTTATAGTCCCATTGTAAATGTAACTGAACTTAAATAGTGCCGCATTTCTGTATAAACATCATTGACTCAGTAAACTTCCCAAATGTATTCAAAACTTGTCTAGAAATCAGGCGTTTGTCTTGTTTCTACAAACTCATATATCAAATATTACAACTGAAAGAAAAACTTGAATTTTTTTCCCCTTAATTCCAAATATTACTGATTATATTATATGATACATTTTTGAAAATATAAATGTGTAATATCTGGTCATGCAATTATGCTAAATCTGTATATTAAGGAAACTGGAGTACATATTTTGCATCTTCTTTCAAATGGCAAGATCCCGATCTAGATCTATAGAGCTTGTGTAAAAGCCACATCCAAATTTCATTCATATTCTTTATTTTCAGCTATGTTCATGTTCACACTGGCATGTTACCAACTAGTTAAAGGATAAAGGATTTGATAAAGGTTAGAAATTTTGGTGTGGAGTCCATTACCAATTTCATTTAACTTGCGGGTTGCGT